>QLNU02003225.1:92008850-92023070 GCA_006491805.2 Dysdera silvatica | reverse complement strand
CATTTTTCCCTCCATACCTCTAAACTCTTCTCCCCATACCTCCTCAAACCTCTTCCTCCTATACCCCCTCTCCATCCCAAACACACTATTAATTCCAATCTTACAAAAGTAAAAACATTTAAATGGTCGCTCATTCTATAGCTACAACTCACAAACCACCATCGACAAGAATGGACGCTATGACACTACGATACAACTACCACGCGCATGCATGCATTTTTAACGCTTCCTAAAACTTTCCCTCCATTTTAAGAGTATAGCATCAGTTTTGGAGACGAGTTGGCGACAAAACAGGGGATTCATCTGTAGTGTCACCCTGTTTATTTGTTGCAGCTTTTGATTTTTCGAGATTGACTTAAGGGTTAGAACGTAGTGTTATCTACTGTCTCCAAATCCTTGCCATTCTTGTTGCCAAGCAGCAGAGATGAGGAGATAAACAAGTGTGAAGGGGAAGGGAGGAAGGAGACCAGGAGGGCTAGCCTTGTAACATGGCATAAACAACATGGTGGCATGTCATGACACTGTTGCCACTTACATTAGAAACACTTTGCACAAAAAATCATTACAAGATGAATTTTGTACTAGCGCCAAATCTGCTTCAAATTTGCAGTTGTTGCGCATGTGATGTCAGACTAGGGTTGTCCAAAAAAATATAAGTGCCAAAAACTTGTGCCTACTGGACGGTTTCCCATTCTACTTTTATCACTGAATTCAGAAACTCCTTTTATTTGAAAATTGGATGTCATCCTGAGGTTGCTTAAAGCCCTCGAACTTACATTCCCCAAAAACCTGGCAAAACGACGTAATTTTTGATCTAAAAACTCCATAACTTTCACAAACATACAGGTACAGAACTCAGAGTAGACTTTTTATGTAGGTATTAACCGTATCTATAACTCTTGTACACAACGCAACTTGATTTAAATGCATTGTGTGGTGTTTAAAGCCAAAAGACTAAAAAAGAAAATTACTGTTCCAACTCTTATTTATAGCTCCTGGTACATCATTTGTATTACAATTATTACTATGCATCAGGTATATTACTAATGGTGAAGTTGGTCAATGGATTCTATCCCGGAACCCTCTTTGTCTAATAATACAGATACAATGGAGTACGAATCAGATGTCGATGTTAGTGATGTTGATTTTCAGCCTCGTGAAAGCTACACATGATCTGATTTTGTTACTCGCTATCTTCCAAAGAAGATAATGCAGTGTGAAGAGATAACTGCCGCTGCTGATCGCCTCAAATTATCTGACACATAAATCACTATGATAATTTCAGCCATAGTAAGAGCAGGCCATGGTAATCTGGATAATTTTGATATATCTCGATCTACTAGTTGTAGGAGCCGAATGGTTAACAGACAAAATATAGCGGAAGACATCATCGATGCTGTACGACAAAATCCTCCTCAGTTTGGTGCGTTGTATTGGGACGGCAAACTTCTCAGTGATTTTCTGAGCGAATCTCAAGAGCGGCTTGCAGTTCTAATCTTCGGTGAGCCTGAGTATACAGAAGGAAAACTTTTAGGTGAGCCAAGTTTGCTAGACTCTACAGGAAAGTCAGTCACAAACCGATGCCTCCTATGACCTTCTAGAAGTATGGGAAATGACTAAATATTATTGTTGCATTGGTTTTCAATACAACTGCTAGTAATAGTGGTATACGTAAAGGTGCAGCTATTTTGCTTGAACAGCGACTGGGAAAACTCTTTTATCTCGCTTGTCGGCATCACGTCCTTGATATAGTAATTAAAGCCGTGTGGAAGATCCTATTTGGGAAAACACTTGGACCAAACAATAAGTTGTTCTCAGAATTCAAATCCGCATGGAATAGTTTGGACAAACAGATACCAATCAATACTGTCACAACAGATTACTTTTGGCTGTTAGAAGTTAAGATGCGCATAGTTCAAGATCTGACAAATATACTGACATGCACAGATGCTAACACAATCCCTCGTGATGACTATCGCGAATGTATGGAGAACGCTCTTACTATTCTGGGCAAAACCCCTTCTCGTGGGGTATGATATTTCATGAAGCCTGGAGCCATTCACCAGGCTTGATGGATGGCGTGCAATATTTATGCAGGCAAAGTGTTCATGTTTAAAGAAGCTCCAGGAGGAGAAGAAGTTTCCAGGAGCATAAATAAGTGTTGAAACAGTCTTTTTTTAGTTTTCTGACTTTAATCACCACATGATGCATTTAAATAAAGTTGCGTTGCATACGAGAGTTATAGATACGGTTAATACCTACATAAAAAGTCTTCTTTGAGTTCTGTATCTGTATGTTTGTGGAAGTTATGGAGTTTTTAGATCAAAAATTGTCATTTTGCCAGATTTTTAGGGAATGCGGGTTCGAGGGCTTTGAGCAACCTCAAGATGACATCCAATTTTCAAATAAAAGGTGTTTCTAAATTCAGTGATAGTAGTAGAATGGGAAACCGTCCAGTAGGCACAAGTTTTTGGCACTTACATTTTTTTGGACAACCCTAACATCACACATTAGTGTTACCTCCACAGATAGCAGACATCAGAAATTGAGTATCCAGTTTTTGAAAATTCATTATTGCATCAATTCCTGATTCAATAGTTCTGGCAGCAGGATTATCTGATGGTCTTTTTTTAGAAGTAAGGAGGTGTATGGGGTACCTCCTCCCCTCCCCCCACAAGGCTTCCACTGATTCAGGAAAATAACTGGGGGGGAAGTACTCCAGAAACAACCTTTTTAACATGGTGAAAGGTTGCCACATATGTTGCGTGCTGGTAGCGTGTTATGCACTTTCACCAATTTTTTAAACACCCATGCTTTATGGTTCAATCCAGAGCCATTGTCTCATGTTTGCTCATTTTTTCCATGCTTTTGCATCATACCATACTTTTTCCTTCAATCATAAACTATTATATGAACTTTTATGTCACACTCGGCATTTCCACTTTTTATTGGACCCTGTAGCAGCGATTTTCAACTTGTATAAAATAACTGCCAAAGGATTTTTTTTTTTATAAATACCGTGTGTGTTTGTCATGGAAGGTTAATAAAATGAAAATAGGGATTTAATGGATGTTTTTCAATGATAAAATCTGTTTTTAAAAAAATTATGCCCATGGTAATATTAGGATCTTGGTTAATGTGTCCTAAGTTGAAAAATTTGGAAATCTCTGCCTTTGATATCTACAGTTGCCCCTGACCTTACATTTTGCAAAAGTTCTTGATATTCTATATATATATATATATATACAATCTAACTTTGATTTAATGATATTATCGTTTAAGGGTGGTTTTTTTCCCGGACTGAGTGACATTGAATACAGTGTTAATAGTTTCCTCAGTTTAACGTTACTTTCCTTGACTTTAGGATAGCATTTTGTCCATACCCTGTAGCTGTAGGGGGCCAACTGCTAATGGCCAACAAACGAATTAAACGAACACTCATTCGATGGTCTGTTTGCAGAAGTTCTTTCACACAAGTCACATTTTCATCGTTTGAGGAGGGTGACGGGCTTCCAGCATAGGCTTCGTCATTGACCTCTTCACGATCTTTCAAAAATGCCTTGTGTCATCTGTAGACTTGCCTTTGTTATAAACACTCATCCCCGAAGACTTGTTGAACCATTGGAAAAGTTTCCGCTGCAGACTTGCCGAGTTTCACACAAAACCTGATCGCATATCTTTGTTCCAGTGAGCATCTATGTTTTCCCATCCTATGTAGTACGACCTTGTCGCGGTGAGTGGATATTTCACTAACAGTGCCACAACTGTTGAATGACTTGGAAGTCATTTTTTCAGTGAAAAAAAAAGAAAACGATACAGTCATGCACATTGAACAGTACAGTTGGTTTAACATGCAACTTATGCCATAGCCGTAGTATTGCGATTCAAATGTCACTTGTAGCCAAATTCATTTACGTTATGATGCTTAAAGCGCCATCTATTGCTAAAATTTAGAACTATTTTTTTTCTAATTCCATACCATTTCCTCCTCCTTCGAGTATATTCAGTTCAAATTTCAGGTCATTCTGAGCAGTGGTTCTTTTTTTACAGCTTTTTGAAAGTTGAACTTTAATTATAATCACCCTGTACATTTAAGTGTAGTGTATTTATGTATATTACATTAGAAGGTACTACATGTCACAATCATACTACAATTTTGCTATATATATATACACATACACACACACAGAGCTAGACAATTTGCAGCAAACCACACTTGCTAGACAAAAATGGCATTCACCCACCCTGACAAGAAAACCTCGAAGTGTAGTAAGAAATGCGTATTTTCTACTTGTCAACTTAAAAAACCTATAGTTCGTTCACTAAAAGTTAACTGATGGTACCATTAGAAATAACAAGAACTGACGTCACAAACGGGTTGATTCATTACAGTAGAGGGAAGGGCGTCATTTTCATAACTGTTTTTGTGCAGACAAACGTGCGCGAAAAACCAGTTATGAAATGACGCCTTCCCCTCTGCTGTAATGAACCAACCCGTTTGTGACGTCAGCTCTCGTTATTTCTAAAGGTACCATCGGTCAACTTTTGGCGAACAAACTATAGTCACCAATGGCAATCAGATTTGTTGAACCCTGTGTGTGTGTGTGTGTGTATAGACGTGTAAAAACAAATGTTTATAAAGGTAACAGAAAACGAGAATACGCACCTAAAATTCTGCATTTTTTTTTAAATACACAATACATCCTAATTTTACAAACTAAAAAAATTTATGAGTTGTCTGTTGAAATAAATTAAATTTATAATAATTATTTAATAATCAAAAACATTTTGAAATACTCTTTCAATATTATGAGACTACAATTGTGATCTTACAAAGCAGGAATGGTCAACAGGTTGATTGCGGGATGGATTTTGGTAGATCGCATCACATTTACTTTTTTCTGTTTTTTATTTCCTTAACCAGCTAATGTAAAACACATTTTCATCTATTGGCACCAGAAAATTTTATTATAGTTTTATTTATTATAATGTAATTTTAATGATATTAATTTAGTATTTATTATAATATTTTTATTTTATATAACCTTATTTTATTTTTATGTTTTATATTATTTTATTTTTATATTTTATATTATTTTATTTTTATATTTATATTATTTTATTTTATATTTTATATTATTTTATTTTATATTTTATTTTATATTTTATATTATTTTATTTTTATATTATTTTATTTTTATGTTTTATATTATTTTATTTTTATTATGATAGAATTGTTTGATCTTGCTTTCCTTGCTGATTTCACAGGTGAACTTATGCTATGAACATAGCTCTACAAGGTAAAGGAAAACGTATTGAACATTTGATAAGCACTGTTTCTTCCTACAAAACAAAATTTCAGTTAATGATGATTGGCCTCACAATTAGTACCTTTGATGACTTTTCAAATATGCAGGATCATATGGAAAAACAATCAGTACCTTTGATGACTTTTCAAATATGCAGGATAATATGGAAAAAAAAATGCTGACTTTGTTTTTCAAACATAGGGGTATATCAAGGAAATTAATTCAGTTGTTCAACAGTTTGAAATAAAATTCGGTGAATTCAAAAAAATTAAATCAATTTTAGAGTACATGTCATATCCATTCTCAATCGATTTGGACATTAAAAAATTGCAGTTAGCATTAGTGAAAATTTCTTATTAAGCAAAAAATATCTTCAAACTAAGATATTAACTATAAAAAATGACATTTTTTTGAAACCCTGTCAGGAGAAAAACATTCTGGAGGCTTGTGTCTAGAGAAAAATTTTCCAATTTGAGAAGATGCAGTGAAATTCTACACTCATGTTTCGGTTCAACGTATTTTTGTGAATCTGCATTTTCATATCTAAAAATGATGAAGAGTAATCAACATTCCACCATGACAAATGAACACCTTCAAGCTTCCCTGCAGCTAGCCCTCACCCAGTACCCTCCTGACATCCAACAGATGATGAACGATATACAAACCCACGTATCTCACGATTGACTCAGGTTGAACGATTTACAATTAATTTTTATATTTTGTAGAAGTTGCTATCGTTTGTTATTATTTTGACCATAAGCTAAGAAGTCAAATGCAAAAAATAACATTATATAATAATATACTTACTCAATACCAAACGAAGAAAGTCTAAAAACGCAAGAAGTAGGGACCCCTCCCCGCTCCCAGGTAGTATGGTAGATCACTGCCGATTTCGATATTGGATAGTAGATCACGGCCTGCTTAAAGTTGGCCGCCCCTGTTATAATGTAAAATATTTAATGCACTCAACATTTACATTATTGAAATATTTAAAGGTGCAATAGTTCAAAGTCTTTGCTGTGGAAACATGTTCACGACAAAACAACGACGGAAACAAGTTCACGACAAAACAACGACGGAAACAAGTTCCTCTTAAGGAAAAGTTGTTGATTAATTCAAGGATTTACTGTACTTTATGTTATAATTGCTGTAATCATGTATTAAACATTTTAGCAAAAAGACAAGAAATCGAAAGGCTGTGAGTGGATTTTTACATCACATGACATCGTAAAGAGTGAAGATGTTGTGAGTATATATATTGTCAGAAATCTAAGTTATAAAGTAGGGTTTTCTAAATCATGCATTATGAGTAAACTTGTATGCATTGTTTATTTAATAGTTCAGATCATTAATTTCTATAGAGGTATTCATGAACCACTAAACTGTAAAACATTTTGTGGATTTAAAATTATTTTCGTAATAGTTGCGAAATGCTTATAAGGTATTACACTGAATTTTAAAATGATATATTATAAAACATCCAGTTATTCAAGAATAACCTACATAAGCAATTTACAAACTACATATAAGGTACCTTGTTGTGAGAGATTTTATGTGTATTACTTACATTCAGCAATAAAACAGATATAAATGCTCAAACATAGGAACATAGGAAAAGGGTTAGTTTTCACTGAAACATGGCATTGCAAAATTATATAAACATGCTGTGAAGTTGAACCCTAATTTTTTAAAATTCTACTCAGAAGCAACAGCTTTCGCTTTGAAGTGTGTAACATACAATATACAAATTACATGAGCTGGATAAGAAAGCTTTTCATGTGTATTGACTGCATCGAGTATCAAATTATGATTGTTTCTGTGAGGTAGGCTGGAAAAAGACATTAAACGAGGTGAAAAAGAGAAAGGTTGAAGTTCTAAACGATAGTGGCAATTTGGCAAGGTCAACTGCTGAGAAACCAGGTTGATCAATGAGCGTTCTTTTAAATATTTTTAGAATGAAAGATGATTGTGGCCAAAGAAATATTCAGCTTACCTACAAAAACTGTCCCAACAGTGGAAATTATTATTCTTATTTTATTCGTTCTTTTCTTTTGGACAGAATGGGGAAAAGAAACTGAAAAATTATTTATTATTGTTGCGTACTTTTATCAACAAATGCGTATCGATGCATATTGATATGTGGCGTTTTTTCTTAATTATTTTATAGGTAGTCTTGAATAAATAAGATACAATAAATAAAGATGCTCTAATATATTTTCTGAAGATGTATACATATACAGCAAATTTTATTTTATTTGTTGTAAAATGATATTGCTTATCGTATTCTAGGTTCAGGCATTGGAAAATCATACTGGGTCAGCTGTTTTTAAATTTGAACCTGCAATCCTACACGTTCGCTGTTCCACTATAGAAGATGCTCGGGCACTGGTGAATTTTGTTTATTTTATAAGAATTTATGTCTATCACATGCACAATTTTTTTGCTGAAGCACACAGACTAACAGATCCTGAATAACTTTGAGCCACAGTTTCTTTATTTTCATTGTTCTAATGTCATAAAAGGAAGTAATAACCAGTAAATTATAACTTAATTTACATAATAAAACAAATTTATGATTTTTTTTTAAAAAAAAGGGTCATCATCAAAAAAAAATTATTGTCATTGTTCAAAATTACCTTGTTGCAATTTGGGTTAACTGTCCCAATGTTGGAAAATCCATCTAAAATATTTTATTTTATTCACACTACGAGTTGGAGCAATGTTGAACCAGAAAAATTAGGTTTCTAAGTGTTTTTGAAAACTTCTTACATCTTCAGTTCAAACCAACTGCAGTCCTGTCTCATCTGGATATTAACTTCAAAATAACAATCAAGCGGAGCTTCTGAACAGTACTCATAAAAACAGCTGAATAATTAAATTAACTGTTCATAATGCTGTCAAATTATTTTCTGAAATACAGAGTGGAACTTTTCGACCCTGCCAACAGATCACAGCAGTGAACTGTGTGCAGCTCTTTTTAAAGTTACCCTGTAATTGCTTAATTGCAAGTCCCCCCACAAATGGCTCACAGTTACCTTGAATAACTGTATTTTCGATTCATTAGAATCTTAAAACGGAAAGTAAGAGACCATGGCTGATGTCTCACTATCAAGTGTTGAGTTTTTCCATCTTTATACGTTGGCTACTAAGTTGCTGAGGACTACATTGTTCATGAAATACATCTATGAAACTATTGCAAATGTAACTGTCTACAATATGCTGATATAGTGTCTTTTTTTTTATAGAAATAAAATACAGGGTACCAGGGAGGAAATTACATAAAAAGGTTAAACACTGGTAAAATAGCAATGAAAAAGATCACTCAAGCTTTCGGACGCATCAGCAGCAGTCCTTCATCAGGAGTAATGACGATGTTATGTTTCTGTCTCTTTTTTATACTTGAAATTTCTGGAAAACCCTTCATCAGAGTAGTCCCGCAGAATGGGAAAACCCAATGAGAACCAATGGGAGGCCTCCAATAGAATCATGGAAGAACCCCAATAGGGACCAATGAGAAACCCACACTGCGGGTTACCTAATTTGGGGATGTCTCATACATTTCAGAGTAAGAGTTGTTTATAAGTTTCTGGAAGTGGTTGTGATGTATTAATGGCTTTCCCGTGTAGTTTGTAAGTTTCCCAGTGTGTTGGGGGAGGAGGAGGAGGGTGGTATCAGCATCATGAACGATGACCACCCGGGTGCACCACATATTACTGATTTTGGGATTATGTATGCCATTCACCATGGTACCCCCTGTTTATCCTTAATAACAGTTACTCGTCATTTAGTTGCAGCGTTAGCAGACAGCCAGTCATTGCATGTGATTATAAACTGAAAACAAACCGTACATTGGATAGAGGTTTTTTTTCTCTCCCTGTTAGATGGTTCACAGATGTTTCTTTAAATGTAGATTTATTCATTCCATTTGTTTCCAAGACAACATTGATTTATTTGGATATGATTTCGAGAATTATTTTTTATTTATTTATTTATTTTATTTTTTTTAGCATACAGCTTGCATCGATTCAAATTTCAGAAATTCAGGAATAACATTTGGAAAATCCGGGAGAATAACTTTGGTAAATTCAATCTATTTTTCTTTCACTACCCTTTCACAAACGCATACAAATATTATCCTCATAGCCCTACAGTGGTATGGAAGTAACAAACACATTTATCTCTTGTGCTACTAGCTTGAGTTGGATTCCGGTGATGCTGTTGAATGTGCACCCTTATTTCTGCTATTGTATGGAACAGCAAGGAGGAATGAATAACAGGATAATAGTAGTGTTAATTATGCAAATTAAGGGGAAGGTGGTCACCAAAGGTGCCACCACCTGTAATTGCAGATGGGGCACTCAATCCTTTTCGTCCAACCACCAAAAGGTAGAGTGGGTGGATAGTCAATTATGTACAACACACAGAGGTGCAGGCTTGCATAGGTGTCACCACTTAACGTAAGCTGAAGTCAGCAAACAATGGAACTGTCACAGAGAGCAGAGCCCTGACTAAGGGAATGGAACAACACCCAGAGCAGGATATGGTCCCTATGGGAATCAGCCCAGCCTTGCAAAGGTAGTGTGTAATACTACAAGGTGAGCGACACAATGGCGGAGATACCCAGAAGGATGTAGACAGTCAAACAAAGACCCGAGGTGGGGAGATGATACCCAGTTAGCCACAGGCCAGAATAAGTTCAGCCCGAAAACAGTCCTAGGCCTGGCATCTGA
The DNA here is from genome assembly GCA_006491805.2 of Dysdera silvatica. Taxonomy (NCBI): domain Eukaryota; kingdom Metazoa; phylum Arthropoda; class Arachnida; order Araneae; family Dysderidae; genus Dysdera; species Dysdera silvatica. Next base: position 92,013,031 of record QLNU02003225.1, on the reverse strand, counting down.
TAGCAGGATGTTTACACTATCACAGGAGTTCTTAACCAATGGGGAATTCCCTCCCCCCACTCCAAGGAGGATTTTCGCTTTTTTTAGTGACTAGGATTGATGGCTTAAACTATAGTAGTAGCTGGTGCTGCTAAAAAGCAAACACAACTTTGAAGTCGAGGGAATGACATCTTGATATGTGGTGAAAAGAGTGAACGGACAAAAGAGATTGAGAACCACCTTGTTAACAAGTACCTTCTTTGATGTTTTGTTTTTCCTAATTACTGTTATCGAAATAGGGTTTTTTTTTCTACTTGTTAAAATGTATGTTTTACTATTATATTTGGAGCTGTAAATTTTTCATTTGTTACTAATATTTCCAACATTGCAGGCTGTTCGAAGTACCTTATCTCTTGAAGTTCCCGTTTCAGATTCAGGAGTCATGCTAGTTTCGAAAGAGGTTAGAAAAATTTATGAAATGTAGCTGAAAATTTTATGAAACAAATATTATTTGTAGAACATGGTGACATGTAACGATGATAATATATACCTTTGGAACCACCTATAATTAGCCCACATTTAGTGAGGAAAATATGGATTTTGTTTGGTATAATAATTAAATGAAATACAATTTAAAATTTTTCAATGAGAAGCGTTCTTTCAGACCTTGGATTTAATGAGTAAAAATGGTAAGGTTTTTTAAATAATAAGTAAATTTTTTTTTTATATAAATCGAACACTACGCAGATTAAATTAAACAATAATATAAATCAACGTTTATTGGCGTAGTGATACCAGCGCCGATGTTATGGCGTGATTAGATGGTGAAACGTTCGAAAGAAAATAAATATTTCTGCGTTCGGTGGGATATGAACCCAAGTGGAAGATCGTGGGTCCCACCAAACGCAGAAATATTTATTTTCTTTCGAACGTTTCACCATCTAATCACGCCATAACATCGGCGCTGGTATCACTACGCCAATAAACGTTGATTGATATTGTTGTTTAAATAAGTAAATTCGTTTAAAAAGATAATCAAAATTTGGAAATTAAAACAAATCAATGATCAAGGATTTTTTTTTTTTCATTGAGATGAACATGATGAAATAATCTTTTCAGCACATGGCACCTGAGAATTTCTGAGAACACTCTCATCTCTTTCAAAATACACAGTAAGTAGTTCACAATAAATTCCTTTTTCAGGGCAAAAGATTACAGCGGTGAACATACTGTAGAATGAGACAAACAACTAAAGACCTTTGTTTTAGCATTTTCAAATAAAGCGTACTTTGGAAATGATTACAACTCCAAGTTCCTTTATATCATATTTGTCTTTTAGCTTATTGTACTTAGATTCAGTTCGGGTTTGGTGAGCAACCGTATCTAGTGAATATTCACATTGGTTTCAAGTGCCTCATTTTACACTGGTCCTACTATTGCTCTGATATTAGTCACTTATTATGGATTGAATTTATAATTTGCCAAAAATATTATTAAAATTTTACATTCAGCGACACGTTTGAACCCCAGCCGACTTAGTCATTTGGGAATGGTAATGTTATCCAAAGGTTCTTTTGAGTCCTTAATCAACTCGGTGAATCATCGTTGAGATTATCTGGTGCCAAAAATCAAGAACTAGTCAATCTTTTTATTAGTTCTTTTGTTATGCAGTTAAATGTATGCTATTGCTTCACCATCTATATTCAACCATAATTTATTTACTGCTGGATGAAGGTCTCTCCAAGTGCTTTCGACATAAGTTTATCATGAGCAATTCATTTTTATATCACCCTAACCTGTTTCCTTATTTCATCCACCCATCTAGTCTGAAGATGTTTCTTAGATCCTTTTTTTTTATGGTCTTTTACAATCCATTTGAAAATATCAGGTAATCGTCATTGGTCATTTCTTCTCGTGATATGCCCTGCCTGTAGCATAGTTTATGACATATTGTACAATTTACGACATTACCCCGCCAATAAAAAGGTCCAGACGACATATGTCATTTTAAAAAAGGGTCTCTATAATGTAAAGGAAAATATTATTTAGTTAGGGTCACACGTACACTCATAGACATAGAGTTATATGGTCCCGTGGGGCCCGAGCCTTCCCAATAATTTGAAATAAATTGCAATTTTATGTATATTGTAATGTATAAATGCACGTACTATATGCTTGAGCCCACCCCCCAATAATTTTGAGAACTCTACATTGATGCGTGCAATATATATATTTTTTTTTTTGTGGTATAATGTTAATTTTATTTTTATTCATGATAAAATTAAATCTATTTCTATTCTTTTGCAGTATATTGACTATATAGTACAACAGGCGAATGAAAAAATGATGGAAAATTGCAAGAACACAACGAAGTAATATAAATATTTGTATATTTTACTCCAATCAAGAAATAGTGTGATTATTTCAATCCTAAAATCAATTTTAAATTTTTATCTTATGTTGGTTACATCACATCCATTTGATTTTATTACACCTTTCGTTTTAATGTATTTTATACATTTTTTAGCTTTCTGTATTGTTTAGATTGTTTCGTAGCAAACCATATGTATAATTTCACCTTGTTCGGTGCAGCATGCCCCTTGCTGTCCTTGCACCATAAAAATGAAGAAATGATTAATAACGATCACATGGTGTAAGCTTTGATTTTTCAATGTGGTGACAGACCTTCCTAAGCAGTTATTCTATATCTCCAGTGATTACTACGGCTGGGCAGGGTTTAATTCCCAATAGTTGTGTGTAAATCTATCGATGGTCAGAGGTCACGTGAAAATGATCTTTGATCAATAGTTCCTGTCCCAGATATCCAATCGTGCAATTTTAGAACATAAGAAAAAAATTATACCAACTTAGGTTTGTCTCAGCGTTATTTCTCAATATTTTATATAGCAATATTGTAACGTTGTTAATAGTATAGTACATAGTTATATCCAGGGCTCAACAAATCCGGTCACCACTGGCAGCTGGCGAGTAGCAAATCATTTCCTACTGGGCCCATATATTTTCTCATTGAGGCAGGCGAGTACCGTTCGTGTTTAGCGAGTAGGTTTCACCGAGATTTGTCAAGCCCTGGTCATATCTATAGTATCATTATTACAAGTAATATAACATTATTGATATCATTACAATACATAGTATTCCAGGGCTCTGAAAATCCAGTCGCCTCTGGTGACTAGATTCCTGCAATTGGCGAGTATAAAATCATTTTCTACTAGGTTCCTAGATTTTCTTATTGAGGCAGGCGAGTATTGTTCTTGTCTAGCGAATAGGTTTTGCCTGGATTTGTCAAGCCCTGTTCAAATCTATAGTATCATTATTAGAAGCAATATAACATTATTGATATCATTATCATTGGCGCCGACAGCCAAGTGTGGGGGTGGACAATATGTCATTATAAGGCATTTCGTTTGGAATTGAATAGGGATATGGAACTTTAACATCATTGGGGAGGACAGGTCCCACCTGTCCCCCCACTAACGGTGCCCCTGATCATTATAATACATAGTCATATCCAGAGCTCTACAAATCCAGTCACATCTGATGACTAGATTCTTGCAATTGGCGAGTATAAAATCATTTTCTTATTGAGGCAGGCGAGTACCGTTCTTGTCTAGCGAGTAGGTTTCGCATAGATTTGTCAAGCCCTGTTCATATCTATAATATCATTATTAGAAGCAATATAACATTATCGATATTATTATAATACATAGTCATATCCAGGGATCGACAAATCCGGTTGCCATTGGCGACTAGATTCTTGTAGCTGGCGAGTATAAAATCATTTCCTACTAGGTTTCCTTATTGAGGTGGACAAGTAATGTTCCTATCTGGCAAGTAGGGTTCGCCAAGATCTGTCAAGTCCTGCTCATATCCAGGGCTGTCCTAAAGAAAATTATTGAGAGTATGCAGTGCTGTCTTAATTAAAGAGTATTGTAATTGTGGGGTTACTGGACCTTGTGACGTCACAGCATCTAAAGAACATTGTAATTGCAGGGTTACCAGACTTGGTGAAGTCCTGCCGCTGCTCTGACTGACATTTCACTGTCGTCTATCAGAGTCTAAATTGGCAGTTGCTATTTTCATCAGTTTTTCATTCCTCTCCTGGTCGTACGCAGGATATTATTTTGAGGCTTGGTGGATTCAGGGGGCTTCCTCATTTGTTTTCATTCAAGTTTGTAAATGAC
>QLNU02003225.1:91988278-92008751 GCA_006491805.2 Dysdera silvatica | reverse complement strand
CAGGTCTTCACATCTTTTTTTTTAAGGAGACGCCATCTTGAGGATTGGCTGGTCTAAGGACTGACAGAGTCCTAAGCCGCCAATAAAAAATGCCAACCTTCATTTGGCCCATGTTGAAATTAGCAGCCGACTCTGGTAGTCTCTGGGACATGGTACTGACCTGAGTTGACCTAATTTTTGCATGTGTTCATGTGTTGGCTAATTCTTGCTACGATGTTTAATTTCGACCAGAAATTCGTTTAAACGTACGTTTTATAGGCTTCGGTCATTAATGGAAATTAAACATATTGCAGGGAGCGAAATAATAGTTTTTGGGTACACTGATTGGCTAAAATTATTTTGTTTGCAAGTTAAAAATGGGTTTAAAAAATTAAATATGATAGGTAGGAAAAAAACAAAAAGGTGGATTTGTATGTTAAGGGGTCCTGCGTTTAAAAAAAAAAGAAATTTAATTATAGATATATTATTTATATACAGAAATTTTAAGTGATAATGTCTGTGCTAATAAAAATCGAATTAATTTAAAATTTACGCCTTTGGTAATTGAATAAATATTTTTTACAAACATTTTCGTTGAACGTAAACAAACAGCGCAGTGTGGGTGTTGCCAACTAATTGAAATTTCCCATAAAGAAAGGAAAATTTTTCGGTTGTCTGTTACACGTACATACACACATCAAATAATTAGCTTAAAGTAAATACTGCAGTACAGGGTTCCGTTAATCCGAACAGGTCTCGGTCCCAATTAGTTCGGATTAACGGGACGCAACTATATATATATATATATAGAGAGAGAGAGAGAGAGAGAGAGACAGGAAGTTAAGCACGAGTTTTGTCAGCAAACAGGTCTATGACTCTGACAAAGAGGTTTTCGATAGGTGGAATGGAATAGGTTTTCATTTTTACATCAGTTTGAGTATTTTCGGAGGAGGCTTTTAAACAGAAGAGATTCACTGGTTGGACATTTGTTACGGTGCGTGGTGACAATCGAATCCCTAACATTAGTATCCTGCCTAATCTTTTGGTTTATACGAACTCTGAGAAATCGCTTTTCCTTTCCTACATTCCTTTTTTTTTTTTCAATCCTAAACCGGAGAATGAAACTAGACAGCGCTCCAGTGGTTGAGAGCGTCACTCTCTAATCCTTAGAACTGAGTTGGCCTTTCTGGTACGCTTAGTTGCGAGACTGTATTGGGGTTCCATCAGGATCATGTTAAGCCGTCGACCCCAGGCAGATTTCAATTTTTTTTTATTATTATGGGGGGTAATGGAAAAAATCCCTTATAAAGCACCTTATTTTTACAGCTCACGACATTGTTTAAATGGGGGAAGTGGTAATTGATGTCAAGGGACTGAGATGGTTATTCAGAGGTCGAGGCATAGGCGTAGAGTTATTTGGGTCCATGGGGCCCGAGCCCCCAATAATTTAAAATAAATTGCAATTTTACGTATGAGGGCTATTTTTTAAGTAAGATCCGTTTTGCAATAAAAACGAAGTAAGTGTTTTTTGTTAAGGTATTATTACCCTCCGCAGGGATAACACAATTGCCAAATATGGTCAACACAGAAAAGCCTCCGGGGCGAGATTTTTGTGAGTTTTCGTGGGGGAATTTATTATACAATAATTTTTGCCACCCACGTATTAATTACAGCTCAAACTAGAGCTTATGTAATTTTGGAGAAAAAGAGACGCTTTCCCCATCCTGGACCTTTCCCCTCCCTATGGAGGGACCCTGGTTCGAATCCAGGATGGGGAAAGCGTCTCTTTTTCTCCAAAACGAATAAAGCTCTAGTTTGAGCTATAATCTATACGTGGGTGGCAGAAATTATTGTATAAGGTTTTGTTTTGTTTTTTTTCAAAAAAGCATTTATTTTCTGAATTTACATATAATTCTCTATTTTTTTACATAATTTTCTGGCCGATTGAAATGTTTATCATAAAGATTTATCAGTTTTTGGATACCGTCGTCATAGAACTCTGTCGCTTGTGATGATAGCCAGTTACTCATGGTCGTTTTCACTTCTTTATCAGTGTCTAAACACTTGCCGCCCAGGTAGGTCTTCAGATGGCGGAAGAGGTGGTAGTCGCAGGGTCTTGACTGTATGGCGGATGGTCAAATACTTCAAAGCCAAAAGATTCAATCAGCTCGTGAATTTGAGCCGCAGCATATAGCCTTGCATTGTCATGAAGCAGTATGACACCGGCTGACAGCATTACACGCCGTTTGTTTTGGATTGCTCGACGAACCTTTTCTAGGGTCTCACAGTAGGAAACTGAGTTAATTGTTTTTCCTTGCGGCAAAAATTCCACTCACAAAACATCCTGCCTTTCGCAAAACACAGTTGCCATGATCTTGTGCTTTGAAAGTGTCTTTCACTTTTACCGGCGATGATGTGTGTCGCCACTCCATTGATTGTTGTTTTGATTCATGAGTCACGTGGGACACCCATGTCTCATCTCCTGTGGCGATATGACTCAAAAAGTCATCACCTTCCTCGTTGCAGAGGGTCAAAAGTGTTAGAGCACTTGCCAATCTTCTCTTTTTGTGTTCCTCGCTCAGCAGTTTAGGAACCCATCGACAGCACAGTTTCTTGTACTCTAAATTTTTGGACGCAATTTTATATGAAACTGACCTTTAAATTTGAGGAAATTCCGATGACATCTTAGAAATTGTGAATCTCCTGTTTGTGTGAATTTGGACAACCGCCTGTACCAAATCATCAGTGATATAGGTGGCCGACCAGAGCACGATTCGTCATGGACGTTTTCTCGACCTTCCTTGAACAATCTTACGCATTTGCGGACTGTCCGTATTTCACAGTTGGCGGGACGTTCGATTTTTTTAAACATTTTAACTAAGTCAAACAACAATGTCAATCAATCAATCAACGTTTATTGGCGTAGTGACACTACGCCAATAAACGTTGATTGATTGACATTGTTGTTTGATTTAATCTGCGTAGTGTTCGATTTATATAAAATAAATTTTAACTAAGCATACAGACTGACGCCGTGAATGCAAATGCTGTCAGATTCTGCTTAAAGAATGTCATGAGCCTACACGAGCACTCATTCTCACGCGCACGCGGAATTTCAAACGGTATTCGCAAACGGATCTTACTTAAAAAATGGCTCTCGTATATTGTAATGTATAAATGTATAGAATATGTGTTTGAGTCCGTTCCCCCACACATAATTTTAAACTCGACCTTGATGGGTCGCGGGTTCGAATCCAATCTATGCAAGTGAAATTTTTCCCCCGGCGATAATTAGACAAGTATAGGAGCAAAATATGAACCATAACACTGGCAAGTACTTAATCGTAAATATTCTTAATATAACACCAAGATGGCACATCGCTATTGTGCTACTGGTTGAATATGACAGAAAATAATTAATCGTTTTCCAGTAAGTTGATTGCTGCAACGCCTACAAAATTCATGTTTATTGCGACTGTATGATTTCTAATAAGCTCGGTTTATATAACCGTTTTGTGGTTAGGCGGTTCCGTTAAGATGTCAGTCCAACCATTAGCGTACGCAGAAAGTTCGTAAGGAGGGGTTACAGAGCTACAACTCACATATTCCTATGTTAAATATACAAAATTTCATTGCAATGGGGGAGTTACAATCCCCCTGCCTACGCCAATGAGTCTAACCGTGCAGTTTTCAGACATAAACGGTCAAATATTTCTAGTTTTCTCGCGTTAGATGGCGCCACGTTATTGCATTTTTTCATAGCATCAACTCTTGCAGAGTTCTCTGTTCTTTTATTTTGATTAATTAGCTGTTTTCTCTCTCCCTCGTTTCCGGTATAATGTAGAGCCAGCGAAGATCATTCTAGGCTAGTCCAGTCCATAAAAGGGGGGCAAATTACTTGCTTTACTTTCAAACGCTAACCATCTCCCACAGTATAGATAATTTATTATTTGCTAATGCTCTCCACCTACCGCTTTTTTGGATATATCCTTTTATATAAGATATAAAGTATATATGCTTTTTTATAAACTGTGTTATAGCTTTTATTTGAACAAATAGGTGAAACAATGGCGCTTCCTGTGAGTTTTAAGCAGCTGGTGGTTACCAAATTAACTCCAAATTTCAGGGAAGCTGTCTCGATTCAGTCAACGATTCTGAATCCACCTAGCGGACGAAATGTATTGATTAAAAACAGGTCAGTACAAGGTATGCCATATTAGTTGCGATTGATTAATTTCGATATTTTTTTAAGGACTCGGAATCAAACGTATCTGGGTCAGGATTTAGTAAAGGTCAGAGGTGTGCATACCACAAAGTTCCAAGAATTTAGGAAAGTATCAAATTTACGTATAAATCAAATAAGCTAGAGTAAGCTGGTGCGTATCCGCCATTTTGTTGCCATTGTATCACGTGATTGTGGTTGCAAATTGTATTTATTGGCGACATTTTAAAAGTTGCGCCAATCTTTACTTTCGTCGGGTAATCGCGGATTGTTCATTATTTTTATGCCAAAATAGCCATTGTTTCGCCAACGCGAAAAAGTAAATGAAGCCGAACGTGTACAACAAAATGGCGGCTGGTGCATCGGCCTAGAATTGTAGGGGCTCTAGGCTAGGGCCTAGAACCCTACTTGAAGGAGCCTAGTGTTACCTCAGCGCACTTTAATCTTGTATATTTAAAAGTATAGGAGAAGTTTCATTATTGGTAAACCTGAATATTGAAAATAAAGAATTGTAAAAAATAAAATAAATAAAAAAATCGTGACTTAATGACTAAATTTCTCGAGGACCACATTCAGGGGCGGACTGGGCTGCCGGCCAACTGGATCCCGGGCCAGTGAGCCTTCATGAGCGATAGGATCCGCGCCCTCCGATAATCCAAGGTATGTGAGGGCCCAGTCAACCGCTGACCACATTCATTAGAGCCCAATTGTATTCTCCCAGCCTTGGGCTCATAAAAATCTTAATCTAGCACCATAGGTGTAGAATTTTCAAAATTATTGGGAGGGGGCAAGCACAAATTATGGATGTTTATACATTACAACATATGTAAAAATGAGGATTATTGGGGGGTGGGGTCGTGGACCTATATAACTCTATTCTTATGTCTAGGATGAGGTATTCCGGATGAGGTAAGGGAGGAAGAATTGTGTTATGATTACTTGAAACAACATTGAAATATAACACAGAAAACGTGCGCAATTATGGATTGTCCATAAAGTTAGTCTTTTTACGGCGCAAGAACAGCAAAGGTCATGCTATTCCAAAAAATTGATATAACGATTAATCCCCGGAATCAATTGATATCCTTGTGGGGCTGGAATTTAAAAGAAATTGCAAAATTTTTTACCCGATCGTTTAATGAATGATTTTGTTTGCCTCTACGCACTGAAGCAACTAGCCTCGTAGTAGCACCCGCAATGATATTTTCTCCAGTCGCTTGAATTTTTCAAGGGGGGGCAAAATTTTCGCTAGGGAGGTTCAGTCCCCCCTAGTTAAGCCTATGCCATTCCATGGAATCAAGTAAGCATAATGATATAAATTTTATTATGCCAGGGCAGGGACGAACTGGGTCCTCTCAAAGGGCGCATACTTTGGACTTTCGGAGAGTGAAAGTACTTGCCCATTCAGAGGCGCAAGTCCTATCGTCCATGAGAACGCACCGGTCCGAGGGCCAGTGCGCCGGCGGCTCAGTCCCAAGGTTCACACAAACCCGAATTTGTCAGTGAATTTGAAATCGTACCTAAGGGTCTCGGAAAAGTCAGGAAAACCTTCTTAACTTTCGTTTTGCCCAACTAAATCTCCTATGAATGTGAAACCATCCCCCACCCCACCTCCTCAATCGAAGTTCAGTTTAAAGGTGCCTGTGATTGTTCAGTAAATGTTGATGGGAAAGTCGGAAAAAAATTGGATTTTTAAAAGAAACCTGGGAGTTTTTCTTCCACCAATGTCAGTGTCAACCCTTTTATCACCGTTATTCAATTAGTATATGTTATTTAATTTTGTTATACTTTTTATACTATTATTGTGATTTTATAGATGTTCAATGGTTATGATAATAGTCTTTGATCTCGGTTCGACTCCTAGAAGGTTTTGTCATGTTAAAATGTCTGTCCCTTTTCAAATGACTTACCGTAAAGTCTTGGCACCTAGAAAATGCAAACGAACACAATAAACACTGATATACTCTGGAAAGCTGTAGTAAGCAAATACCAGCTTTCACGCACACACACACGTGTATTCACAATACACTAGACATATTGTCTTATATGTCATTATATCAATACATATTATTACTCATCACAATACATATTATTACTCATCACAATACATATTATTACTCATCACAATACATATTATCTCAATATATATAATCATTATAATCAATCTTAATACATATATGATCATTATAATTAATCTTAATACATATAATCATTATAATTAATCTTAATACATATAAATCATTATAATTAATTTTAATACATATAATCATTATAATTAATCTTAATACATATAATCATTATAATTAATCTTAATACATATAATCACAATTAATCTTAATACATATAATCATTACAATTAATCTTAATACATATAATCATTATAATTAATCTTAATACATATAATCATTATAATTAATCTTAATACATATAATCATTATAATTAATCTTAATACATATAATCATTCCTAAGATATATAATAATAATTAAAATTAATTAATCTTAATACATATAATCATTCCTAAGATATATAATAATAATTAAAATTAATTAATCTTAATACATATAATCATTTTACTTTACAATATAGTATCCATATTCAGGCTTTTAAAATTATTTTTTATTTCTCTATTATTCAGCTAATGAATAAAAACGAACAATTTCATTTTTCATATGCATCTTTCTACATGTTCATTTCTATATGCATATTTTTCACTTTTATAACAGATTCGTTGGTATCAATGCGCCTTCAGGAGTATTTAAACAAACTCCTCCTTTCGGCATTGGATATGAGGTATGTACTTTTCTTCAGTGTTAATATTCAAATATCTTAAATATACAAGGGGACTAAAGCCAAAGTGGCATGAATCATGTCTTTATATCAATATTTTGAAAAAAAAAAATAATTCTATTGTATATGATATAATTTCATACGATTAAGCAATTAAAGTAGTGTAGTCGTGGTAGTCAGAAGTTTTATGAAGACTTACATTACCTTTGCGATGTACATTACGGGTAATTATGTATTTAAATTTCATTTCTGGTTTTAATTAATTTTTCAACAATTTAATTTTATCCCCTCGTACTGTAAGAATTAATAATCTCATGTGAAATGCTGTTATAGCAAGATCATAACGAGGATTTAATTTAGGGGCTTCAAAATTTTTTTACAGCATGTATAGATACAATCATAGCATGCAAGGCCGTAGCCAAGTCCCATTAAAAATTTAGTTTCGGGGGGGGACTGGTCCCTAAGATCCCCCCCTCTGGATACGGGAATGTGTTATAACCATAACCAGTAGCATTATTCGTTAGCGGCACACTAATTAAACAGAAGAATCAATAGAGAAAGAGTAAGTAAAACTTATTAATAGCATAAAAAAAAATATCGCGACGTTTCGAGAACTACTGTTTTTTTTTTATCAAACGACGTATCGGGAAAGTAAGAATGTTAGTCAAAGTGAAAGGCTGATTTTCCGAAAAAAAAATTCAACTGAAGCTATTTACCAGATATCGTGAGAAAGTGTATTATGGGCGAGACGGGAAAGACTGCAAGAAGGAAAAAAGGAGCACCTTCGTGCTGTAGAAAAAGGTGAAATGTCCAATCTTCTAGCAGAACACGCTTGAGAGAAGGGATATGCTCCTGATTGGAATGCTGCAAAAGTTCTTCGCAAAGATGTGACTTCTCGCCCTTGTAAACTTTTTCTTGAATTTTGGGAGGCATTTCCATTGGGGAATCTGGCCATTAACATCTCAAAATCTATACCTGAATCATACAAGGTTTGTGCAAAAAGATGAGGGAAACCAGGATAAAGTTCAAGCATAATCTAGGTACGGGACTGTTCTGGGTAAAATCCAGAACTGGGGGCCTAAATATAGGACATTCTTACTTTCTCGACACTTCGATTGATAAAGGGAACAGCAGTTCTCAAGACGTCTCGATATTTTTCTTATGATGTTGGTAAGTTTTATTTATTCTTCCTCTTCCTCTATTTCTACTTAATTTTCTTTTTATGACCTCCTTTTTCTTAATTTTCCTTCATGTTCTTAACTTTTCTAATTTATTTTCCTCGTTTCCCTACTTCTACTAATCTTATTTCCAATTTACTTTTCTAGTTTAGTTTTTCTTTGCTTTCCTTTTTCTTCCGTATTCTGACCAGTTATAAAATTTTACTCGTAATAGTAAACCCTGGTTAGTTATTGTATAATTTTGTAAAAAACATGGTTTTTCTAACGTCGCACAATATGATATCCTTGAAAGCCACTTCCATAATTTTTGAATTACTATGCCCAGGCTTGTAGTGAAGCCGGGGCCAGGAGGCATGGCCCCATCGAGCTATTTATATACACAGAACAATTCCTGAATGCTCTGTGCCCTATATGCCTTAGTTACCCCTTCATCCTAGCTACAGGCCTGACTACCTCACTGTCCCAGATGACTCATCCATATAGTTAGGGAACTCAAAACCGCAAATGAAACGTCTTATGTGATAAAATGTCGTATAAAACTTATAAAACGTCGTATATCGATAAACGTCGTATGTGATAGCAAGGATGGCATTCATTGGTGGCATTAGCGCACTAGTAAAGCGCCTAAACGTGGCTTGCAAGCTCTGTGTACCCACACACAAGCTTACAGGCCCATAAGTGTGTGTGGGGGAGGTGCATACATACGGCTATATGAAGTCGTAGCTCTGTAGGGCTACGACTTCACATAGCCGTATGTATATATACAAAATTGCATCGCAATGGGGATTACAACACCAAACCCCTGTATACGTCAATAATTGACGGCTAACGGTCATAACTTTCTGGTCCTCGATATCGCCTTTGCTGCCACCCTCTGTGATGTGGTTGAATGAAGTGCGTTGATGCCACTCAATAAATAAAACTTAGTACCTTTTTATTGTTAGTCAGATTTCTTCATTAATAATGTAATTTTCTTTTTCCTATTTAAATAGGGCCTCGGCGTAGTAGTGGCAATTGGAAAAGAAGTGAACTCCGTTTCTGTAGGCGACACGGTGGCATATTGGCATCCAAATGCGAACGCATATGGGGAATATGTGGTAAGTTAAGATGGCGTTTCAGGGATATGATATTTAAAATGATATTTATTTTATTTATTATTATTATTATTTATTTTATTTAAAATACGGCTTTAGAAAAGTTCTCTTGTGTTTTGCAGAGCTTAGCCGAAGAAAGGACTTTTTCAATTCCCCAAATCAAACCAGAATATCTAGCACTTCCCATCAGCGGGCTTGCAGCTGCAATTGGGTTAGACAAAGTAAGCTGAAATTTATTATTAACTGTCATTTCCCATTCATTTGTTTTTTTTAACCACACTTCATTTGTATATATAATGTATCTGTGTTTATGTTTTTCTTCAATATTCCGAAAGCAATGCCTTTTTTATTGTTTTTGAGCTTATATGGGTCATTTTCAAAACGCATTGCCATATGTTGTCCATCTGAGAATATTTTTTTCTAGAAGTTATAAGAAATTTTCAATAATTTTCTTTTTTTGCCATGATTATTAACAGACAGTTGCCAATAATGAAAAATAAATGACAACACATTAATGAATATTTTTTGAAAGAAATTAGTTGAAGGGCGGGACCGAAAACCACTGTCCAAATCAGAAAAAAATCTTTAGTCAATTTACTTTCTTAAAACCACAATTTCTTCTCAAACACACTTTATAATTGTGCTACGTACTCTAAATTACACACTAAAAAGAGTTTAATAACCAGGTAAAAATAATGCAAATTTTGCACTAATTAAATATCTTTGTCCAAAAATTGGTGTCATGTCTGTTACCATATATTATTTGCAATTTTTCGAAATTAACAAAATTAAATTTTTGAATGGCTATACTTCTTTTCCATTGAAGCAAGCTTTGAGAAAGAAATAGAAACAGCTATTTAGAATTTTTTGTTGTTGAATGAAAGATTAAAAACTTTTTGTGGTAAGTATTTTTATTGCATGTAATGTCTGTTACTCTAATTATTTATATAAAATATATTTATTTGTTAAATTAACTGGCTAATTTAGTCCATGGGGTGCTTAGTCTAGATCAAAATTAATATTTCTGTTTTGAATTATTTAGCCCCATGAATTTTTCTTCCTTGAAATGTCATGTCTGTTACTGTATTTAGTAACAGACATGGCAAAACTGGTCAGCCCACTTCTTTAAAAAAATTATTTTTCATTCAATAATGTCCTTTAATTTATTCTTTCTTTATTAGCAACTGTCTGTTAATAATCATGGCAAAAAAGAAAATAATCTTTAAAGTTTTCTTATAACTCGTAGAAAAAGAAAATTCTTAGGTGGACAACAGCATATGGCAACGCGTTTTGAAAATGAACCAGACACCACTAGACATTTAAGTCAACAGTTCCGTTCGTCTAGAATTTTATACAAGCATCCTTCCAAATTTTAAATTAAGATTAAAAAATTATTACGTAGAACTAATTCTCTCGCTCTTTTTTTTTTTTTCATATAAAAAAATATTTTTTACTTGTACAAAACTCAAAATTTAGAATGCGTGACATTCTTGCCATATTTTCAATTACCTATTTTTTTATAACGACGTCTAATTCTTATATTAGTACAAATACGCATATTTTTAACTTAATTATTTTGCATAAAGTACCAAGCAGGAATGTTTTGCTGAAAAGTATATTTATTTAAAACAGAGTGCCAGAGTTATAGACGGGGAAACAGTTCTCATCACCGCTGCTGCTGGTGGAGTCGGGCACATTGCAGTAAGTCTATATATTTGTTTATAAAAATGTGGTAGTATCACATTTTTATTAATAGTAACTTTGTGGTTAATGACCCTTGTATCAATAATTTTTTGCCTAATGGGCATAAAAAGCTGTTCACCTCCATTTCTAATGTTCTCCGTAAATATAGATGGCAGCACGGGTTCATGTGCGTAAAAAAGTCTCTTCACCTCCATTCCATAGGTTCTCTATAAATAAATATGGCAACACGTGTTTATACGCCAAGTGCGGTGAAGTTTACCTTCACTTTTGTAACTGGATTCGACAAAGGCAGTTATTCACTGCCGAAACGATCGTCATCCACCTAATTAAATAATTTTAACTGTGGTAGTCGCATTTTAAATAGTTTATTACACAGCTCTTTTTGTAGTAAAATATTCAAATCTATAATAAAAACGTTCCAGTTCTCCTACAGGAAGAACATTCACAGCATACATATTGCTATAGGCATGTTACTACATACATATGATAATAAGTAACTGCCATTGCACGATACTTGTCATGGGTGTCATAAATGTAATAAAATGTCGTAAGATGTAATGAATGTCATTTCAATGGCTCATGCCAAATCTAGATGCAGATGAATCTTTTTACAGAATTTTTTTATGCTTTATAGGTTCAGTGGGCCAAAGCTGCAGGATGTCACGTAATCGGAACATGTTCCACTCAAGCGAAAGCTGATCTTTTAAAGGTAAAAGCTATATTATGTTAGAAAACAAGAACCACAATTTTTCGGATATGGCTTGCATCATATTGAACTAATGAATTTGTAAAAATTCGACGATTTTACTCGACGACTTTTTAAAGTTGTTTTCTAGTCGGATGTGTTTTGACCAGGGGCGGCTCGTGCAGCGTAGGAAATGCCCTGGCCATACCTTCAAAACTGCCGTCATTGGCTTTTTACTTATATAGGTTTTCAAGCTCTTCCCCACAAATACATTCTGGGTCCGCCCTTGGCTCTGATTAATAGCAGATGTACTCCTGTTAACATACGCCTTTCGGTGGTGCAGCGGTAACGTGTTCGCCTAGCGTACCGTTATTCTGGGTTCAACTCCCAACGCTGAAAAAAAAGGGACTTACTAACCAACCGTTCACTGTAGTGCATAAGTTGGTTCCCCAGGACCCCAAAAGACTCGGATTCCTCAGAAAACTGTAGTTTCCACTTCGGCATGACTTTTGCTGTCCTTGTGCTGTAAAGCTTACAAGAAAATGCAAAAACTGTTAAGCTAAATGGTAACAAATCTTACATGCGTTTTCATCTTCCTATGCTATGGCGTGAGCACTTGCCCATTCAGAGGCGCGAGTCCTATCGCCGATGAGGGCATACCGACCCAGTCCGCCCCTGGATATCGTACAGGATGCTGAAAATGTATGACATTAGCATGCAAATCGTGATCAAGTCATCTCTACATCTCATCAAATGTACGATTCAATATGCTGATACTTTAGCTTCGATATCCTGTGTGATACTGTTTTTCAGCTGCTGAATGATCCTAAGCTTATTGCTGAGTACCAGTAGCATAGTGGGACATTGGAAGAGTGGACCATCTCCAAGTGCTCACCATCTGTCCCTCGAATTAGAAAAAAAAATGCCACAATTCATGCACAGATCATCATCATGATGATGTGCATACGAAATGTGACTTCTTTATATTCAAGGGGTAGATAGTGAACACATGGAGATGGCCCACGTTTGAAGTCAGGCTACGCCACTGCTGCATACAGCACATTTCAGATGTCCCTATAAGAAGTAATCGGAAGGAATTGTATAAATTTGGACATTTTGGAGATCTGAACACTGAAAAAACTTTGAATCACAGCTATGCTGGCATCAAGGGAGGACTCGACAGCCGGCCCTCATGGGCGATAAGATTTGCGCCCTCTGATAATCCAAGGTATGCGCCCTTTGAGAAGACCCAGTCCGCCCCTGACTGGCATTAGAAGTGTGACAATTCGCACGTCTTGTAACATTTTAACGAATGGACTAATTTGGCCCAGGTCTAGGGAAATCCTACTCAAAAGGGGCCACAAATTGGCAAAGCTTAGTGCTTTAGAGGTTGAGTTAAAGTTCTTAAAGGAAAGAAACCATGATATCTCTCCTATAAGAACCCCAACTCAACTTCTAAAACCTCAGAAAGCATTAGCTGAAAACTATGCATAGAAACATCCGGAACACTTACTTCACTTTGTGGCAGTACGTGTAAATACTGCATCTGAGTTTTATATCTTTTCTTACTAACTGAAGAATGCTCTACAACTTTCTAATTGAAAATATTTCGCTATCTTTATTATTTTTCGAAATAAAATTTTTAACTTCCTCAATTCGCCACCAGGGGCGCTGCTATTCATCTCATCTGATAGTGCATAGTCATTTTACTATACCAATACCTAACTTTCTTTGCAATATCTGTCTTGGTTCAAAAGTTATTGGCCGCATTTGGACTTTCCTAAGCACGCTGTATATTACATTTTTCTTATTATAAAAATTTTGAAATTTATAAGTTAGTGTAAAGTCTCCAAAAAATAACTGAGTCATGGATCCAGAATGCCTTAAAACGCCCATGATCCCATTATCCATCGAGAAGAAGCCAGTCTCTAGTTACGTATTATTCAGTTGATTCACGAACCGCCTGAAAATAATGCGAATGCCAGAACGAAGCCTTAGGTGTAAAGTTATATGGGGCTCAATCACCCCAATAATTTAAAATAAATTGCAATTTTGCATGTAATGTATAAAACTATGTAGTATGTAAGAAAATTTGACGTAGCATTCATTATGCAGATAACATTCATGAGTAAAGACAATGTTATAAGCGTAAGTAAGGTTACTTGTACTTATAACATTGTCTTGACTCATATATAATACATGCTTGGTCCCCAATAATTTTGGAAACACTACTACGCTGCATACGGCACTTCGTATTTAAATTTCAGCCTGAAATGTTTTCCCCCTTTTCAAAACTACGGCGCTTTTTATTTTTATTTATTTATTTTCTTTTTTGGAGGAAGGGCTAAGTCTAATCACTCCATGTATGAGGACTTTATTTTTAATCCATTTGTATTTATAATATTATACATACACTGAAGTGCCAGAAAAACTGGTACACCTACCTAATATCGTGCAGCCCCCCTCCGTGCGCATGCCAAAGTGCCGCAACACGACGTGGCATGGACTCGACTAATGTCTGAAGGTATCCTGGAGACAATTCACACCAGGAATCCTGCAGGGCAGTCCACAAATCCATAGGAGTGCGAGGTGGTGGAGATCTCTTCTGAACAGCACGTTGCAAGGCATCCCAGATATGCTCGATAATGTTCATGTCTGGCGATTTAGGTGGCCAATGGAAGTGTCTAAAGTCAGAAGAGTGTTCCTGGAGCCACTCGGTAGCAACTCTCGATGTGTGGGGTGTCGCATTATCATGCTGAAATTGTCCAAGTCCGTCGGAATGCACAATGGACATGAATGGGTGTAGGTGATCGGACATGATGCTTACGTACCTGTCACCTTACGTACTTGTCTCTACTGCACACGCCCCATACCATCACAGAAGCTCCACCAGCTTGAACAGTCCCCTGTTGACATGTAGGGTCCATGGATTCATGAGGTTGTCTCCATACCCGTACACGTCCATCCGCCTGATGCAATTGGAAACGAGACTCGTCAGACCAGGCAACGTGTTTCCAGTCATCAACAGTCCAATGGCGGTGTTGGCGGACCCAGACGAGGCGTAAAGCTTTGTGCCGTGCAGTCAACAATGGTACACGAGTGGGCCTTCGGCTCCGAAAGCCCATATCAATGATGGTTCGTTGAACAGTTCGCACGCTGACACTTGTTGATGCCCCAGCATTGAAATCCGCGGCAATTTGAGGAAGTGTTGCACGTCTATCTCGTTTAACGATTCTCGTCAGTCGTCGAAGGTCCCGTTCTTTCAAGGTCTTTTTCCGGCCGCACCGCTGTCGGAGATTTGATGTTTTACCGGATTCCTGATATTCACGGTATACCCGTGAAATGGTCGTACGCGAAAATCCAAATTTTGTCGCTATCTCGGAGATGCTATGTCCCATCTCTCTTGTGCCGACTATAACGCCACGTTCAAAATCACTTAAATCTTGATAACCTGCCATTGTAGCGGCAAGAACCGATCTAACAGCTTTGCCAGACATCTCTTGTCTTATATAGGCGCTGCCGACCGCATCGCGTTACGCTGATTGGTTGCAAAGCTCCGTTATTTGCATACGCACGCCTGTACCAGTTTTTCTGGCACTTCAGTGTACAAGCACGTATGTAAACGTGCACTTACTATCAATATTCACGGAAAATCGATATTTAGTAGCTGTTTTATTACCTATATTTTAGGAACTTGGATGCGATAGAGTCATTAATCACAAGACAGAAGACGTAGATACCATTTTGAGCAAAGAATATCCAGTAAGTTTAAAAAAAAAACAAACCTGTAGTCAAATATAGAGCAAGATAAATTTCAAAACCGATTCTTTTTTATTTATTTGACAGAAAGGTGTGGACGTAATATGGGAAACGGTCGGAGGAGAATTTCTGAAAATGTGCTTAAAACACTTAGCCACTAAAGGACGACTTCTCATGATTGGTGGCACAGCTGGATATCATACTGGCGAGGGAGTACCTCAAGTTAATATACCTGACCTTCCACAGTTGGTATTTATACATTTATGATCTTTAAACTCAGCTGGCGAGAGGAGGGGACATTAATTGTAAAATTAAACAAATTGCAAATCTCATATATGCCTATATGTCTATGTTAATTTTTAATTAACACTAGGTTTACGGGGCGCGTGAAAATGACGCATTTCGAATTTCAGTGGGAAAATTACAAAAACAGTTTGCATTTTTTTTTTACCACTTGTGATGACTTTTATCCATTCAATGACGGAAATATATATCGAAGTTTATTTTTTTCAAAAATTTTGAAATTCCCCATGTGGAATACAGTGTGCGTAAATTTGACGCGATCTTAATGTAGGCAAAATTTTAGTATATCGTTTTCATACATGAATAAACATGGAGTTATATGGGCTCGTGGGGCCCAAGCCCCTCCCCCCAATAATTTGAAATAAATTGCGATTTTACATATACTGTAATGTATAAACGTACATAAAATGTGCTTGAAATGAAAAATTCTACAACGTGAGCATTTTATAAATGAATTGTTCGAACAACTGATTTTCTTTGTCTAATATCATCTGGAAAACAAATACCATCTACATTTTCAAAAACGCTTCTTTCGTTTGTTAACTTTGCAACAAACCAAGAGTACTGTAACGTATTCTTGAAAGTCGGAACGACTATATAGGAATCTTGTAAATTTTCTGCCAACGTTATCTCTTTTAGCACCTTTTCCTTGAACCATTTCCTCATATCATTCTTCTTCAGTTTCCACCATTTTATCTTCTGTTCTCTCTGCCTTGAACGTTTCATGTTTTTACTAGTTGTTAGTTCCCAATTTACTACAAACAGTCTATGCTGTGCCGCAGCACTCTCACCACTAATCACCAATTTTAGATCAAATAAATGTCGAAAACCATGGATGACTCGGCAATTATTGTCTCAGATCAATAAGAAAAACTTTTCGCACGTTTCATCCGTACTAAAAATTCTGCAGATTTTTTAGCATTTAAGATACAGAGAAATCGGGTTAACTCAGCGATAAGGAGGACTAAACAGACAACAATGTCAATCAATCAACGTTTATTGGCGTAGTGATACCAACGCCGATGGTATGGCGTGATTAGATGGTGAAACGTTCGAAAGAAAATAAATATTTCTGCCTTCGGTGGGACCTGAACCCACGACCTTCCACTTGCCGGGCGGAGGCTCTACCCACTGAGCTACGAAGGACAATATATAATCTCTTTACGAACGTATATATATTGTTGCCAGTTATTTCGCAGAATGGTGTAGTACATAGACTACTATTTAAACCAAATTGCAAAGAGACTGGTATTAAATTGATCGAAATGCCCGTTGCAGCATATGTATTTATTTTATATAAATCGAACACTACGCAGATTAAATCAAACAACAATGTCAATCAATCAACGTTTATTGGCGTAGTGATACCAACACCGATGGTATGGCGTGACGCGTGTGACGTTTCACCATCTAATCACGCCATACCATCGGCGTCGGTATCACTACGCCAATAAACGTTGATTGTTTGACATTGTTTAATTTAATCAGCGTAGTGTTCGATTTATATAAAATAAAAATACAGGACTAAACAGGATTATTTTTTTAGTTATTTCGAATTTTGTGATCATAATAAAATTCGGAAGGGTATAAAGATTTAATAAATGAGCGAGGGAATAGGGAAACTTTTACTAATAACTATAATGACCAGATCCTGAATAGTGAATTAGAAATTGCCCAAGCTTTTAACATTTATTTTTATTCAATTCCTCAGTTACACATTTCTAAATTAAACAGATCGCATAATGATTTTTGTAGCGTTATGTCTTCACGGCCACAATTCACCTTTTGTGAATCAATCTCGGTTTCGGGTACCTTTAAAATTTTACAATCCCTAAAGATAAATAAACCTGCGAGGACCGATGGCCTTAGTCCTCGAATATTAAAATATATTGCACATGAAGTGGTAAATCCTTTGACCACATTATTTAATTTTGCCTTAACTGAAGGTGTTTTTCCTCCTTTATTGAAAATAGCTAGAGTTCCCCAATTTTTAAATAAGGGGAGAGGCCATGTTTGGTTAATTATCGCCTAATTTCTATATTCTAGTTTTAAGTATTGTTTCTGAAAGATTCATTACTTTAAAGTTAATGAATTATTCGGAACATTACAATATTTTATGTGATTACCAATATGGTTTTAGAATGAATAAATAAACTGAATTTGCATTGATTGCAGCAGTTTCTTCAGGGTTCATTGCAAGAAAAAAAAATAATGACTTTTTAAGGACCTAATGCAATAAAAAATTCAAGCTGTTTCCTGAAAGGGAAAACTTATGCACAGTTTTTAAAAGATGTTTAATGACAATTTTATACTTAAATTTTATACTGTGCATTAAAAAATACTTATTGATGTAAACTAAAAATCGCATAATAAAAATTACTGTCTTAAAAACAGTAATCATTACTGAAAAATCTCATTTTCTTACAAAGACACATATGAAATGTGAGGTAAAATGATAAAAAAATCTGTTGTTTTTTCAAAATTGAGTTAGTGCCATGAACAGAAAGTTTTATGTTCGTTTTATCTTGTCATAAACAGTGTAAGTCTAACTTTATTAGTTCTCTACCAAAACACAATTTTCAAGGAGTAAGTACATACATCTCCATCCAGGGGTGATTGTAAGTCCAAACCAGATTCCCTGAACATACCAGAAAATTCCCTGAAAAGTTACGTAATATTTTTGGTAAAAACACTGATTTCCGAAGGAATATAAGAAACAAAATGAAATTTTTGTAATTAAAAAAAATATTCCAGAAAAGGCAAGTTGAAATTCCCGGAACATAATCATCCCTGTAGATCGCAAACTGCGAACGATGATCACGAACGAACTATGACGATGAACGGTAGTTCACAAAAAAAAAAATTCTATAGGAACGGATCATTTCTATGAATAGTTCCATAAGACCCATCTCTACCCTAGACGCTGCACCTGCGTAGATCTCGAAGGGCTTTCGGGGAAATCGTCTTGAGAAGAAAAAGGCAAAATGAGTATTTTTCTTCAGAGATCGTGGAAATACAAGCACTTTTTAAAGACCTTAGAAACCAAAATAAAAAATCAGCACATTCTAAGGTTTTTAAGCACCGTACGAACCGTGTTCTTTTATTCAAAAAAGTTTCAGTTAAAAAAACTACTGAATTGGTGTTCAATTTGGCTTATCAAAAACTTTTGATCTTATTAACCACGATAATTTGCTGTCCAAATTAAATTTATTGGGCATTTGAGGATAAATGTTAAATTTACTTAGATCTTATCTGACATCTCGTAAACAATTTACACGATTTAGTAATAGGGTATCGCAAATTTGTGACATTCACATGGGTGTGCCTCAAGGCAGTGTTCTTGGGCCCCTACCCTTTATTATATTTCTGAATGATATCTTTTTAATAAATAGTTCAGCGTTTGTCTGTAAATCTTTTGAAAGTAGATACGTAGCACAATCCACAATCGGGCAAATCAATTTTTTAAACAACAGCTGAGGGAGGGGGCTGAAGCCCCCATTTCCCCTCATATGGGCGCCCATGGATATGGTTAATGTGGTTTTTATGATATGGTTGACATGGTTATTATGAGTTGACATATTTGTTAATCATATAATGATAAAGTTGTTTAGATAAAGTAAATTGCGACAATGGACTGTATAGGTTATAAGAACTCAAAGAAAACCGAATTCCTTAATTGGATATTCAGAAATTATTGAAAAACCAATGGAAGATTCATGCGGATGTAATTGACAGATGTAATGTTAAAGGGAATTAGAATAAAAAAAGAAACAAAGGCCCATGATCAATGTAGATTTTTCAAAATTATTTTAAACACATATTATGCACAATTATACAGTGCAATGTATACATGCATGCCCATATGAGTACTTCCACGAGGCATATAACCAAAAGAGGAGGATATTTTTCTAAATGAGTTTTTATCTGATCATAAAAACGGGTTGGTCTTGTTTGAGGGATGTCCGTAAAGCAAAGAAATTATTCTGAATTTGTATGCGACGACATGCGTTATAATTTCCTAAAATTGAATTTACAACTATTTTTTTTATACTTCGTTAACTACAGAACGTTCTATTTCAGCTGCTACCTAAATCTGCAGGTATCCAAGCTTTTCGGCTTCTTTATTTCGTAGAATGCTATCAATCTTACTTTAGTTACTTAATAGAAAGAACCGTTCATGAAGAATTGAGAATTGTTTTGGATAATGGGACAAAATCAGTCGGCCATGAATTCATTGGTTTGGATGGAATATTTGAAGCAATTGAAGTACGTAGATTCATTACAAAATTAGTTATAAAGTTATTTTTGTAATACTTAAGAAAAATATTGATACTATTTCCAATTTTGTTTTTAATTATAATGACTTGTTTGTAATATTGAAAACTAAATTAAAACGTGTATATTTATGTATGTGTTAGCGCATATATAGAAATATGTTTATATCAATAACCAAGGGACAGGGAAAATATACCGTTATAGAGAAGGTCCAACATGATATACTCTTATCTATCGGAACTGCAGGGAATATGAGTTACAGATTTCACGGTAGTTGCTTATGAACATCATGTTGTGGTGAGGGTGTGAGATGAGTAAAAAATGGTCGTTCATTAAAAAGTGAGTAATTCATTTACTTAACAAACTGATACTTCTCATTTAGAGAAAGATAACTTCCATCGTCGTTCTATTTTTGTCTAATTTGAATAGTGCGAGGAAAGTTAAGATCACGCTTCGTCAGGATCTAAAGTTTTCCGAACAATATC
>QLNU02003225.1:91976899-91988178 GCA_006491805.2 Dysdera silvatica | reverse complement strand
TTTTTTACTGAAGAATTGAAATTGGCATATTTTCACTTGTGTGAGCGGCTCTTAGTGCCATTTGAACAAGAAATTGACATATTTTTTAATAGCATCATTACCTGCTATGAAACTTGGGTACACCACTACATTTCCGAGTCGAAACAAGCATGGAGTGGAGAAAGGTGAGTCAGCACCTGTCAAAGCCAAGACTCGGCTGTCAGCTGGCAAGGTGTTTGCAATTGTTTTTTGGGACCAGTGCGGCATTTTGCACATTGATTTCTTGCACAATCGTCAAACTATCAATGCTACATATTACTGTGAGATTTTCAGCGAGGTTAAAAGTGTTTATCACCGCAAAAGACGTGACCAACCAATACTTAAACTGATCCTTCTCCATGGCAATGTCAGACCAGAAAAGTGCAAAATTAAGGGAAATGGGTTGGATACCTTTGGAACACCCTCCCTATAGCCCTGACATCACCCTGTGATTTTCATCTCTTTGGGCCACTCAAAGAAGCTCTGGATGGCCAACGATTCGACAACGACGATGCAGTACAGTAGTTTGTGTGCAACTGGCTGCTGACACAACCCACTTCTTTTTATGACAGGATCAAAAAGCTACTGATCCGTTGAGAAAAATGTATTTCTAAAGCAGGAGATTATGTAGAAAAATAATGTATACTTGGTTATTTCTTACTACAAGTAAAAATATTATAAAATAAAAGTCTCATTTATATTTGATCCACCCTCGTTCAATGATGCCGAAAATTCAAAGGGAATCTGCAAAATCCTCTAATTTTCTCTCCATTTAACAAGCTCTTAGGGTTAATTAACCGTAACCAATGTTTCGCGACTGTAGAAAGGTATAATCCAGCGCTTATTTACTGATTTATTATTATACTTATTTTTATATGTTTATATTCAAATTATAATGATCAAATATATAACAGACCTCTGTTTCTCTTCAATATTGTTCACAGGAGGGTTCAGTGGCTAGACATGTGAGAACAAAAGGGTTCTGCGGAATAAAAAACTTAAAGACCACTGTTTTAATCTAAATGTGTACCCATGTGACAACTAGTGTCATATTAAGGCAGGGGCTGACGAGGACCCCAAAACCTGGAAAATAAGCAAAAAAATGTTATTAGACTGGTCCAGTCAAAATAACATGATCGAGAGTTATTGATTAACGGAGATTGGAAGACGTAGAGGAGGGATTGGGATTGCCGTACAGTCATGGGGAAGGACACCCCCAAAATAAATCAGGGCTCAGGGGCCCCAAAAATGCCTGGTTGGGCCCTGGTAACAACCGAAGTGTTTTGCACTGGATGTATCATCAACAACTGCATATAGTAGCAGTGTACTAAATCGTTCAATGATTGAATTACTTAACGAGTCTGCCCATTTATAAGGATGGGCAAAAGCGCTCGGATTCATTCGGTGAACGAATTAGCACAGCTGCAGTATATAAGTTCTGGGATTACAGTGCCAGTGCTGTCTTTTAGACGGCCATACTTCCCACTAATTTAATGCCGAATCATCATCAGTATATGGGTTGAATAAATTTATACTTCTTATTTAGCATAATTCTTTCTTATAAATGAAATTTGCTCACAATATACAATATAATAGAATGTGTTAAGTATGGTTGTGCTATGGAATCCAAATCAATATAGATGTTTAATAAATTTATAACGAAGTGCCTAATAGCAATTTTACAGATTTGCTTAAAATTAAGAAAATGGGTTCAGACAAATGTGCAAAGCATACCTTGTGGCAAGATTTGAATTTCCATACCAATTTTAGCATTAGGCCCAATTTAAGCAATCTGATTAGTTCAGAAGGTGATGTTGGGTGGGTTCCAAGATCGAAATAATTTCAGTCAAAAGGAAGTTTTTTTTCTTTCGGTGAGATTACTCATTAACTTTCTAATAAAGATAACACTAATATCTATTGTACTAATCATGAACATGTTAAAAAGCAACATTAATTTTTAAATATCCGATGACAAACAATTCTTGTGTGTGTCAAGAGAACAAAAAATTAGATTTGTAAAAAGTTCCTAAAAGTGAGAAAATTGCAAAACACTGAAAATTATCTAATATATATTTCCCATAGATACAAAACAACTCGGAAATAATTTTCAATTATATATTTCAAAAATACCAATTTTCAATTTCAATCAAGAAAGGCAATCTCAGGAATCAAGGGAAATCCAAAATCGTTTATTTTTTAAATATGTGGTTACTACTCAACACTCTCGATAAGATCTATTCATTCTTTAAAAATTCAGCAGCTATCTACTCAAAAATTGAGGCAAAAGATTTTTCTGTAAAGAGAGTAGAAAAGAAGCAAGATATTCCAAAAACGTTTTGCTTTATAGAATTTTAACCATTTATTACACATAAAATTAATGAAACAAATTACCTCATTGTAACATTAAAAATAAATTTGACATATTATTCAAGATCAACATCCTAAAACTCTCCCGAGATTAAATTACGATTTACTTACACGGCCAATGTGAACTCTGAAGTAATGCTGATCTGTTGGTGCATGCTGCATTGGTGGCCAAAATTCAATAGCAAACCTATAAGTGGCACTATCGTTAGCCAATTAGATTGCCTCAATCGGTCCTAACGTTAAAATTCGTATGGAAATTCAAATCTCGCAACCCTACAGTCTTTTCGTTAAAAAATTCGTTGATGCAAAGTTATAATTTTAAACCGTTGAATCCCACTGTTTCACTTTTACAATTGAAAAATTAAATTTTCTGACTGCTCAAATCACAATTTTCAAAACATTTCTTCCTTTGCAGTACTTAAAATCCGTAATTTAAAGTTTTCTCTTAAAGTTTTGTCTTAAGTGTCTTAGTTACATCTAATATTGATCAAATATGCACAAAATTTTAATTTGTTTTATAAAAGTCGGGATTAAACAGGTTAAGTTGATGCGAAACTGGTATTTTTCCATCATTAGCGGTCAAAGCAACGTTAGCACATGAGACACTTTCACTATGAACTCTGACGAGTGTTGACTTAACCGCTAACATTAGGAAAGGAAGTTTTTCCAATAAAATTAAATTATTAACAACTTTGCATTGGCGAATTGGAAAATGAAAAGGCGATAGGATTGTGTTTTAAGCATTGGTCTGAATCCATTTGTAAATTTCAAATTAATCGGTGAGATCACTATCAGGTAGACATTCGTTGTCAGTTTGATATTATAATAGATAAGAAATGTTTTGTTAAACATAACCTTTTGCTTTACTAGCATTTGAACAGTGGGACCAGTATTGGAAAAGTCATCGTAAAGATTAATTGACGATAACTTGCGCGACATATTACTTTTGATTCGAATGGATAACAATGATGTGAACCTCAGCGACAGACTACTTCGGGTCAGTGACCAAGGCAAGAAGGTTAAATCTGTAGTTTACATGGCATATATTTACGTTTTAAATTCAAAGAACCAAAATCGTAAATAATACCTCTTTCACAGAATAATTGTTTGAAAATAAAAATTAACTTTATATAAAAAAAATTATACTATGTATCATTTATTGCAATTTTTATTTTGTTTGCATTTCTATGTTTTAAGAATACTCGATGAGTCATATGGGGCGAGCTCACAATACGTTTTCATATGATCGATTCACTGGCCTAGACCAAGCTGAAAACATTCATGTCTACACAGGCGGCAGTTCTATGGATACTAGCTGATTAAATTAAACAATGTCAGACAATCAACGTTTATTGGCGAGTGATGTCATGGTATGGCATGATTAGATGGTGAAACGTTCAAAGAAAATAAATATTTCTGCCTTCGGGGGCCTGAACCCACCCACGCCAGAAGTGTTCAATTTATATAACAAATACTAGCTGATTTTTAGACATTGGTGGTCATCGGCTGGCCAACTAGTTGCTCTAAACATATGGCACCAATAGTTGTCAGCATCTTGTCAGATCCGTTGATGCAATCCAATGAATTATTATCTCCATGAAAAAAATCGTTAAATGGTATGATGAAAAAAAGATTAAAAAAATCATATAATTTACATGGTTATTCTGAAACTTTATTTCATACAGACATATATTGCAAATAAAGAAAAAAGAAAGAAATTCATGATTGGATATATCTAAGATACAAAAAATATAAATTTAAATAGAATAACTACATGATAGATGAAAAACAAATTAAGCTAATATATAATCAACCTATCCAAGGAGCCTAATTAACATTAAAAACAAAATAATAATCAAAAGGTCCTAATTTTTAGTATGAGAAAAAACAACAACCAGAAATCGCTATTTACATCATTTTCTCTTGGCAACAATACTCATAGAAGAAAGACTTCTTTTCGAGGC
Source organism: Dysdera silvatica (assembly GCA_006491805.2). NCBI lineage: Eukaryota > Metazoa > Arthropoda > Arachnida > Araneae > Dysderidae > Dysdera > Dysdera silvatica. The sequence continues at coordinate 91,983,829 of QLNU02003225.1, read as the reverse complement.
CATGATTGAGCTCTGCTAAAAGATATAAAAATATGAAATACGTCAAAATACGCTGAAAAGATACAGCATACATACTGTACTTAAAACTAATACACTCCAAAGCTTCTTCCATTACCTTAATAACTTAAACCCACATATAAAATTCACATACGAAACAGAACAGAACAATAAACTCCCTTTCCTAGACGTTCTTGTACACAGATCTCACGATAACTCAATCTTCACCTCAGTTTACCGTAAACCCACACATACAGACAGATATCTCGATTTTAAATCGCATCATCCAACATGCCACAAAGCTTCCGTTGTTAAAACATTAAGTCTTAGAGCGAATTCTCACTGCAGTAATGAAACACTTTCAAACACAGAAACAAAACACATACACACGGCACTTAAAAATAATGGATACCCTAAACGATTCATTCTCAGAAACTGTAGACCCAATAGTACATCTTTAAACAATACATCTCACACCCGCATATCTATTCCATATATTCACGGCATTTCCGAAACAATCTCTCGCATCCTTAAAGAGGCAAATATCCAAACATTCTATTCCCCTGTCACAACACTTCGCAAACAACTTACAAAAGTTAAAGACCCAGTTCCACCAGAAGATCTCACAGGCGCCATATACCAAATACCATGCAAAGACTGCAACAAACATTACATAGGACAAACAAAAAGAATGATCAAAACAAGAAAAAAAGAACACAAACAAGCACTCGCGAAAGGAGACATAGCCTCACGTCTGGCAGAACACGCTTTACAACACGGACACGAACCCGACTGGGACTCAACAAAAATACTACACTGTCACATCACAAACAAGAATAGTAGACTCTTCTTAGAATCTTGGGAAACTTACAAACTACACGGGAAAGCCATTAATACATCATAATCTAGTTAGCCATGAGTACAGTGACCAAGAAAAAAATCGTAAATGGTCGACAGGATAATACGTAAGTACCAACATGGCTGCCGAGAAGCGAGCGTGTGATGGCATAATCCGGGAAGGAGGTTGCTGCACCTTGGCGACAAATTGCACAGGGGATACACGTGTAGTTTGATCATTCGCAGTTTGAGGAGAAAAAATTAGGATTAGGAGAAAAATGTAGGTAAGAAAACACTCGCCAAAACGGAAGCCCATACCGTATTGTGAAAGAGAGCCAAACTTAATTTGTTTTAGCTTGGAAAATACAGTATTCTTACATTTTTCACATGCTGCAGGAATTCCATTCCTCTTTCTTCCAGCTCTGTTTATTCTGCCACACAGCTCCATTTAGTGAGAAACATTAAAAGGAAAAGAGAACGAAAATAAAGAAAAAGTTCGCAATTAAATATTAAGTGTCAAATACTTTTCGTGGTATTCAGCCAATTCTTCATCAGTCTCTTCTAGGCAGGTTTTGGCAAATGCTACAAACTTTGAGCTTTTCCACCAAAGGCTAAAAGTTTATATTGCTATTAAGCACCGAAATAAGAAACCAAATTCTGCATCACACAAAGTATAGTCTATCTTTCATAAAACGATTCCTTATCATTATACTTCAATTAAAAAAAAGATGGTAGTACAGATACTGTCCCACAAGATCAATTTTCCCCTAGAAACATGAAGGAAAGTCGCTGTAAGCGGGGTTTTGACATCAGCGATTTCGATGCATGATGTCACACAGGGTGGAGCATCATACAGTGTTTCTCTGTGGCGGTGGTAAGACTTATGGAAGTATTGAAGTGATTGGGAAGACGTCGGAACATTTCAATATGGATTTTTTTCTTCAATTGCGGTTGAAAGGGAAGAGGAATGTTGTTGGATTGGTTTGTGGGAGAAGGTTTATTTGGTTTGGAGTAGAAGGACCCGATTTGCAAGGTGCGCTGGTATGCTAGGCCTAACGTGGATGACTGTGTAGTTAAAGAGGTGAAGTTATCCGACAGATAAAAGGAATAAAAGTTAGTATGCCGTTTTTATTTTGTTCGCTGCACTGAGAAAAAGGAGCAGGGGGAGGGGAAGAGATGGAGGAAAGGTTAAGAGGTGAAAGGGATGGGGGTTGGGAGTGGAAAGGGAACAGGAGAAAGGGATTAGAGGGTTAGGGGGGAGTAGGCAGAGACGGCCAAAAAAACAGGGGTTGGGAGGGGGAGGATAAAGAATATGAGGTTAGAGGGGTATGGGTGAAGGAGTTAAAGAGAGCAAAAAGAGCGGTAGGAGTGAAGAAGAGGGAGAGGGTAGGGGTGAAGGCTGGGTGTAGGATGGAGGAAGGAAAGGGGCGGAGCCTGTATTGAGACGTAAGCAACATGGCGGCAAGCCAGGACAAAGTTGCCAAGTGTATTGGAAACACTTCCCACTAAAAACGAAATGGAACAGTATCTGTACTAGTGCCAAAAAAAATGCAATCACAATTTAACACGAAATCAATTTTCTATCATCATTAGTCAGTGTTTTCCGTTCAAACCAATTTATAAGATTTAATTAACATGTCAATGGCAACAATCAAACAACTGAAGTTCACAATGAATTCTCAAGTCTCTTTAGTCACCAAACTTCCAATCGTCACAAGTTAAAACAAGTCCAGAATACAAACAACTTCTTCAAACGTTGTTTGAAAGAAACCATTTAGTCTTTGGTACATTCAAATTGCCCAGTTTGTTATCAAGGTCCTTTTCGTACATTACAAACACTGAATTAATCGTTAATATTGACTTCTACATAAAATCGTGCTTTGAAAACACAAAATTAGTATATTAAATCAAAAGTTGTCTTCGTATTTCATCAAATGTTCTGAACATTTCACTCACTTATACTCTTGACAAAAAAATACGAACTCAAATTTCAAGGAACTAGCAGATTTCAAAAAACCATTCAGCACACAATAAAGCAAGTTTTCAGCGTTTCATTGAGTGGAATGATGAAACTACTTTTAAAGAAAGTACATAGACAAAACCTAACTTCCATCATAAAATTATAAATGTTATAGAAAATATACTTATCAAAACTCAAACTATTCTTCTATCCTTGACGTGCATAGGCAAGAGAATCAATCGTTTCTCCTATAGTAACTTTTCCACTTGTTCTTAGAAAAAGTAATGTCACCATCATCATCACTATCACCACAACCATTGATTGATTGTTTGGCTTTTTTATGGTGCAAGAGCATCTGGGCTATACTGCGCCAATCACCACAATCAGAACAGCCGGCTGTTGACCACTTGTCCTGAAAACGAATCTGCGATCGTTCCACCCTACACGGTGCCCTAATTCGCCTAACTCTAATTGGTTTGACACTTGTATGTGAACTTATTTTTCTTCGGATTCTGGGTGGAGTTCTGGGTGAGGATGGTGCACTGTCCCCAGAACGATGAGGTTCATCAGGTTCTCAGTCTCTTAATGCGGAATAGATAGCTGCTGCTGCTCCTAATATACCACAGATTACAAGAACGACCATTTTGTAAAAAAAAAATCCGATTTAAAAGGAGAGAACAATCTCGTTTATAATGAAAAGGGAGTCTCCAGTTTCCATCCAATTCTTACAGTATCCGCAACACTTGGAAATCTGGTTAAATATAATCACTTGTGTTTCTGTAAATCAAAAGCTACAGTTCTATAACATAACCAGGCATTTGTAAATCAAATTTGTGCTCCAATTTCGTAAATCAAAATTTCTAAAAGGCGTAAAGAAACGGTCGACGTTACTTTATATACTTCGGCGGTCGGAACGTCAGCCCACGCTATTTTCACCCAACCCCTTTGTGAATAAAATGAACTGAACCTTACCAGCTGCCGAAACGTTGTGCAACGAAACACCTACCTTCCTTTCTTTTTGCACTCGAATTTTCTTCGAGAGTGGATTTAATGGCATATGCTACAAATTAGAGCTTTTTCGCCGACGGCTCGAAGTTTATATAACAATACGTCGGTGAAGTGTGACGTTTCAATATGGCGCTGGGCACAAACAAACTGCCATTTGCTATGTTATGCTTATGAGATAGATTTAAAATGTTCTCATTTTATGAAATTTCCGTGTTTTTTTCGGATCAGCCGAAACTGATCGAACGTGCAGAAAACGCTATACGTTCTTCACATGTTCGATCTTTTTTTTATGACCCTGATAATGAAGAAATGCGAGAACAAATTCATGCTTCCATGAAGAGTAAAGTATATAGTATTCAGATACTGTACCCAGTCTGCGTTTATGTATGCATATATATACACATGTACTGAAAGAGCAATTTATTATATGCACGTATATTATTTTTCTGGAAGCGATACATATTTTGCTGTGTAACTCTCAGTGCGCTTATAAAAAAATTTTTGCAGGAAATTAAAGGGCCATAAAAACACTTGACAGATTCGTAACAAATTAAATTTTTTTCAATAATTTCATGGACGAAGAAGATAAATTGTTCTTTCAGTGTGTATATATACAAGATCCGTTTTTTTTCAGGGGGGCTTGGTCGTACCCCACTTCAAGGAAATAAAAAATAAATAAATTATAAAAATTTATTTTAAGGGGCCAGCCTTAACAAAAACCTGACTACGTCGTTGATGGGGGTTATAATTATGGTTCAAGTTATTAGATATTCTGCCATATCCCCTACAGACAAAAAATAAATGGAAAATTAAATATCTATAAAATCAAAACTGTAAATTTAAGGAGAAAAGAATTGATTTTCATAAAAGATCAAAACATTTTTTAAAGAAAATGATTGCGGCATCAAGACTTATTAATAGAACAAGAATTCTGAACAAAACTACCCAAAGTATATGGACATGTTTTGAATATATATACATATATTAACCCTCCACCAAAAAAAAAAAACCCAAATGAAATACAACAAATTAAATGCTTTTGTAACATACATGAACACAAAAGTTTGAATAAAAACCAAATATAAAAATTTATTAAACAAACCACTAAATTTAAAATTCATCTTTCTAATTCTCTTATGTTAATATCAGAAATTTGGTCCAACGTACAGGCGAATACAGAAAAAAATTCTTGGGGCGAAGAGAGAGGCACGGTACTATATAACTAACTTCACATTCCTACATTTTGTGACTTACTCTAAAATATAATTGGAAGAGTTAATGGCTAATGACTATTTTGTGAACTATTTGAAAATACAGGCAGAATTTTTTTATTTTTTTTAAAAATTCTAATGCAGTTGGGAAGATTTTTTTTAAAACATTGATCTCATTATTGTCCCATCCCCTGAATTCGTGCAAAAGTACTCAAATGAAGTTTTCCTTTAATATATATATATATATATATATAATTTTTTTTTTTTATTTCAAAAATTCTGTTTTGAGTTTTTATATATATATATATTTTAAAAACGATAAAAAAATCTTCTCAGTACATATGTATATCACAGAGAAAGCGCATATAGAGGGCTTTAAAATGAGCTCAAGATGAACTTTCTAGCTAAAACAGGTGCTTAGATATTTACATGAATGTGACTCAAGATCACTGAAAAAGTTATTTTATTTTTTAATTTCCAAAAATTAATTCCAGGAAAACGGAACCTCCGAAAACTATGAAAATTTGCAATTTGCTCCATAGGTAAATATAAATCAAAAATCATTGGAATCTGAAAATTAAAGGTCAATGCCCCGGTTGATGTGATTTGAATGACCTTTGATAGAAATTATAGATACCTGGACATTTTTGCCCAAAGAGCATGTTTGCGTTTGTCTTTTGGGAATCTATAAAAAGAACATTTATTCCCGACAGTCCGGTGGTTGCAACAAGCTACAAAATATAAACCCATTTTTATTTGCAAGCTTAAGAAATGCTAATTACTACGATCGTCAATGTTAAGTCAATGGGCCCAATCTATTGTTTGTGCCCAGCAGCCATGTTGTGACGTCACGACTTCACCGACGTATACTACACCAGCAAATGGAGAAACGTACTGTGATTGTAATTTAGACATCAGCCAAGACCATTTTTTTAAATTAAGACGTTGGGGAACATGACTTAAAGGTTTTAGAAACATTTTTTGCCATGCTACATCACGGCCTTTGCTTTTCCGAGGAATTCAAACTTCTTATGGCATGGAGCAGTGGTTTCCAACTTGGGGGGGAAGGGGGGTAGCGAACAGGTTTCTGGAGGGTTGCCACAACTATTTTTAGTTGCAATTATTTTTATAAGGAATTTCATACCAAATGTTTAAAACGTTTTTATTTCTCATATTGGATGCAAACATTGCAACATTCTATTAATGGTTGTAATTCTATACAGTAGAGTATTGCTAATCTAGACTTAATGGGACCGGACCCCATCTGGATTAAACTTTAAAATGTCAGTAAAGCAAATTTTAGACGGATAAAACTATCAAAATCGATTTTTTAAGATAAAAATCACCTTTTTCAGTCTCGATTCTACAACATAGGCCTACTTTAACCCACGAATTGATTTAGGATAAAAAAACAAAACATCTTATTGATTGAAATTCAACGTTTATTGATTATACGGTACACAAGAAAACATATAGTAGGTTTTGAAATCGATGCCCGCATTTTGATTTCTTTAGGTCCGTCCGGATTAAACGAATGTCTGGACTAGCAAGACGCCACTCTATAACATATATATAATGTAATATATGTAATTAATATAGCATAATTTATATTTAATGTGTTTTCTTTACTCTGTTAAAAATGCTTTTATTATGCAAATGTGGCATTGGCGGGTAAGGATAGAGGGGTTTGCATTTCCTTCACTCAGCAGTAGAATAAAATGTCAAACACTATTGGCATTACAGTCTACTATTGGGTATTTGGCAGTGCTGCCACCTATTGACGACAGATTTTAGAATATACCACTAAATAATGTAATACCAAAAAGAAAATCAATAAGAAAAATTCTCAATTTCTTCACTTTTTCCGTTTCTGTAAGCAAGTATTTAATATAAATGCACTATTATACTCAAAAATTT
>QLNU02003225.1:91960409-91972351 GCA_006491805.2 Dysdera silvatica | reverse complement strand
CTAATTTAGTATTTAAGTGCACTTTACATCTCACCATTCGATGATCACTTCCAGTATTAAATCTGTTCAGTACACTGCAATCTTCAATAATTGATTTCTTGTTTGCCAGGATATAGTCAATTTCACTAGTTCCCCCATTTGGGTGTTTCCATGTCCATTTTCTTTGCGGTTTCTTCTTAAAAAATGAATTCATGATGCTAAGATTTTCAGCTTCTGCAAATTCGATGAGTTGATCGCCACGTTCATTCCTTTCCCCATATCCGTATTTACCAACCGATGTCTCTCCTTGTTCCTGTTGTCCAATTCTTGCATTGAAATCCCCCATGATGAGCTTGATATGTTGTTTCCCTTTGGTGTGTAACTGTTTGATTTCTTCATAAAATTCCTCAACCCCCTTGTCTTTTTAGGTCTTTGATGGTTTCAGCTGATAAATTGGAATAACAAGGGAATAAAAATAAATGGTGAATATTTAAATCATCTGCGGTTTGCTGATGACATTGTTATTTTTTCAACGAACCCATTAGAACTCCAAGACATGGTACAGGAGCTCTCAACTAGAAGTAAAGAAGTTGGACTCAAGATGAACCTACAAAAAACTAAGATCATGTTCAATAATTTTGTAGAGGAAACAAAAATACAAGTTGACAACATTGAGCTAGAAATTGCTGATTCATATATTTACCTTGGCCAGCTGATTTCAATGGATGGCAACATTATGAAAGAACTCAACAGACGTATTAAACTTGGCTGGAGTGCATTTGGAAGAAACAGTTTTATCCTGAAGGGGAAATTGCCTTTGTGTCTAAAAAGAAAGGTCTTCAACCAGTGTGTATTGCCAGTCCTCTCTTATGGATCAGAGACATGGAGTCTAACAGTTGGAGCAATACGAAAGTTACAGACAACGCAAAGGAGCATGGAGAGGTGCATGCTTGGAATAACTAGGAGAGATCGAAAAAGAAACACTTGGGTGAGAGAGCAAACTAGAGTAGAGGACATCATTGTTAAAGTAAAAGGGCTGAAATGGCGATGGGCTGGGCATATTGCAAGAAGAACTGATCAACGATGGACAACAGAAATTCTGAACTGGATTCCAAGAGACCACCGAAGACCTAGAAAACGTCCTCAAACTAGATGGGTGGATGAAATAAGAAAACAGGTTGGGGTGACGTGGAAACGAATGGCCCAGGATAGACTTGTGTGGAAAGCATTTGGAGAGACCTTCATCCAGCAGTGGATAGATAATGGTTGAATATGATGATATATATATAGGTTATACCCAGGCCTGTAGCCAAGCATGGGCTTGGGGCCCAGCTGCCACATAGAGTTATTTATATGTATAGAACAATCCCCAGATACTCTATAGGCCTTTACCTTGTCCCAGTTGCCCTTTCATTCTGGCTGCAGGCATAGTTGTACCATTGTTAATTTGTGTTATTAAATTTTTTTTTTTTAATTCAGCAGAAGAAAACAGGATCTGCTTAAAAAAAACAGGGTGTTCATTTCACAGTACAGATTCTTGGAAGAGAATGACAGAACTTTATTACATAAAGCAGAGAATGTGTGCGTAGATGCACGTAAGATGCAAATGGTGTAATAATGGTCCAGTGATTATTAAATCTGTAGATTTAGAGTCCAATAGAATGATTTCAATTCCCAATTGAGCTGGGTCATGTCCAAATCTGTTGTCATGCACAGGTTTCATAACGCAATTGATTCTGTCATAATTGACTGTTATGCTGTCCTGTGAACTAAAGTTATAGGATAAAATAAGTCCTGTAGTGGCGTAATGATATCTCAGTTTTTTACCATAGCAAAATATTGAATTTGATTTTCTGATAACGTAGCAGAAAATTATTCTTCACATTGCCTGTATGGAAATCATTAAACAAAACTGACCTTACATACAAGGGCGTCGTTAAGGCAAATTATAGGGGTGGGGGGGCATTTTTTTTACCAATGTCAACGCGAAGCAAATAATTACTTTAACCTTTTAATGTATTCAAAATATTGCATATATTTCAATTCTAGGGAATGCAGTAGCCCCCATACCCCACTCAAAGGATGCCCATGCTTCAATATCCTTTTCTATTTCTACCCATATCTTTCTCATACTGATATTTGTTGTCTTTGTGGATTTTCTTAACTTTTGTTTAAATTGAAATTTATCCCCTAAAATACAATCGATCAAGTTATAGTGCGGAATGTATAATTCTCTCATTAGTATATAATGAAATGAAATTTATGTGCAATGTTTACCTGCTTGAAAAGGGCTATTACTGTTCAATTTGCAAGGAGACACTGAATTAATAGTGTAGCAGTGTAGAGCAATTTGAGTCAATACCCTGCACTCCCTTCAAGTTGGTTCTATTTTCGTATGTGAAATAAGTTTTATGATTTAATTGGGAAAAAAAGTCTAATCACAATTTGCAACTTATCTGGCCAGAATAGCAAATGTATGATTGCTACTTTACAACATTTTTACACTTTCAAAGCTCGATAGTCTTTTAAGGAAGTTTTTTTTTTACTAGAAGGTTGTAGTAATTGTTGTTTTATCCATGGTGCAAAATTAAAGAAAACTAGGTTTTGTGTACTAAGTGATCACTCCTATGATTAGAGTAGAAATTTAAGAAGTTGTCTCCGTTCTTTAATTTGATTTTTACCCAGACACTTGCAGAAGATGGCAATAGAGAAGTAGTTGCCATCTTATGTAAAGGTAATTTAACATTACCATGCACTGAAATTTTTTATAAGTGGTTTATAAATGTGTGTGTAACAAAAAGAATATCTACTTTACACATGGCATTGTTTGTTTGATTCTCAGTGTCAATGGTAAACATATATATATTGAATTTTGTATTCTGAATTACAAAAATGTTCCTCTGGAAGCTTAGATATTATTATAATTTTTGACACACATATATATATATATATATAGCTCAAACTAGAGCTTTTTTTATATTTGGAGAAAAAAAGGCGCGGACCTCATCCTGGATTCGAACCAGGGTCCCCGCGTTGAGCCCGCGGTGTCTTGACCTACTAGACGAACGAGGACAAGAACAAACGCATTTTTCTCCGTATATGAGGATGTAAGATATTATTACCCTTCACAGGGATAACACAATTGCCAAATAATGGTCAACACAGAAAAGCCTCCGGGGCGAGATTTTTGTGAGTTTTTCGTGGGGGAATTTATTATACAATAATTTTTGCCACCCACGTATATATAGCTCAAATTGAGCTTTTTTTATTTCGGAGATAAAGAGATGCCATTCTCATCCTGGATTCGAACCCTGCATTGAGCCCACGGTGGCTTAACCTACTAGATGAACGAGGACAAGAACAGACACTTTTTTTCTCCATATATTAGGTTGTAAGATATTATTACCTTTCACAGGGATAATTGTTAATATCGGTCAATGAAAGCCTTTGGGTGAGATTTTTAGAGTGTGGGGAATTCAAATAATAATGATTTAATATAATAATAATTTAGTATAATAAATTCCCCCACGAAAAACTCACAAAAATCTCGCCCCGGAGGCTTTTCTGTGTTGACCATTATTTGGCAATTGTGTTATCCCTGTGAAGGGTAATAAAGCTTGGATGTACTTCACATTGGAATCTCCAAAATGAAGACTGCACCTGACAATGTGTATAGCCAATCAGTAGTAATCAATGTAGATAGAGTGCAGTCTGTCAGCTTGATGACAAAATTTCTTACGATAACATGCACTATGCCACTGAATATCTTTGCTTAATATGACTCCATATTCAGTTTTGGATAACCCGTAACACAGAACTTGATTCCAGTTTGACACCTAGAACTACATAAAATCAGAATAAGAGGTGACCATGTTGCATGTAGCTCAGCTATCCACAACAACCAAAATTTCAATTTAGCATTTGTAAAGAAGTTATTCGACAATAGTCTCAGCAGTTTTGTAACCACCCATGGCAACCAGGATAGAAAGAAGGTAGAAATCACCAAGAAGGCTGTCCTATAATCAGAGTGAGCTTGACCTTCATCATCCTTGACCTGTACTACAGGGGGTGTACTGAAAATATAGCTGTATGTGTAGCATACTGTCAATATTGATGGTAAAAGTACCAATGCACCTAGAGTTCCGCTGTAGGGCAACATAGCACTAGCATCCAGCAAACACAGAAACTCCTCTTCATAGAAATGTCCCTCTGAGTTGCCCAACAGTGGAGGACAACATAATGAAATGGCCATGATCCAGGAGAACAATACGCAGCAGGCACACCGTGTTCGAGTCTGTATGGCGTCATACCTTAAGGGTTTCTTGGTCGCTATGTAACGGTCTACCGACATCCACATGAAGGTATACATATCTGCAACACATAGCGTCACTTGGACGTATCCACAGAAACAGCAAAGTTCATCATTGTAGAAACTGGAGGGTAGTGCTTGAGAAATGGCGACAAGAGACAGAGGAATCACAGCAGCACCAACAATGAAATTTGCAATGGATAGAGATAAAACGTAAAAGTCCATGGGTTCTCTCCTCCCTGGTATTCGTAGCATTGAGATTATGATCAGCAAGTTTCCCAAGATGGCAGTTGCGCACAGAACGAAAACAACAGCAGATTCTAAAGCTTGGTTTAGAGAAGCTATGAAATCTGGGTGGATATCCACTTCATCTTCAAAACTCCAAGTGGGAAATCCTGATTCATTTGAATCTAAGGAAAGAAAAGGGTACGAGATAACAGGGCAGAAAAGAGAAAATTTTGCAAAAAGTGATATTTCTTAATTATTAATTCAATATCTGATTCCTTAAATATACAAGTGTAGTTGCAACACATTCGGAAAACCACATGAATATTCATTGGGGTGGTCCATTATACAACATATAAATTTTTTTTTTAAAAATATGCTCCACAAATCTGCCCTTGTTACAATACCCAATAGGAGTTCACATACTGGGAATTGGACTGTTATCAGGATATTTAGGGGTCGCAACAATTTATCAGTTGCGGTACTATTTTAAACTTTTCCCTCACAGCTATGTATGCATTGTTGCGCATACATAGCGGTAGAAAAGGGGACTCCCTTTCTTAATGCTAACATAGGTCTCCACCGACCTTTTTGATATATCAAGCAAGTATACACTACAAGTTATGAAAAATGAAGATAAGGCATTTCTCTTAATGCAACGACAAGACCCACTGAGTTGCTGCATGGTAGGGGTAGACAAGTGCCAATCTGAGAAAGAAACTCGAGAACAAAAGAGATAAAGCGATGTTGAGGCTAGGCGTCAACGTTATATTCACAATGAACCCGTTCTGTCCACTTCCGTAATAATGGATAGTGAGAGCAGCAGCTCGTCTTCGTCAACATCCGATGAAGCATATGAAACTACTATTAGCCCCAAGTCTACACGCAATATGGACCGATAGAGAAAGAGGATTAAAAATATGCTAACCAAAGATGTAGTTGCATCTGTAGACCGCGTAAATCTTTCTGATCGTCGCGCAGTGTTTTTCATTGGAGCAGTAGCTTATAGTCTACGCACGCCGGTAGAAGACATTTCATTGTCACACCTCGATTCGCCGAGCACGGAATAAGATGCGTGAAAATATGACTGAAAGAGACAAGGCTTCCTTCTTTCCAAAGGACTCATTACTTCTGCACTGGGATAGTAAGTTGATACCTGGCATTGCTGGTGGCCAGGACTGGCCTTATGGGGGCACAGGGGGAGTCTCCTAATCGGAAAAATCAAGTTCCAAGTTGGAAAATTCCGGTTAAAATCGGAAAAAAAAAATGGGATAAATAATTAATTCTTTGGGTAGTTGGAAATTCATGCAATTTCAATTGCCAACTTGGCGAAAATTTAGATTTTTCTGGGGGAAAAAGGTGGAATAATTTTTTTATTAACTCTTCACCCTTAGACAAATGGAATTTTTTTTGACATTGGCAAAATCGAGAGTTTCTTGGAGAAAAAGATAAGGCTTTTTTGCTTTCGTTGGTCGGAAAAATTTGCGATCGTAACTGCCCATTTTGTTAACAGTTATTTCCGTTTCCGTGTCTGTTGTATACTGTCCAGCCCAGGGCCGGTCTTATGAGGTGGACGTGAGGGGAGTCTCCCCCAATCGGAAAAATCAACTTCCAAGTTGGGAAAAATCAAATTCAAAGTTTGTAAAAATCAAGTTCCAAGTTTGTAAAAATCAAGTTCCAAGTTTGTAAAAATCAAGTTCCAAGTTTGTAAAAATCAAGTTCCAAGTTGGGAAAAAGCCAAGTTCCAAGTCGGGGAAAGCCAAGTTCCAAGTTGAGGAAATTCGGGTTAAATTTGAAAAAAGAAGGGATAAATAAATAAGTTTTGGGTAGTTGGAAATTCATGCAATTTCAATTGACAACTTGGCAAAATTTTTGATTTTCTCGGGGGGGGAAAGTGGAATTTTTTTTTTTTTTTGCTCTTTACCTTTACACAATCGGAAATTTTTTTGACGTTGACAAAATCAAGAGTTACTTGGACAAAAAGACAGACTTTTTTTCTTTTGTTTGTCGGAAAAATTTGCGATTATAACTGCTCATTTTGTTAACAGTTATTTTTGTTTCCACGTCTGTGGTATATTGTCCAGCCAACAGGGCACCAGAACCACAGATTTGGGGATTTTACTTCTCCCCCTTCTCATTTAACCCTCATTTTAAGTGCCGCAAAGAAGAAACCAGGACGTTTCCCCTGATTGTTCTTATATTGAATCCAATTTGCAACTTACCACAGTGTTGAGCTCTCAAACTTGCTGTGAAGCTCGAGGGTCCGTCTGTAGCTATATCTGTACAGCAGGCACGAAGAAGTTTCAAATAGTTCCTCTCGCGTCGTAAAACGCTAAATGCTTTCAATGTCTGTTACCATGGATTTTTTGTTTATTTAACAGTAAATGCTGTCTTTAAATATTTATACCGTAAAACCTTTCTAAGGCGACGACCGTCGGTTTCGTGATAAAGCGGTCGCTCAAAGAGATGGTCTCTGAATGGAGGTAAATTTAGCATTGGGTCTATTGGTGGGTGTTGAGGAGAAAATCCGTTTCCAGAAAAAAAAATTAAGGAGGTTATAAATATAATTTTAACGCTTTTGTGTAGGAAAATTTTGTACTTTTGCCCCCACCAATGGAGGTAGGCTTGGGCCGCCTCTGCTGGTGGCAAGCATAAGATGGATCGAGTGGCAGTCTTTGTTAGCGGAAATATCATCTCCTAGCAACTCCTTTCCTAGGAGTTCCAAAAATTTATAAAGGCACGGGTTAGGAACAGGCCAACGCTTGTGTGTCTATCCTTGGTGAGTGCCATCTGAGGACAAAGATACGGGGACTAGTTTGTGATACCACGGCTTCAAATACAGGGATGACAATCGGCATATGTACATCGTTGGAGCAGGTTCTTGGTACCGACCTTGTGTGGATTGCCTGCAGACAATATGTCTATTGGATTATGCTTTCAAAATTTTCAAAGTTGCATTAGGCTCTTCTGGGGGTGCAGAAGTGAAACTATTCGCACGCTTTCAGAAACAATGGGCTTCGATTAACAAAGAAGACTTCACAACCGGGAAAGACACGCTGTTTGACATTTCTGATGATATTATCAAACTCCGTGATGAAATGGTGGCATACTACCCCAAAGCAATAAAGACGCAGCAACTTAGAGACGATTATCTAGAACTATTAAATTTATGTCGTATATTTCTCGGAGGAGGAATATCGGATAAGAACATTAATTTCCGAGCACCAAGCTCGTTGGATGATGAAGGCAATTTATTGCCTAAAAATATACATGTTCCGTGAACAGCTCGTTCTCACTGCGTTAGAGAAGAAGGGCATCACAGACGTAGACTTATTCGTGAGTCTTATTTATGGTCAGTACTGGAACGAAGCGCCACTTGCAGAGAGGGCACCTTTCAATGACGCAAAATTTCTTTCGCAAATTCAAGCTTATCCGAACCGTGAAATTGGAGAAGCTGCGGCAAAAGCCTTCCTTCGCCACCTTTGGTACTTTTCCGAACATTCAGTGGGACTTGCTCTGTTCGATTCTCGTGTCGAAGTGTATATCAAGAAGGAGATGGTGAAGAACCTGCAACTTTCTCCAAATGAGAAGCGGCTTAAACGACTGGATGGTGCAAAATTTAACTACCAAAGTCCTCTCCATACCTTTGTAACTCAATGCACTGCAGAACTCTTCGATCTCATTGCGGACATGGCGCAGTATAGCCCAGATGCTCTTGCGCCATAAAAAAGCCAAACAATCAATCAATCATTGCGGACAATGGACAGGAAATAGCAAAGTCATTTCTAGAGAAGGCTCCTGCAGAGTGGGATGTGGATCCAATCTATTGAAGTGAAGCAGAAGGTTCGCCAGATAAAGGTTGTTAATGATTGTGCCGAACGGGGAGTAGCCTTAATCCAAGCATTCAGCTCCGGCATTAAAAAAGACGAGGAACAAAAACAATATCTTCTCCGAATTGTAGATCTGCACAGAAAAAAATTATGTTAAGGTATTATTACCCTCCGCAGGGATAACACAATTGCCAAATATGGTCAACACAAGAAAGCCTCCGGGGCGAGATTTTTGTAAGTTTTCGTGGGGGAAATTTATTATACTATAATTTTTGCCACCCACGTATTAATTACAGCTCAAACTAGAGCTTGTGTAATTTTGGAGAAAAAGAGACGCTTTCCCCATCCTGGATTCGAACCAGGGTCCCTCCGTTTAGCCCGGAGTGTCTTGGACCGCTAGACGAATGAGGACAGGAAACAACGCTCTCTTTCTCCGTATGTAAAGATGTTAAGGTATTATTACCCTCCGCAGGGATAACACAATTGCCAAATATGGTCAACACAAGAAAGCCTCCGGGGCGAGATTTTTGTGAGTTTTCGTGGGGGAAATTTATTATTACAAAAAAAAAATTATTGTATAAGAAAAAATTATCCCATCGCTTCTAAATCCAATGTGATCAAGATGGCTTTGGTTAATGATTAACTTGTGTTAATATTATGCAAAGCAAAAACAGTCAGGTTTTTTGAAAAGTAAAATTCGTTATCGTGTGAAATTAGCTGACGAAATGACTTTTTCCACTTTTTTGTAAAACAATTAAAATGTCGTAGTTCTTCGCGACCATTCAATTTTGTTCAAATTCAATAAAATTTTGCAAAGAAGTTACTAATATGATATGGAACAAATGCAACCTTGTGGTGAATAAAATTTATATACTTTTCAAAAATGGACCACCCCGATATCCATACTTTCTTTAATATCCATATCCTTCGTAAGAAAACGATTATCATAAACAAAGCTAAATCGGCATTCGGAAACTTGCAAGCGATTAACAACTAAGTTGAAAGGGCCAGGGATATGATATACGGGCCCGTAGGCAGTTTTCGAATATCGGGCCCCTAACCAATTACGTTTCTTAAACGTTATTACTATTTCGCGTCGGACTCATGGGCATTTGCCCCCTTTGCTTCTCCCTGTCTCCGGCCTTAATTAAATAATATTTTTGACAAAAAATAAATGCAGTGTTGGTTTTTGTAAGATTTGTCGTTATTTCATGTAATGATTACTAGTCGTGTTAGGTATCGTTTGATTTATTAGACTAACAGGTCTTGAGATCGTATGGGCCGCAGTCTCCACCTTTAATTATCCACATACAGTATTAGTTCGTAAATTTTGTTTTTCTAGAAAGTCCTTAGCCCCCCCCCCTCAAGCATCCTCTAGTTAAGATTACGATTGGGTTGTAAGAATTTCTTTGTCGGAAAAGTTGTCGGAAATATCAGAACGTATCTCAAAAGTATATATACATGGCCCTAGGAGTGTTGAACGTGCGGCCTTAAGGTTCGCATGCAGCCTTATTTGCGGCCTCGTGGACGAATCTAAATTTTGTGCAAACCAAATCCTTTTATTTTTCTCAATATGATTTTTCATCTTATTTTTGTTTCATTTTTATTTTTAGTATTATTTTAAATGTGAGCGTATTTAAAATACATAAAGAAGGATCAACGAAATAATCAAACATTGGCCCTGCGGTGGCGCAGTGTGGTAACGCGTTCTCCTAGTGCGCCGCTAATCCGGGTTCGACTCCCAGCAGTGCAAAAAGAACGCTTACTCAGAGATCTCATAAAGATCGCACTGCTCACTGTAGTCCGGGGTTTGGTTCCCTAGGCCTTAAGAGGTTCGGATTCCTCGGAAAACAGTAGGTCCCGGCGCAGCATGACCACTGTAGTCTTTGAGCCGTAAAACCAAAAAAGAAAAGAAAGTACTAAACATTATAAATAAGAAGGGTTATTTCTATATGTTCAATATCTACCATTTGGATTCTGTCTTAAGGCCGAAGTCCACACACGTCTTTAACTTTTTACAACAGTCTTTGATTTTACCATGTTTGGCGCAGTATAGCCCAGATGCTCTTGCGCCATAAAAATCCAAACAAACAAACTCTTAAGGCCGGAGTATATTAGAAAGAGCATATGACCGTTTTTACCGAAAGCATCGAGCTCGTGTCTACCAAAGTAGAAATAAGTACAGTTGACCATTTCGGTTAAACGGAGTTCGAATAATCGGGATTCTGCTATATATCTAATCAGTGGAGTGGGAAATGGGGGGGGGGGGGGTCAGGGCCCCCCATTGGGTAATACAATATGTTGCTCCGTTTAACGCCAAATCATATGATTGATCTGTTAAAAAACGATTTGAGCCCTCATAATTTTTGAATTTCTACACCTTTTGTATCTCATTGAAATTTCTTGAATGCTGCCTTCGAACATCAAAATGCTCTTACCCTACGTTATGTTGAACCAGAGAGCTCCCTGCCAATGAATTAAAATTTTATGTATATTTTAATATATGCTCCTGAGCCCCTCCCCCAATAATATTTTTATAATGAAGTTTATAATAGAACTTCCATATCTCGAAGTCGACGTTTTCGTACAAAAACTTCGATCTGTTTTATATACATGTATTTGGTAGAAGTATAATTACGTTTAGAAACGTATTTCTTAATTAATGCAACCTTCCCTTATAAATAAGTAAGTATGAATCATATTATCCACAGTTTATGTTCACATAAATAATTAAAAACAAGAATTAACAAGTGAACAACGTTTTCAACATACCTTGAAAACATCATATTTATGTAGTAATCATACATATTTACATTTGGGTGAAGATTCGACTCCCAACGGTGCAAAGAACGCTTACTCAGAGATCTCATAAAGATTGCACTGCGCACTGTAGTACGAGGTTTGATTCCCTAGAGACCTTAAGAGGTTTGGATTCCTCGGAAAACAGTAGGTCCCGGCGCAGCATGACCACTGTAGTCCTTGAGCTGTAAAACCACAAACGAACAAACATTTGATTGAAAATCGTTTTAATGTCTGGCTGCACAACAAATTTCAATAATAATTTCATCATAAAAATGTTCACATTTATAAATCCTTGAAATGTACATTATAATTACAGGTGTGGGTGGGTTCCGATCTGTCTTGGGGGATGCGTAGAATTTGATGAAGTCAAAACCGCATATATGCAAATGGACTCGGCAACGAAATTCTATGCATATAAGCGGTATTCTCTAAACTATAGCGTGGAAATAATTTGCTCATTAAATTTTTAATGAATTTTATTATTAAATTAGATATTCTTATTTCTAATTTTATAAATCATACACATTATTTTTCAATATTTATAATGTACAGTACTATTACTCTATTAATAAAAATAACAAGTAATGTAGTACCTACGTAAACGCATGTACTCTAATAGTGGAAAAAATCAGTTAACTTTCTTTATACGCATTGATGTTCTGATGACCGGCTAAAGATTTGTTCTGTTAAAGTATTAACGTTTTCAAACAATATCAATCAACGTTTATTGGCGTAGTGGTACCAACGGCGATGGTGAAACGTTAGAAAGAAAACAAACATTTCTACGTTCGGTGGGA
>QLNU02003225.1:91949328-91960309 GCA_006491805.2 Dysdera silvatica | reverse complement strand
TCACAAGTATGTGCAAATTCATTTAGGGCATGCTGACAGTATCCCAAACTATATCACTACAATTTTCCATAATGTATAAATTTATAGGGAATCTTTGAACTTGATAAAACAGTTGATAAAAGTCAGCTGAATTCTATACGTCCTTCAATCGGATGATACAAATTTATCCCCCCTACGCTGTAGAATTATGGCTTCGCCTAGTAAAAAGTTCAGAATCGGAACGTTATAAGGAAATTGTATTGAAAAGAAAGCATCAAGTTATTCAACCAAACCATTATTTAACAAATATAATGAATCCTAAATATAGAGGGAAGGGGCTGTCTACTTCCCAAGAAAATGCAGCAGAAAACTAGTTAATTGAAAAATACCCATGAACGTTTATTTGCCATATACAATTACGTATGTGGAATATTACCCTCCAATGTTTTCTGGGCATGTGAAGATGTTCCCAGATGCAAAGTGGTGGAACGTTATGGTAATAAGAACAGAAAAAGGAAACGATCTCTCGAGTGACTTTTGCAAATTCATTTTCAAACTTATTGTTATGTGTTGCAAGTTCTGCTGACACAGAGCAAATTTTTTGAACTTTCGGTATAGTATGGTTAACGCTCCATAACCATCATGCATAACCTTAACCATTAATCATGCATCATCCATAACCTTCATGCAGACGAAGCAGTAAATCTGGTCAAGATTTAAAATCTCTGCACAGTATTATCACTGATACCAATAAATGAATTCCTTATCTTATTTTGTAACGCTTTATAATAATAAAATTTAATGCCTTTAATTTCAATGAATCTATATATTTCTTATCAGTATAGTTTTCTATTAATAATATAAAAAGAAGCTTAAAAATAACTGATTATTTTTATGCTTCTATAGTAAGCATATAACATTTCAATAAAATAGGGGTGCACAACATTATTCAATGCCACATAGTGGGCAAAACGCTCATTCTAGAGGGAAAAAAAATCAAGGCTAAAACAATAACGCTCTTTATGCTTAAAACTCTATTTCTACGCTAAAAACTATAATAAATAATGGCTTAGTCATTATTTATGCGCATTAATTTCAAAATTACATCCACATTTCTTGTCCATTAATCAATAAATGGTTTAATAAAATAATTTCCATTAATTACAATTCGTAATGTATTAATAAGCGTAATAATTCATAAAATAATAATTCGAATAATAATAATATCATACCTTTATAAAATTGTTGTCATAATTTTCACTATTTTTAGGCATGAAATAATCTCTTTTTTTTCTTGGTGCGAACGTTTCGAGGTTAGTAAATATCGGAATGAACTGCAGACGAGTCATCGTTGTACTCATCATCAGCTTCAACAAACTTTAATGATTTTGGTAGTGATGGGTCAGACAATAAATTGATTACGGTTTTTTCAAGGGGCCACTTATTTGAATGAGTGTTTGAAGATGATTTTGATAACAATAAAATAATAGGATCTGAGGAAAAGAACAAAGAATGGGTGTGGTGGAGAATTTATAATTCTTCTTATTTTGGTTGCTCTTCTGAGATAATTTTCAGTTACGGTTTTTACAACGTGAGCAGCGTCTCTCATGTCAGATGTATGTAAGCTACCACTTGCTGCAAATTATAGCACTTCTTTAGAATACGTTTCTAATAAAGGCGCAACCTTTTGGGTTTGGAACCTACTTTAGAAAAGTCTTTTGACTGTCTGTCCTTTTTCCCTGTTTGTGGTTATGGAAGATTCTTGCACAAAAAAGAACAATAATATTTTCATCCAGCCACTGATGAGTTCTCAGCTCGAACGTTTTTAACGACCGACTGCTTGCTCTCCACTTTGAAGTAAGTTTGCTGGTAAATTGCTTAACTAATTTTTTGGAACAAATATATTTATCTTCCTCGCATATTTTTATTTTCAACTTGTCCAAAATATACGTAAGAACAGCAGCATTTCTATTTTTGGCCAACAGTTCTTGTCGCCAAACTTCGAACAGCTCTCTCTTCAGCAACGACACGTCTATATGTTTGAAAGAAGGTCCATTATGAGTGCTTAAATCGGTTGGGGACGCGAGAGAAAGCAAAACAAAAAAATGCGAACTACAACTGGATACATTAGTTTCAGTTTGAATTTGAACCCATTCTTCTAACCTACCAATGCGAGGGTGACTAAAATGAGCCATGCGTTGATGGCACAACATGACATTGACTTCAAAGTACAGATGACAACGATCATAAACGGTAATATATGTTTACGAAAGTGAAATGATTTCTCAGTCCCATTGAGGAACTATATTTCAAGATAAGCAAGGGGTAGGATCTAAAAAGGGGGTCATCCCAATATTATGGTAAAACAATGTGGCCAAAGTAAATCTTCAACATGGGTTGTTCCCCCCCACCTCACCCACGATGTGGACTCTGCAGGAATGATAAATATGATTCCGTATAAAGCTTCTTAGTGCAAAAATTAATTATTCGAGACTCGATGTTTTATCTTAAATATAATTAAAAAATTGCCATTTTACACATCTTTTTTTTTTTGTTTTGTTTTCTTTTGGGAAGGATCCCCCGAATCCCCTTTTGGTTGTGGGCCGCAATGCACTGCAGGAACATGATTATGCTAAAAACAAAACACTTATTGAGGTCCGTGAGCTATTAATATTTAAAAAGAATAACGGAAAGTATGCTTCTGCTGTTTAAAAATAAGCTAATTAAAACTGGAGTCCCTATAAAAGAAGTTGCGAAACTTGCCAGAAATTAAATAAAATGGAGGAAAACAGCAATTCATGTCTATTTTTTTTCCTTCTTCTGTTAATAAAAAATAACAGGCAATAAGAAACTGCAGTTCACTTAAAAAGAGAACGATTTAAAAATAAAATTTGCGTATTTTTATTCTAAATATAATTATTTGTTTATTGTCGAGCCTATGACATAATGTATGTAAAATATTGCAAATAATTTTAGTGGCGGCGCGGCTGCAGATGGCTGCAGCTAAATTCGACATAATTTTAAACTATATGAACTACTTATGTAAAAAATAAATAAATCAAAGCGAACCCATGTGTTTCCTGGATGTTTAAATTTAGAAATCGACATAAAATAACGGTGATGAAGATTACATAAATTTAAAACGTTCTATTAAAACTGGTTAACGTCTTCAACTTGAATAATTTATGCCAAAATACGTACAAACCTTCAAATAAACATCGTACGAAATTTCAGAAGAATTGGTAAATTAGAAAATTCAGAGTGATAATTTTACAGAGACGCTGCAAAAAACTTTTAGCAACGTTATGAACCACAGAACTGAGAACTCCCCAAGTGTTGCCGACGCCACTGCTAATTTATTGCATCATATCCTTTGATATTACTTGTAGGCTGTCTGTGGATATTTGGTAACGGAAATACGCTAAAAATTTTAAAATATAAGACTATCGAAATTTGGACTTTTTTCTCCCTAGAATGAGCGCCGTTTTGTCCACGGCATGCCTGACATCTCCAGACACGTCTGCGGTTGTCGTCAGGACACAGCTGGAAACGGGACTCGTCACTAAAGACTATACGTCCCCAGTCAGCGCAGTTCCAAGTTGATCGAGCCCGGCACCACTGTAATCGGACTTGACGGTGTAAAGGCGTGAGAGGTAAGCGGCGTAACGGTCGGCGCGAGCGTAAATTCCGCTCTCTCAGTCGTCTGCAGAGGGTCATGTTGGACACATGTGTGCGGGCCACACGTTGGATAGTTGATAACGACGAATCCGGTGCTGTGACAGCTGCTCTGACAATCGCTCTGTCTTCCCGTTCTGTTGTGGCCCTAGGTCGACCGCTGCCGTCCCGACGCTGACATCTGCCGTTGTTGACCCACTCTTGCCAGCACCGTCCAATCGCCGCATCGCTTCGACCCACATGTCCAGCGATTCTTCGATTCGTCCAACCAGCCTCTTTCAAACTCTGACATATGCTCGTAATGAGCACGAATCTTTCGGCGAGGCATTGTTACAGTCGACGTAAGATATCCGCAGTCAAAATGCAACAGAAATTTTGACCACATATTGAGAATCGCTCCTTATATACACCTGCTGAATGCGCAGTTCCGATGCGCTGGAGTTCCCGCTATTCATTCATTGGACACCAAATTTTAATCATTTGCATGTTCGGTCAAAATGTCTTTGCATACGAAATTTCATTACAATCGGACAACTCTTTCTTGGTGCATCGATTTTTTTGTTATAGAGTGTATGTATGGTGTAAAATCCGGGCTTTAAACTTTGAGTTAATTCTTGGGGGTCCGCGAGGGCTAGTGATCTCTGAAGGAGGCTCTCGGTCTTGGAAAGTTAAAGAACCACTGGTTTAAGAAACATGCAAGCGAGGGCATAAGTGTCTTCCTTTTAACTCAGTAAACGGGGTCAGTATTTGATGGGGGTAATCGAGGGTTCAAAGTGTACGACTATGAATGAGTTTTTGCATGTGTTTTTGGGAAGGGGTGGGGGGGTATCTGACCGGAAAAATGGAGTAACCGTATCTGAGGGTGTCCGTTAAGAAAGGTTTTACTGTATATGTGTATAGGAATTCTGAAAAGTATAAAAAAAATACAAAGTAAACCAACTCAAAACACAGATACAAATCGAAATAGACATTTTACTAGCAAAATTTAAAAATAGACAAAATAAGACATTTATAGCATTTTGCCTGAACTTTAGGGGTCTAGTAATTAGGTTGGCGACCACAGGTCTTATCTGGTTGTATTCTTTATATATGGAGGGGTACAAAAGACAAAATGACGTGCATTTATTCTGTTTGAAATAAACAGTAAATTGTTGTTTTAGAACGGTCATATGTTCCTTCAATTATGTAGGCGCCATTGGAAATACCAACAATGGTTGTCAGTTTCGGCTGGAAATTTTATGATGGACCGATGTACTACTGTCAGAACATGAAGAAGTCCGATGGAACAGTTAGAAACAACGGGAAGTGACTTCAGAAACGGGTTAGTTGATTACAGCAGAGGATGACTCCAATTTCAGAACTTGTTTTTAGTGAACGTTTGTCGGCGCCAAAATCAAGGTCTGAAATTGAAATCCCCTGCTGTAATGGGATAGCCCCGTTTGTGACTTCCTTTTTTTCTAACCCATCACTTCTTTTCGTCAAACAGGCTGAAAGTGAAGTTTAACTATCCGTGACCCGTGAAGGCGGGAGAAGTCAGCCGTAAATAAAAATCGAAATAAGGCCAATTTTATCGATGGTCCCCTGTTTATTGCATGGATTCGCGTATAACTAATAATAATAACCATATTCGCGAGTTTGGTATTTGCGGTTTCGATTATTCGAGGTCGTTTTATTTTAATTGTCAAAAAAAACCAACAAATTTTTAGCAAAATTAGAAGTTTTTATGTCAAAACAATAATGTGTACATACTATTAAGTACAAGCCTACTATAGAACGTACTAAAAATAAACGGATAGCGTGTGAACATATGTGACGAACTCTGGACAGGTGCTAAATTACGCATTAACAAGTCGTACAAAAAATTCGCTCTATTTGTAAAACATGCGCTGTAAATAGCACATTTAATTTTTCCTGCATTTGTTTCGTAAATATATTACAGTAATGTATACCATTCGATATGCAAGCTAATTCTTATGAACGTAGCACTCCTTTTCACATAGATGACCCCTGCTGACCTTGCGCCATATAAATACAACTAACCAACCTTTTCACACATTGGTTTTCTTGTTCGCGGAACGTTGAATAGCGAGGAATGACTGTAATTTTCTTACATTCCATCTACGTTATCATGATGTAGATTCTATCACCTTCATTTTGAATTTTATGTTATTTTTGATAGAAAATTCGATTTATTTTCTTTCTTCCACTGTGTACCGAAAGAAAGATGTTCCTGCAAATAACAGTTCCCCCAGCCCAGGGGCCGGGAACCTGCGGCCTTTTGGATGAATTCGAATTTTGCAAACCAAATCCTTTTATTTTTATTAATGTTATTTTGTTCATCTTATTTTTCATTTACTTAACTTTATTTTTATCTTAAATGAACTTATTTACAGTACAAAAGATAAACGAAGTATCAAAGAAAGAAATCCTCCCAAACTGACCATCGCAATTATAGGCGTAGCCGGGGGGTTGTAAACTCTTATTGCAATGAAATTTTTACATACGAGGGCGAATCAGAAAGTCTTTGCCCCTATTTTTTATTAGCCAAAATAAGGTACATACAGGTAATTACAAATATACGTACTATTCTACGTACCTTACACTATTTTTCCACATAGTCCCCACACCGGTTCAGACATTTGTCCCATCGCAGCACTAAATTTGAGATGCCCCTGTGGTAGAATTCGTCCGGCTGACTGTGGACTGCTGTCTTGGCTTCATCGTTGCACGTGAATCGCTGTCCTGCCAGGAACTTCTTCAGCGGACCGAAAACGTGGAAATCACTAGGGGCGAGGTCCGGACTGTATGGTGGGTGGTCCAGACTCTCCCAGTGAAATGACCGGAGCTTGTCGGCGGTTCTGATTGCATACAGTCCGGACCTCGCCCCTAGTGATTTCCACGTTTTCGGTCCGCTGAAGAAGTTCCTGGCAGGACAGCGATTCACGTGCAACGATGAAGCCAAGACAGCAGTCCGACGGTGGTTCCACAGTCAGCCGGACGAATTCTACCACAGGGGCATTTCAAATTTAGTGCTGCGATGGGACAAATATCTGAATCGGTGTGCGGACTATGTGGAAAAATAGTGTAAGGTACGTAGAATAGTACGTATATTTGTAATTACCTGTATTTACCTTATTTTGGCTAATAAAAAATAGGAGCAAAGACTTTCTGATTCGCCCTCGTATTTAACATAGGAATATATGAGTTGTAGCTCTGTAACCCCCGATCCCATAACCCCCTCATAAACTTTCTACGTACGCCTATGGCCACAATTGAAGCATTAGTAAACCAGAAGGGCTATTTTTGTATGTCCAATATTTACCATTTATATTAGTTTCTGTCTTAAGGCCGGAGTATATTGGAAAGCAAATATAAACGTTTTCACCGAAAGCATTCAATGAGTATCTACTAAAATAATAGTAATAAATATAGTTGACCATTTAAACGCAATTAAACGGAGTTCGAATAATGGGGTTTTTGCTACGTATCTAATCAGTAGAGTGGGAAAGGGGGGTCTCAGGCCCCCCCCCCCATTGGATAGTACAATACATTGTTCCGTTTAATTCCAAATCACAATCTGTTAAAAAAAATACTTGAGCCCTATAATTTTTGAATTGCTACACCCCTGTATCTAATTGCAATTTTTTGAATGCGGCTTTCTTCGACTATAACTAACTTAACCTGTTAACCGGGGAATAAAATTTTGTGAAACTCGTTTCACACTGGGGACTTTTTTTCACAGTGATAAGTAATGTCATCACACCATCACGCTAGGATTAAATATATAAGAACTACATAAAACGTAATGCGTTCAACATAATACGGTTAATTTTAATGACGAAAAATGTCGTCATTTGCATTTTGGTAGTCTTCTGGGCATGACGAAAAATGTCGTCATACCCAGTTAACAGGTTAATGCGGCCTTCCGATATAAAAATGTCCCCCACCCCTGTCCTAGCCTATATCTCGATACACTATGTATTTGTGCTACGTCTACGAAATTTACTTTATCTTAATGTAAAAATAATGACTGAATTGTTATGTTTTCTAAAATAAATTAATGTTTATATATGTACGTTTTTATTTTAAGGTAAGAAGTGTTCAAGTCATTTTTTTATACGCATGTGTGTGTTTCACACTTAAAAACATCTATTTTTAAATGGTTGAATGTTATTTATGAGAAACAGTCGTAAATTGAAAAACGAGGTTTCAGTTGTGGTACCATATCGCCCTGCCTTGGTTCATGAATACATCGTTTCCACATAGCAAATTTTCTATATAACGAAATTTTTTCATGGAACCGTCCATTTCGTTATATGGAGGTTCTACTCTACTTATTTCGTAATATTGGTTTCTTGATTACTTTATCTCATCGATCATAAAACATATACAGTTTTTTTAGTTAAACAACAGCTATATTTTTTAAACAGGAGCAATGATGTAGTTTGTTTGGTTTCTATGTTTACAAATGTTTATAAATATCCTTTTATAATAAGGAAATAGTAGTTCGGTGTTTTTAAAATTAAAACAACGTTGATTTTAGGTTATGAACAAATTTTTTTAAAATATCAATATAACATCGAATAAATATCTATATGTACAGACCTATATTTTTCAAATATCGAAGGTACTTCGTCGATGATCGATGTTTTGCCATCGATATTGAACCCCTGCACTTAGTAAGCGTTCTGACGTCAGTTTCAGCTGTAGGTTTCATCAACAACAAAACAATTTTGGGATGTAAAAAAAATACAAACAACTATCATCTTATAAGGTCAACTGTCAATCAATTTAACCCCTGGATTTAAACATATTAACTATTAGCAATTAACTTTGAATGGTACAACTCTTCACAGTTAACTTTGAATACTAACCCCTCTCAAAGGCAAATCAATTAACCACGAGACTCAATATTTTCTAAAGTAAAAAGATGAAAATAAAACTTACAATTGGGTGACATTTTCTCCTCTTCACGAAGATTCATCAGATGGTTAAAATAACATTTGACTGGTTTTTATAAACTCATCTATCGCTAACGACGCTGCGTCGTCGCCATGGTTTCCACAATGATACACTCCTCCACCCCGTCTCTTAATCCTTTTCAATTCTTGCAATCAATCTTTTACAGTTTTTACTTACAGTACCTTTCCCCGTCGTACTTTAATCCTCATTAATTTGAATTTTTACATGCACCCCAGTAGTGTTCTATTCGAAGTATTTGCTGTGACGTCGTAGATCGATGTCAGTGGAACCGTTTCGAAAGCGTAGATAAATTCACTAGCAGCTAATTTTTAATAACATAACAAAACAACCTATATTCAAATATTACACATCAGTACGGTGAAAATCGTTTATAACGACGCTGGTTATAACCACCAACCGCATATAATGATGGAATTTTTACAAGAAGTTTGGTTTGCTATTCCACTCCATACTAAATACAGTGAAAATCGGTTATAACGACCTTCAAGGGACCGTGCAAATTCGGTCGTTATAACCGATATATTTTTAAAATCATAGTACAGTAATACAGTTCAGAGTTCTATAAATTGTTTTGATAGTAAAAAGTATTAAATAAAAATATACTTAATTATAATGAATTTAATTACTGTATTAAATTATATTTATAGCCACACTCTAAGTGCATAGTACTTTTAGTTTTTAAATTAAAAAATTGTCGAAAATGTACTAAAGTATATACTTAATATAGAAAACAAATGCAATGAATAATAATATGTACTATATTATACTAATGATTTCAGAACAGTGCCGGTTTAAGAGTTTTATGGGCTCCTGGGCTGAAAAAGTAGATTGGGCCCATAAAAAATGTGGCCTTAGTGATACTTAATAAATAAATCACGATGTTCTTTTTTCCCCCCCTCCAATATTCAGGTTTAGCAGTAATAAAAATTCATCGGTCATTTGTAAATAAACAAGATTAAAATAACGCTTAAATTTTAATAACACAAGGCTCCTTCAAGGTCCCTGTGGAGTTTAAATATGGCGGGGGCCTTAGCCCAGGACCTACTCGGCCTACACGCCGCACCGTAGAGTTTTTAAAATTACTGGGAAGGGCCAGTACATAGTATATGCATATACATTACAATACATGTGCTGCGGTTTCCCGCATAATTTGTACAACAATTTTCCGTGGTAACACCTGACCTGACCTGACCTTTTTGATTTTGTTTACTGGTTGTTAAGCGCGTGGAACGCGCCAGTTGCTGACGGGACTTCGCTCTGAGCAGTCGGTATATGGATACCAGCGAGCTAGGATGCTCCAACTAAGCGAGCAATGGTGCTCCAATTCTGTACGTAGACACGAGCGAGCTATAGGTCTCCACTTCTAGTGTACTCATTGATGTTTATAATTAGTTAATTAAATACAGTCCGCTTTCAAAGACTAATATCTTCATTTATTGGAATTGAAGAATGTGTGAAATATTACTTCACAACATGGATACACGACAACATGTAAAATTCTAATTTGCTTCAAATTACCGAGGGAGGGGGCTCGGGAGCCACAAGCCCATAAATTCTACTCCCAGATCCAACACTGTTTCCGTAATTAATTTGTAATTTTCGTTTCGATATTTCGTAATGAAATTTTAGTATAAAGTTGAAAATGCTTCTCCGTTACTAGTTTGTTCTAAGTTAGCTTCAAGTCGCGTCGTTATATCCGATACGAATTTCCCTGCTTAGAATCTACGTAGACTACAAAATCGTCGTCGTTATATCAGGTTTCGTCGTTATATACGATGTCGTTATAACCGATATATTTAGTATGGAGTAGAACGTACTTATAACGACGAAACCTGTTATAATGACGGCTATTTTGTAATCTACGTAGATTGTAAGTAGGGGAAATCCGTTTTGAACATAACGACACGACAACAGTCATACATCGGAAGCACGTAGGTTCGAGACAACGCTGGAATCGCACTGGTCCCGGGGGCGGACTGGTCCCATGGGCCGGTGCGCCCTCATGGGCTATAGGACTCGCGCCCTCCGATAATTCAAGATATGCGCCCTTTGAGAGGACCCAGTCCGCCCTGACGGTTCCGTTTGAATAACAGAAGTCGTGCGCATAGTTCAGTCAAGCAGTGACGTAGGGAAGGGAGGGACTCAACCTCTGTTTGGATATCAAGACACATTAATCTCTCTAACACGATGGTTCCCAACTGGTGGTCTGCGCAGGAGACCCAAATGGTCCGCGCAGGAGTCCCAAATAGTCCGCGAGACGGATTATTATTGAAAAAAACAAATAAAAACCACTCATAAAAATTATTATTAAATATTAAAGTTAAATATAAAAATGAAAGTCATT
>QLNU02003225.1:91924364-91938509 GCA_006491805.2 Dysdera silvatica | reverse complement strand
AGAGTACTTCAATTTGATTTTTTGTTTCTCACGAGAAGAGCTTTCCATCGACACTACTCTCGATCAAATCGAGAACTCACACCTCGGGTGGTTTCCTGGTTAGCTCCTTTCCATGTATACAGTAGGACCTAGATATGTCACCCCTCCAGACTTACGAAACTTGACCTAATGTGGGTGGTGATATTATACACATAATTAGGAAAAATCAATTTAAGATATAGGTATTTTAGCTTTTTATTAACCAATAGTAGGAATACGGTATAAAAATTAAGTTAAAGCATCCAGAAACGTAAGTAAGCCATTGTTAAATTAAATATTTTAAATTTATTTTAAATTTTGAAAATTGATACAAAATTGTTTAATAATAGCAACAAAAATTAAGTCAATATTTAAAGAAATTAATTATATAGGAGTGTCGGTCTTTCGTGTCAATTCTGTCTGACAGATACATTTCATAAACAACATTGTGATATACAGGGTGTGCCAAAAGTTCGTTCGGATTTTAAAAAATCATAAAAAATAAAGAAATTGGTGTATCAGGGTGCGGTTTGTGCCTTTAAACTTGTCAAAGTGACAGATTTTTTTTTTTTTTTTACACAAGGAAAAAAAAAAATAGTTTAAATTATCGCCAGTAGGTGGCGCTATTTGGCACTCAGTTAACAAAATACATGTAAAATATCTAGATTATACAGAAGGTATTCGTTTCTACTTGAAAATGTAAAAAAAAAAATTAAAAATGTTCAATGTGTTCACCCTCACATGTAAGAATAGTCTATAATCGGGTGGGAAAACTACACTTGCGTTCAGCATGTCAGTGTCGATAGCAGAGATCTCGTGGCGTATAGCATCCTTCAACTCAGATAAGGTAGATGGACTTCGAACGTACACCCGAGATTATAGGCACCCCCATAACCAGAAATCCCCAGGAGTGAAGTCCTGAGAGCTTGGGGCCATGCATTGTTGAAGAAACGGCTTATTATTCACTCTTGACCAAACGTACTTCGCAAAAACTGCCTTACACACACACACACATTTTGATATGAGGAGGTGCTCCATCTTGCATAAACGTCTAGTAGTCGCTTTTCATGCAGGGATGGCACAAGGTAATCTGGCAGCATTTTTAAATAACGGTCTCCAGTTACGGTTCACGTCTTCCAGCCACCGGTTCTGCATGGTTCCTGGAAGAAATAAGGACCAAGAATTACTGATGCACTGAACCCACACCACACAGTGAGTCTCGGTGCATGCATCGGCGTTTTTACCTATGCATGTGGATCATCTTGAGCCCAGATCTGGCAGTTATGCGTATTAATGGATCCGTGTAAAGAAAAATAGGCCTCATCTGTGTAAAAGATATTCAAAAGCCAATGTGGATCATCGTCGATCTTTTGCAAAGCCCACTCAGCGAATTCCTTTGGCTTTGCAATATTGTTTGGTTTCAGCTCCTGTAAAGGTCATAGTTTGTATGGGTATAACTTCAAGACATCATGCACAACTTGAAACATGCTGGTTGGTGGTAAACCCATGTTTCTTGAAACTTCCTATACACTGCATATGGTTCTAGGTGACTGCTCTGGAGAACATCTATTTCTGTTGTTACCCTGCTGGTACGCTCCTCTGACAACTTTGGCCTGCCACTGCAAGGTCGATCTTTTAAGTGACTGATTTCTTCAAATCGCTGACCTACCTTTCTGAGCCCAGTTTCTGTAATTGGACCTCGGTGTCCCTTAATTTTCTTTACCATTCGAAATTTCCGTAATGCTTTCATTACTGATTCATTGTTGACATAAAAAACTTCACTAAAAGTGTCTTTTTTTTACCAATGTTAACATTGCAGTCATTCAATGAGTTGCAATAATTCACACAATAATGCACAAAGGAGCAATTCAATCTGCACACACTATTACTATTTCAGAAGTGGATTAGAAGTTAGTTGTCGGTTACAATCCTCTTTTAAACCGATAAAATTTGCATATTTTCAGGAAAATATACCTTTCAGCGCCACCTACCGGCGACAATTTCAACTATTTTTTCTTGTATAAAAAAAAATCAAAAATCCGACGCTTTGACAAGTCTAAAGGTGCAAACTGCACCCCGTACACCAATTTCTTCAGTTTTTATGATTTTTTAAAATCCGAACGAACTTTTGGCACACCTTGTATATATTTTAGTTGGTAATATGGTAATGATCGTAGTTTTTAAACACCTTGGCTTGGTTATGTGTAAACATATCAAGGTTCAGAAGTCACTTTAAGCCAGTGGTCCCTTATCAGGTGACCAATTGTAGCGAAAGAAACAGATAACTGTTAAGATCATATCTAAGAATAATGACGATATGAGTAAAATATCAACAAGAGAAATCTTTGCATTTCTTTATTACCCCCCAAAAAAACCTGTGATTTTTTTTAATGAGCCCCTCATTTGACATACCTTTTATATCACTATCATCGTTTCGTCCTTACCATTTTCATATATGTGATTATTTTCTTTAGGTGTGTACAGAGATGAACCTGGAGGGAGGAACAAATGGAGTGACGGACATGTTTCCACCCTTGCCATTCAATTCATCGATGAGGGATGACTACTGTCTGAAAACGTGGAATGTGCTTCCAAGAAGAAACTTTTTGAAGACGGTATATTGGGGCTATGGTATGGTGAACGTTCATGAACATATAGTGTTACACCTTGATTGAATTGTACACTATTTCATACCTTGAGCATTTAGCATGCAATGAATGGGCACTTTGATTTATCAGGTTTTCTGACAAAATAGCAGATTCTTGTACTAAAAGCGGGTACGGCACACAGTGATAAATAAAATTTTCAAAAATAAACAATAAAATTTTTAAAATTTAGCCCCGGTGGCTTTGTGTGTTGACCAATATTTGGCCATTGTGTTATCCCTGTGAAGGGTAATAATATCTTACAACTTAATATACGGAGAAAAAAGCGTTTTTTCTTGTTCTCATTCGTCTAGTAGGTCAAGACACCGCGGGGACCCTGGTTCGAATCCGGGATGAGGACGGCGTCTCTTTTTCTCCTAAACAAAAATAGCTCTAGTTTGAGCTACTAATACGTGGGTGTCAAATTTATTTGTAATGAATACTATTTTGGCTGTGCCAGAAATTATACTTTTTTTTTTTCAGTCCTGTTATCCAATTGTGTTTGTGGATAACTAATTGCTGTAGTATTTCCATTTGATCGTCAGTGGTTTTTAACACTACTAATATGAAATAAAACCATATGTACAACCTCGCCTTGTTTGATGTAGAAGTATCCTTGCTGTCCTTGTACCATTCAAATTCAACCGAATACAGTAAAGCGCACTTTATTGGAATTTTTATTTTATTTTGCCTGATCTTTATTATTGTGTTTGCTCTACCGGAACTGGTTATATTTTGTTTCCATAATTGATGCTCTACACTGCAATGGTTCTCATCCCTTTTTAGTTTGCTTACCTCCTCCCACAGGCATAGAGTTACATACCCCGCCCCCAAAATTGTTTTTAAATAAATTGCAATGCTACATACATCGTAATGTACATAACATAAAGCTTGGGCACCCGCCATGATTTTGAAAACTATATTTTAGTGCCCTCTCCCCTATTTTAAATAATTTGACAACTTTGCACCTTTCTTTAGATAAATTAACAACTTTTGCACAAACTTTGGGTAACGTAGTAAATTGGCACGCCCTTTAGGTAACCTAATACACTTTCTTTTTAAATAACCTAACAATTTTGCACTGCTTTTGGATATATTATTGCTCTGCTATCCTCATTGTCCTAGACACAAATTCCCAACATAGATAAAATATATATGAAATTATGGAGGACAATTATATGTGCAAAAACTAAACATAGCTGATTGACGTGACCTGTGTATATTCCACAGAAACTAATTTCTTTTGATTTAACGAGATTTTTTTTTATGCCCTGGTTTTATGATAGCCATTCAGTTAATGATTTGTAGATTATCAAAGCAGTATTCAGCCTTACCGAATATGCGGCACATGGGTCGAATGGCAATGACCCATATGCCTCATATTCGATAAAGCTAAATATGCAGTGTATGGGTCGAATGACAACCAAATAAGCCGTCCATCCCATAATGGCAACCAAATAAGCCGTTCCATCTCATAATGGCAACCAAATAAGCCGTTCCATTCCATAATGGCAACCAAATAAGCCGTTCCATCCCATAATGGCAACCAAATAAGCCATTCCATCCCATAATGGAAACTAGATAAGCCATTCTATCCCATAATGGAAACCACTAGTTTCCGTGAAACAAAAACTTCGCAAACTATGAATTATTAGATGAATTTTGATATGTCACGTCAGGATTAAAATCAAATTATATTTGTAAAAAACTTTTAGTGACTTCGCAATCCTTTTAGTGAGAAAGTGAGGTATTGCATTGAAACTATTTGGAAGTACTTGTTTTGTCAACAATATATGTATAATCATACATTACTAATATTTTTTGTTTTAGATATTTCTTCGGCTTCCAATATAGTTTTCAGCAATGGCGACTTGGATCCTTGGGCACCAGGCGGAGTATGTACACCAACAGCTCTTTTTGTTGTTATTTTCATTTAATACATAATGTTCAGACACGTCATTGTTTCTTAAGAGGTATTTTACTTGTCTCTTTCTAAAAATGCATTACCTAGATCAGAGGTTCATCTTCCTATGCCTCGCAGAAAACATTTCATTAGTGTTCACACCCCATATAAAAGTAATATAGTGCCCGTCAGCGTTAATGAAACCAATTATTTAATATAATGCAATCGCCAGGAAGGGATTCAATCAAGCCAATACAATATCGTTGTAAAACCACCAAGAAATAAGATTAAGATTGTTGCTTATAAACAGGGTGTATAAAAAAAATCTGAATTTTTTTTTATTTAAATCAGATTTTTTGATTTAAAGTGAATTTTTCTGATTAAGATTGTATACATCAGAAATAAATCGAAATTTTCATTTAGCTTCACTTGTATAAGATTTCAACATTCGGTTTACTTTTCTTAAGCAAATATCTAAACGTATTTAATAACATAAAAACAAATATTCAATGCCTTTATTTCTTGTTTATCGAGACTGCAATATGTATTAGAGATCTCAATTATGGTATTAAAAACCAACATTTAAAAATGCCAAATTTGCTGCCTTCTCAACTCCTAACTGATTTCGTAACTTGATATGCGCAAGTCCAAATATGGAAAACATCCTTTCAACTCCAGTAGAGGTTCCCTAAGCTGTGCATAGTTCCTCACCATCATCGAATTCCTTTTAGCCAACACATTCTTTTATGAACATCGATTTTTGTTGAGAGGTGAAGGGAGTCGTGGATCAAAAAAGTTTAAAAACCTATGGAGTAAAAAATTACTTTTGAAGAGGGACTAAACTAGAGGTTTTCAAACTTACCCGATACCATGGTGGAAAGATAGTTTAAAGTACCAAACTGTATAAAATGTTAGTTAGTGTCACATACCTTTAACCAAAACATGCGATCCACAGTTTGAAATCCCCTGGTGTTACTTTCTTCTGAAAAATCAGATTGTTCAGTTCCTTCTTAAAAATTACTGAATTCCTCTGTTTAAACTTTATTACTTCCATCTTATGGGTTATTACTTATCACGATCGTACGCTAAAGCCATTAAAAATTATTTAGTACTTTTTTAAAGAGTTTAATTTTCTCGGAAGTTATTATTGTAAAAATTCACTATTTAGTCCCTTTTTAAGATAATATATTTAATAATTTCTTCTTTCAGGTATTGAAAAATATATCGAATTCTCTGCTGGCAATTATAGTTAAAGGTGGTGCACACCATCTAGACTTAAGGTAACTTTTAAAAAAGAAGTTTGAAATTTGCACAATAGCTACTAGAAAATATATTTGTTTATATTTCTACACACATATAATTTTCTTTTAAATCATGCATATTTTTTATTTTAGAGGTCGAAATCCAAAGGACCCACTTTCTGTGATAGGAGTAAGGGCTTTCGAAGTTGATAACATTCATAAATGGCTAATTGGATGAATTTCTTTTGGAACGAATTGCTCAACTTTATGTTTTCAATGGAATATTGGTTTTTACTGAATTGAATGTTTTCCTATTTTATTTTTTTATGATTATATATTTTTGGAAATAAAATTTTATGAGTTGTGAAAATTAATGGTGTGATAATTTGTCTGATTAGTATTGAATGCAACATGAATAAAAACGTTTAAAAAAATGTGTATATATATATACACTGCTCAAAAAAATTAAAGGATATTGTCAATTTTAGGTTAAAAAATGCTATAACCGGAATTCATTAGCAAAATGAAAACATAGTATTAAAAATGCAAATTTTCAAACGTTGGAACACGTGGAAATATGCAAATTTTATCTGTGACGTCGAAAATCATGTGTGAGTGACAGCGAATGAAAATAGGCTGTCAGCGTACTTACTGGAAAAGGTGAAAAGAAATGATAGTCTTGCTTTGAGCGCTTTATATCGGTGAGGGCGATATCTGAACGAAATCATTTACCCGAATCTGAAGTCTGGAGGATTATTGGTCACTTAGAAGCAGGCCAAACACAAGCTGTAATTGCGGATTCCATGGGAGTATCACAGAGTGTAATTTCCAGGATCTGGAAGTCTTTTGGAGACTGGAAATGCATGCTGAAGACCAGGCCAAGGTTATAGACGAGCAACAACGCCAAATGAGGACAGATATTTAAGGCTGACAGCAACCAGAAACTGAACGATGAACACCACATTCGCTCGGCTATTGGCACCACAGTATCGTGTCAAACCGTCCGAAACCAACTCCACGCTGTAGATCTGTATGCTCGTACACTTATGGTATGTGTTCAATTAACAGCACGTCACCATACTGCCCGCAGACAGTGGGCAGGAGAGCATGTCAATTGGAGAAGGCATGAATATAGCAATGTCCTCTTCTGTAACGAGTCACGTTTTGCAATTCATCCTGATAATAGGTGCATTTTCATCTGGAGGAAACGTGGGACTCGAAACAATCCTGCATTCGTGCAAGAAAGTGTCAGATTTGGAGAAGATGGAGTGATAGTTTCGGGTAGTATCTCCATTAATGGTCGCACCGATCTTCACTTTATTTGAAATGGAACTTTGACGGCACAGCGGTATAGAGATGCGATTCTTACACCTTTTGTAGTCCCGTACGCTGGAGCGATCAGAGATAATTTCATGTTAATAGACAATAATTGAAGGCCACATCATGCTGTGCTGGTGGACGATTTCCTTTACGATGAAGGAATCATATGAATGATCTGGCCAGCATGTTCTCCCAACATGAAGCCAATAGAACATGTTTGGGACACACTAGGCAGAGGAGTTGCTGCCTGCCTATGTCCACCCCCGCAAACAGTTCCGCAGCTGGAAAGAGTTCTTCAGGGGGAGTGGGGTGGAATACCCCCAGTACCTCATTGATAACCTGAGACACTCCATGCCTAACAGATGTTCGTTGTTGCTGTTAGTCAGAGGAAACCATACCCACTATTGAAATGGACTTTTTACCAAAAAAAATCACATTTTTGATTTTTCTCAATAACACAAATTGTATATTTTTCATTTTCTACCAAAAAGCCTCAATAAAATGCATTTTTCTTTCATATGTGACGTCATTTCTTATGGCACACTATGTCTGTAGATAATATATCATCAGCCACCAAAACTCGTAATATATCAGCCACTAAAACTCATAATATATTTGCAATATCTATCAAAAACTTCAATATCCTGTAATTTTTTTTTAGCAATATATATATATATATTCTGAGAGTACGCTTCCACGTCACCCCAACCTGTTTTCTTATTTCATCCACCCATCTAGTTTGAGGACGTTTTCTAGGTCTTCGGTGGTCTCTTGGAATTTCTTGTTGTCCATTGATGACAGATGTCCTCTACTCTAGTTTGCTCTCTCACCCAAGTGTTTCTTTTTCGATCTCTCCTAGTTATTCCAAGCATGCACCTCTCCATGCTCCTTTGTGTTGTCTGTAACTTTCGTATTGCTCCAACTGTTAGACTCCATGTCTCTGATCCATAAGAGAGGAATCACACCAGTTGAAGGCACTTTTCCCCTTCAGGATAAAACTGTTTCTTCCAAATGCACTCCAGCCAAGTTTAATACGAATGGCCCAGGATAGACTTGTGTGGAAAGCATTTGGAGAGACCTTCATCCAGCAGTGGATAGATAATGGTTGAATATGATGATGATTATATATCATCATCATATATTTTGGAGATTAATCATTGCATTATTTCATTTTGGAATGTGACTGAGCTATAATTTTTTTATAAAATTCATCATATAATCATAAAATTAATTTTATTTATAAAGACTTTACAACAGATTTACAATTCTTCTTCATCCGGAGCAAACTGAGCATCAAATTCTTCTTTTGTAATCTGGAAAAATAAAAATAAATAATGTATGATATAGAAACATGTACTTTATGTGTATGTCTTACTAGTACATACGCATATGTACTACATGCAAAGCTAACACACTGACGATATAAATTTCTTTAATTTTTGTCGTATATTTTTTCTTAGCTGCACCTTTTACATGTCATTTTAACTCATTTTCTTATTTTATTCAGTTGTCTGATCTGAGAACATTTTAATGGTCTTTTGGTATTTGGATAAAAATTTCTGTGATTAATTGCAAATTTCTGTTTGAGTCACTGCAACTTAACCTTTATTTTATCAATAACCATCATTAAGGTTTTCTTATTAATTAATATTATCTTAACAATATTTCTTCCAATTTGGTTCTTTAAACATATCAAGTTAAGGACTTTTTGCACTATCTTGGTTGCATTTAATCTTTCTTCTGTGTCGTCTTTTTGGTTCCATCACATTTTATATCCTAATATTATAATACTTCATTTCTACATACATATGTAGTGTACGATTCTTGTTAATGTAAATAATCGTAATCGTATTGCGTTTCCCCGCAGTGGCACTGGTTGGAGTTAGATGAATTGTAAAATTCGCGCATGTGTAATGAGTTAGAGCGTCCTACTTAAAAGTTAGCTATGCAGAGATTGAGGCTCTTGATGTTTTGCTTTCGTTAGTAACTAGCTCGAGTGAATGCTAGTCATGATCTGTGATATTTATCTAATAAGTTCTTTTAGTTACGTTAATAAATTCTGTTAGTTATTTAAAGAGTATTTATTTGCCGAATGCCTGCACAGCAACATCTTCAAACATTGTAGTTTTAAATCATCCAGCACTGCAGCTCGTGGATAAATAATTGGAGTCAGATGCAACCGTCGTTTATCAAATCCATAGTATGTAGGTTAGAAGCGGGTAATAGCTACGATATCACTGTATTCCTCAGCATCTAGGACATTATATATATGGCATTATGGCGTTTTGCCATATGGTGTCAAGGTATTTCCTACCTTGCCACATTAACTCGTCCCTACTACACATATTATTACAGTATCCTGCAGCAGGTCTATAGAAAGTAAAGTACCATAAAATGGCATACCCTATAATAATAATATACCTAATATATAACCTATAATTTACTAAAAAGACCTGTTAAAAATAAGAAAAATTTGACCCTCCCTGCCAGTTATGGGTCACCCGAGATTGGACCACTGACTTAATATGACATCCAAACAATACATTTACCTATATATAATCCAAGCTGTTGGGAGTTAAATCCAGCCAAGGTAGTACAAATAATAATGTTTTGTTTCTAAACATCTCGAAATTATGTTATAGGTTATCTGAGATCACTGGCATATGCAGGGGGTTGTAACCCCCCCATTGCAATGAAATTTTGTATATTTAACATAGGAATACATGAGTTGTAGTTCTGTAGTCGCCCCCATTGAGCCTATAACCCCCCCCCATTTATGAACTTTCTGCTTACACCATGTCTGAGATGGAAGCTTAATATGTTGGTGTTTTTATGGCGTAAGGACAGCAATGGTCATCTTGAGCCAGGACCTGCAATTCTTGCAGAATCCGAACCTTTTACGGCCCAGGGAATCAACCCCCAGACTATAGCGAATAGTTAGTAAACATTCTTTTAATTGCACTGTTGGGAGTCAAACTGGATTAACAGCATGCTAAGAAGACACGTTACTATTGCTAAGTCACAGCAAAAAATTATCTCTGAATTACGACATTTATGGACATACAGACGATGATTATTATATTTGTGACATACCAAAACAGTCAAAAGCAGTGTCAGTAGTAACAAACCTCACACTTTTGATTTATTAACAGGAAGGCAAACATAAATAATTTTCTTCAGAATATTTATTTTTGTGCTTTGGTGAAAAGACGGCTATGGTCATGTCGTGTCAGAACCTACAGTTTCACAAGGGGTACAAATTTCTCCATTGGTTAAGGAATCAAACACAGGAAAATATGCACCAATAGGGGAAAAAAAAACCAGTCAGCACTCAGTACTAGCGAGATGCACACCTAGATTTTCTGCGTGCTTGATGAATGTGCTATAGCCATGCGTCTTCCTTCAGAATATAAATATTTCTTCTAAATTGCCCACATCAGCCAAGTTCAACAATATCTATGGATTTGATCCTTCGTATTCTTGTCCATTACCACGAGTTGTAAGTAATGCTGAGTTGGAACCAGTTTGCATGAACTGGAACTGGTTGGTTGTGTTTTTCGTCTCTAAAGACTGTATTGTGGGTTATAGTCAGTGATCACTCTCACCAATACCATTCGTATCAACTTTGTAGTAGGAGAAATGACCTTTTGTATCAGTATCATAGCAAGAAAAATGGCTTTCGGTATCGATTTTATAGGAAAAAAAACTTTTGCATACGTTTTGTAGAAGAGAAAAAAACTTTTGCAGTTTTGCAGAAGATAAACACCACAGTTCTATTCTGTATAGGAAAATTGGTTTTCATACGAGTTTTGTAGTGCATAAACGAATAGTTTACTCAAGTAAATGAGAACGATGAAAATGAAGTCTAAAGCTTCATTGAAAAAGTAGACCTCCGTAATTTGGAACCTCTTC
This sequence comes from Dysdera silvatica, assembly GCA_006491805.2. Taxonomy (NCBI): domain Eukaryota; kingdom Metazoa; phylum Arthropoda; class Arachnida; order Araneae; family Dysderidae; genus Dysdera; species Dysdera silvatica. The sequence goes on along the minus strand of QLNU02003225.1, from coordinate 91,927,470 downwards.
CCTATTCTTGAGAAGCTAAAATCGTTGAAATACGCAAATTAGCTTCTATCAAAAACACTCTGCCTACTTTACACTATAGACATGTTATTTCTTTGGATGGAAATTTGTAGGTGCAAAGTGCGACTAATGACCGCTAAGTTTGTACCCTCCAGTAGGTGGCGTATCAGGGCAAAATTCCTCTATTTTGATGGAAAAATACTAAAAAATGACCAACAGTCATTAATTAAGCACATTTAAAAAGTTCACAATTTTGCCAATAGATGGCTCACCAAGGACAAAATCACGCGTAAAAAAAAATCAACACTCGTTAATTAACATTAAAAATCTTGGCGCAGTATAGCCCAGATGCTCTTGCGCCATAAAAAAGCCAAACAATCAATCAATCAACATTAAAATCGTTTTTTAAGTTCCAGAAACAGGCACCAGGTGGCGTTTTTTCACGGAATAGAATTATAAATTACGTAAATTAATTAAATTTATTTATTAGGTAAATTTACTTTTAAATTAATCTGCAAGCCTCTGCATGTGTAGATAACGAAAGCCAAAGGGGAAATATTCCGCAAACTCTAAGTGCAAATAGTGCGTTATATTTTAAAGTATCCTGAAGAAATTTTTTTGAACTTTTAATAAAATGCTGCAAGTAAAAAGTTATTCAAAATATGGTAAAACTGCGAGTTCACATAAAAATTTAAAAACTTTCGATGCTTTGTAAAACAGCCATTCCTTACTACATATTGCGATACAATTGCCGACAAAGTTTTGTCTGTTTATTTATTTATTTATTTTTGCCCCCTTAGCTGTTCCACAATCACGGCTGCGTTTCATTTCGTTGTTTTAATCCAATTTCAAAGCAATTTTCACGCATAAAGTAAGACGTAAAAACGAACTAAGAAACAAGAGGACAAGTCGGAAGCATTGTGTCTAAACATGGAAGACGCGGGCCATCTACAAACTGGATTTTTTACCAAAAACCATAAAAAAAAAATATGAATTTTTGAGGGGCCAGTAGAAAACTGCATGTGAGAATCTTGAATGAGGTTTTGCGTAGTTTTCTTGATATTGATCGTACAATCGTAAGGTGGAGTTAAAATCCGTACAAGTTGGCATCTCTTCACGTTGTAATGCACGGAGCGAGGTAGGCCACAAGCAGCGGCTGATTCCACTTCGAACCAAGAGCAGACGGATACTCCCTCCCGCGTTTTGGGAGTTACGTGGTCACATACACTAGATTGCCTTGGGACCGCAAAATGATGATTCGATCTCGCGATGCAATTTTCACCACATGCAGCATTTTTAATGTAAAACTTGGGTTTTAGGTCCAAATTGTTCCCAAACAAATATTTCATGACTTTTCCATGACTTCCATGTTTTGTTTTTTAAAATTCCATGACTTTCCGGGATTTCCATGACCAGTATGAACCCTGGATAGATGTGCATTCCTTATGGAGCAAATCCACACCTAAGTAAAACTAAACTACATGACTCCTCATCAGTGCCGTAGGAAAGGGAGGGGGCTCAAATCCTCCTATATGATAAAAAATTACATTGTTGTTCTTTAACATCGAATCACTAGATCCTCTTTACTTGAACCCTTCCCATAATTTTTAAATTGCTGCACTTCTGCTTCTCACAGATTAAATATACTTACAAATTTTCCTTTTGTAAAATACTGGTTCTCAAGAACTCGGCAGCCCAATTTTAAGTTAGGAGAAAGATTTTTTAAGGGATAGTGCCATGTGTTAACATTAAAGATGTATTGGTACAATCAACAGTGAGAATTATCATGCATTCTCTTATAGACATGACAAATTTCCTTCCACCATATCAGGATTCTGAAATTTTATACTTACCCCTTGTCTCGACAGGTATACGCGGTCTTTTAGTGTTTTATGGCGAAATGGTTTGTCCTTATTTGTTTGGTGCAAGGACAGCAAAGGTCATGCTATATCGGGACCTAGTTTTCTGATGAAGAATCGAAACTACAGATGTGCAAAATTGGTCACTAACCGAGTCAACGTTGAGCTGAATCGTTCATGGATTCGGTCAATGAATGATTTCTCCCATCTCTAATCTGAACCTCTTAAGGCCTAGGGAACCAAACCCCAGACTATTGTGGGTAGTCAGTTGGTAAGCATTTCTTATTTTTTGGTACAGTTGAGAGTCGAATCCAGGATAACCACACGATCGGCAAAAGTGTTTCCACTGCACCACAGCATAGGGCCATGACACAATGACAAAGGTTGTGTGAGGTCATGACCTATAATTTTCCGAGGAATTCAAACTCCTCAAGGCCTAAGGAACCAACCTACAGACTACAACAAGCAGTCATTTAGTTTTTTTTCCACCGTTGGGCATCGAACTTAAGCTAATGGCACGCCACACGAACGTATTATCACTTCAGAGCCTGCATTGGATCATATGCAAGCACGTTTTAGGATTTTGAATTATTACCCAATTGAGAACGCCACTGTACTAGACAATAAATAAAAAAAAAAAAATCTATTTTCTCGTCTGCTGTTTTCACAAAGCAGCTTCATCTCCTCTGTTGGTGAAGAAATAAAGTTCCACTATATTTTAATGTTTGGTACGAAGTTCCTGTTCAAAATTCTCGTTACAATATCTAGGAATTTTCACTTACTTTCTTCCTCTTAAGCTTCTTGAGCAATCTGACATCTCTTGCCAACTCTTCTAAATCTTCAGCTGTTTCAGTTTGCTTTCTTTTCTTTCCTTTCTTGGCCTGTCGTTCTTTGGACTTCAATTTCTTCGCTATCGACCATCGCTCCTCCTTTGAATAAAAAGAGTTCATTAGTAACTCGGATCCAGTTCCTACAAATGATTAAATGTGCATATTGCTACGAGTGAGCACCCACATATGCTTGATTGATTTGAGCTAGTTATTAGATATTCAATGTCTTTAAACAGAATTAATGAGTTGGAATAACCACCAATTTTTTGAATCAACCCTAAGAGTGTGGTAAGGGAACAACTATTAGTGATTTAAATTATGGCGAGACAAAAAGAAAAAAAAAAGATCAATATTGGTTCATTCAGTATTAATCACAAATCTCAATTATTGTAGTCAGAAAAAGCAAACCAATAACAGGGA
>QLNU02003225.1:91862335-91924264 GCA_006491805.2 Dysdera silvatica | reverse complement strand
TGGGAACTCTCTGTGCCCGTCCCAAAGCCTGTTTCCGCCAAGAATGGGCGAGGAAATTTTTTTATATATATATATAAAATAAAAAAAGTAGATAAAAAGCGTAATGCTAATTGAATACCAGGGCTATGCAGTGGGAGTCTGCGGCAATTTCAGGAAAGTAAGAGTTGGTGGAAATATATGAAGTTCATATTCGATCAGCTTTACGAGCAACCATGAAAAAGGACTCCATTGAAACAGTACCTTTTCAGAGGACAAATTCTTAATAGATTTGTTAAAAAACGTTAAGTATATATTGTATACATTCATTGGATAGACTTTTTTCTTGCGGGGGGGTACATCCTTAGCCAAAAGAAATATACATCGTAGGTTATTGATTTGAATTTTGCATGATATTTATGAAAGAAATAGCATATTTTTGTAATTAAAGATATTTCTCTTTGACTTACTATAACAAGATTTCAACTCATTTTGGAGAGAAAGAAATTCCCCGACCAATTGTAAACAAACTTTGAATCGAACTTTGGTTTCAGGGAAATTAGTTTCCCATTCACGTGAAATTTAACTATTCAGCATCGAAGTTAGGAAGGTTCCTCCTAGACATTTCCAGGTTTGACTAAGAATTTCTGCCCCCCCCCCCGGGTTTTTAGGGATGATTTAAAATTTCCTGATAAATTCTAGGTGTGTGAGAATCCTGCTATAGGTAATATAATAATTTATAAAAAACAACAACCTTTAATAATGCAATTGTAGAAGTTTTGAAGTGCAGAATAGCTATTACATCATGATTTTATATGTTTTTTAGCTTTAAGATATATCTCATGTTTTTGGTGCAAAAATTTTTTTTAATTAAAAAAAAACACACACATATTTTCATATAAAATTTGTGAATGTTTTCGTTTGCTCCAAATTTTTATGTGGAATATGTATTTTATGCCCTGGGGCCACTCTAAATAACCTGATGAATCAGATGATGGCCACATGCTTTGTTCTACCATTTGATTACAGTAAATTTAATAATATATATTTGTCATATATAAAGGCCTATGAGTCAAAATGGGAAAGCAGGTAGCAGAACAATATGAAGTAGTGAGAGGTTTAGAGCTCTGACTGCATAGCCATAATGACGACACATAAGCCTGGCCATAGTTTAGCTTAACTTTGTAAGGATAACTCCTAGAATTTTGCTCATACACTGACACTCAAAATTATATGATAACCTACAAAGTTAAAACACACAGTGTATGAAAGAAAACATGATTAAATTTACTTGTATAAAATATACCCTAAAAACAAATTAACAGTCTCTTGAACAGTATGCAGAATATTAGATACAAGGGCCGATCGAGGGCCTTATTAATGTTTCAAAAACTCAACGTTAGAACATTGCTTTGTGACTTTTTTGCCCCACTCACATAAATTTGTCCATGTTTCACGACACATGGGAATCTAAGATCATGCTGAGCCGAACAAAGTCTTCATTCGTCCTCCCCACCATTGCGTAATAGTGGATAGACTCTTTCTCTATGCAATACTACAACTGCTTGGTATTCTATGTTTTCCAAGGGTTTTCTGTGGTCTCAAGATGGCCTTGGAAGTGTAGTCATCACGGTGTGCTCTGCATCACAGAATGCATGGCTCCCACTTTTTTGTTCCGATGGAATTTAAGGACTTTTCAAGGACCAAATAATGACTTTCAAGGACCTTACATTGTCAATCGCAATATACATAAAAATTAAAAATGCAAGACATTATAAGCATAATACGGAAATTAGAGCATTTACTTACACTGCTCCTTTTCAACTTGGCACACTGCTAGCAAAAAGCTAAGCTTTTTGCACTCCTTGTATTAGCCCTCAGTGGGCAGGAGAGGAAGGGGTCGTGTCTGAAGCATTACTGGCTTTGCTCTGGAAATAAGGAGAAATACCCCCCTTTTTTTTTTCTGTTTCCAAAATTTGAAAAAGGATTTTTGAGAAAATTTCAAGGAACAACTACATTTTTGGCAGTTTTCAAGTACTTTTCAAGGGCCCTGACTTAGCAAAAAAAAATTCAAAGACTTTCAAGGACCATGGGAACCATGAGAATGACAGTAAATATTTAAGTTTTTAAATTTATTTTATTCAATATTAATTTGTTATGTGCCTATAAGAACAAAATTTAACATGGCATGATGACTTCTTTGTTGTATAACAAGACAACAAAGACAACAATTATTTTATTCGGGGACATTTCAGACGAAATTATGTTATTGCACTGTCCTTGGCTTATCAGTACTTTCCTTCTCACTGTCTATGCCGTTACTTGGTAAACAAATTCACGAAAGTAACGAAGAGTAAGATTTCGTTTATAATATTTTCTTTACCTATATTATGCATATGACATGACACAAACGAATTCCCCATTATCTAATTTCAGAAATGTTAAATGTATGAGATAAACAAATAATGCAAATGTGTAAATAAATTTCAAAATGTGGTGAAAAAGTTGTTCTTGGAAAATAATAGTTTTCTAAAAATATAATAATAAACATTGAAATAAAATACAGGGTACCAGGGAGGAAATTACATAAAAAGGTTAAACACTGGTAAAATAGCAATGAAAAAGATCACTCAAGCTTTCGGACGCATCAGCAGCGGTCCCCATTACTCTGATGAAGGACTGCTGATCGTCCAGCGAGTGATCTTTTTCTATTACAACCTTTTTATGTAATAATAAATATTGCGCTAACAACCATAACACCATGCTGCATATTTTAACGCCTTCACTCCTAGTACTTCATGCCATTGTGAGGCACTCGGTACAGTGTGCTCTGGTGCTTTTTATTTTACAGCTACACCACCAGATGGCCTGGCTGCATTTTTATTGGCTAAGAAATGAGATTTTAAGGCAAGAATCACAGGAACCACATCAGCAGAAACCACTTAGAAATGAGTATAAGCTCTGTAGATAACAGGCTAGAATACTAAAGAATCTATTAATATGCACAGAAACACCTGCAACTACAAAGAAAAAGGTTGCAGTTACCAAGTTGTAGGAATTAACAACCAAGTCATCAGTGTAATTAACAGCATTTCCCCTTAAAAATCCAACTCGAAACTACAGCACAGTGCCTTCTACGTTGGGCTAGAATGACAGTTGATAGCATCAAGATCTTGGCCTTCCATTCATTTTGAAATAACACACATTACCTTTTTTTTATTTCGACAATTTTCTCGCTGTGAAGTGGGGTTTTCTTTGAATTGTTTCAGCTTAATTTGCCTAGCCTTTTCCCTATGTTTATCCCTAAAAAAAAAAAAAGGAAAAGGAGTGAATGAAAAATTAACGAAAAAGCATATTCGAAAAGAATAAAAAATAAAACATCCTGTACAAAATTTATGTGCCTATGTCTTCCTGAATAAGAAATCAAAAGTTGATTACAAACCATTATTTCAACAAAATATTATATAGGTAACAAATTTATAAATCCTAATGAAAATCACAAAACGTACTTTATACAAAAATAGGATCGTAAACAGCAACTTCATAGTAAACTGAGCTACAGTCTAATGCTGACAAGTTGATCCTCAGACGTTCTGCCCTATGAGTTTGAATTGGAACAGTTCATTGATCACAATAGGGTTCAGGTAGTAGTAGTACTATGGGGACCTTTTTTTTAACCCAGTTTGTACACAACCTATCAATGCTATATATATCATGTGGCCTTCCTATCTACCCCCTCCCCCCCAAAACAAAAGATCAATCTAGTTTGCTTGACAGTTTCGGCAGGGTTAATCTTGTAAGCATTGAACAGTGAGTTATAAACATGCATCAGTGCGACATGATCTTGAAGTTCCTGGACCATAAAACACAATCATTACAGGTATGCCCTTATAACGTTACACTGAGAATGTCCTCATTACAGTGGAACGTTGTGAAGGGAATAAATCGATAGAATTTAATTCTCACAAATATCAGGTAGCCTTGAACCAAAGAGCACCAGGTTCCAGTCCTACAGAGGGCTCAGCAATCCTCAACTTCAATGACGATATTTTCAATTCACAGATCTTAGCGACAAAATAGAAATGCAATACCTTAATAAAAGGTTTGAGTTTTAAGGTGCAAGGATATTAAAGATCATGTTGTACAGGGACTTGTAGTTCTCTGTGGAATCCAAAGTTCTTAAAGTTCAGGGAACGAACCGCAGCACGATAGTTAGTTGGTATGAGATCTTTTTGGCATCACCGATCCTGGTTAGCAACATGCTAGGTGAATACATTACCATTTCAGGGCCTTCTTTTAGTAAACATCACATCAATTGGAAGTACGGTTTGAAACCGTTTATAACCACCACCATTAAAAACCAGTTAAATATAGTTGAAACCGGTTATAACAGTAATCTGAAGTTATTTTACAAGCCCCATAACCAAACTGTCATTTTGCAGGGATTCAAAACAATGTTTCCTCATGGTATACAATAACCACTGTGATGTCATGTAAACTTCTCCTTGAGATGATGAAATTTTATGACTTGCTGTTTCTGTAAAATGTAACCGTAGAAACTAAAAATGTAACTAAAAAACCAGATAAACTAGAAAATTAAGACAAAATAGAAAAAAAGAGGACACTCATTTAAAATAACCAGCAAAGTATTAAATACCCTTCGACAGTTTAGGCATTTTAGTCTCTAACCCTTTATTTGACCATTGAGTTGTACGAATGGATCTACATTTCATACTGAATACAAAGTTTGTTTTGTTTGTAATAAGCTGCGTAATGTGATTGCTTGGCTACATGCTACCACGCGTAGTCAATACATTACATCACCTCTATACCAGCCCATAAAATTGTTTCTTAAATACAAACAGTGGTGCAAACATAAATGTTCATACAGGATGCGATTAAAAGTAACTTTAAACGGGCAATTACTTGTATGGAATGTCGTCAAAATTCAGGTCCACAACCTCAAACCCTGATGGTGCTTTCCCTTTCAGTTCTGGCATACGAGGAAGTTTCAGGAGCGAAAAGCCAGTAGCCAATTGCCCGAGATTCAAATCTGGATGCAAATGAGGAAAAAAGAAACATCACTATTAAAAGCATTCAAACTGCGATATAATTCCAAACTATTGATTTGGCGATGCCCCAGAGTTCTTTTGTTCTAGGTTTTTAAGTGAATGAAGAGTCGGAATGGGGGAACCCTCACTATAACAGATAAATAATAATAATAGTTCACGCAAATCAGTTTACTGAAAATGAACTTCTCCATTTTTAGCAAAATGCAAATAAGGCAGAGGTAGTCCCTACCTTTGCATCAAGTCACATTTCTAGGAAACATAACATATACCAAATTTTCTGGATGAATCCTCATGATTTGTAAATTGAAGTATTCCAAAACAAAATAATATTTTAATAAATCTTTGTGTTTTTAAGACATAATGACAGCAAAGGTTTCATTGCATTGGGACCTATAATTTCGTAAGGAATTTGAACCTCTGCTAACATAACCCAGTGCTGTCCAATATCAGGTTCGACAGGCTACAATTCGGCCTATTGACAACAGTTTAGAATAAAAAAAAAAATCTAAAATAATTTTTTTTTCAAGAAATAAGGAAAACCACATAGGCAGCAAAGGTGACCCCTTTCTATATTGCAAGTGAAAACAAATAACTGGAAGAAATTCTGAAGGGAAGCTTTTAGTAAGTTTTTTCTTCTTCCGTAACCGATGGCCCGCGAGATCTGTGAAAAAAAAATTTAACACTTTACCTACAGCTTGCAACTGAAATGAATACATAAAAAAGACCGAACGATTCAAAAGAGGACCGATTAATAGGCTACCGGTCGTTAAGCGTTGGTGAAAAATAGTCTATAAATAGGATTCTGCATAGGTGGCAACTTCTAAAAGTGAAAAATTTGTAGTCCATTGTGTGCATGCGGACAGGCTACCATTTTTTAATTGAAAAAAATCATACATAATTTATAAAAAAAAGGGCACAACGAGGAAATTAAATATTTATTAAATTAATAATAATAGAGGATTAAACTATATTAAATGCAATATTAATTCTTAGAATTTACAAACGCTGTAGTGCAAGATTTTGCATTTTCTAGAAATTTTTTGCAAATACGTTTTCGTAACATTTCACATGTTGTTCGCATTTAACTATTAGTAAATTTTCTAATGTGTCATCAGACATGGTTGACCTGAAGTCAGTTCTAATTTTCGTCACTTGACTGAAGACACTCTCGCATGCTGCATTACTGTGAGGAATCGTAAGTATTGACAGCATAACCTGAGAAAGTCGTTTAAATTTTAATTCACGAGTATTTTTTATTTTAAATATGGCCGCCCATTGTGCATCAAAGCTACCTTCATTACTCACAGTTTGTGGAACTTCGAAAGCCTAAAACTCACTGAATTCTGTTTGTAAAGCATAAGCAGCTTCGTCTTTTGTATTATTGAACAAAAAAACTGGAAATTTTTCTGTAAAATATTTTAAGCTGGAAAATGATGCATTTTCAAAATTCAATATTTATGTAACCTCTGCATGATGTAACACTTCTAACTCAAAAGGAAATTTATTGTGCATGTAGTCACATGCTGCTATGAAATAGCTTCTGACGTTTTCATAAAATTCATTTTTATCATGGATGTTAAAATCTTGGATTACTTTCAGTGTTCCATTTCCAATTAAGATATCAACATCATCTTTTTGATTACTCCTCTCATGATAGTGGACTTTCAAAATATTATTACATAATTTTGTGACGCTTGGTTTTATAAATTTCACTAGCATTTCTCTGTACAATTTTAAGAGAAGAGATTTTAGCATATGAATATGTGGTTCCGCAGACTGAAGTTGAGCATTTGCTTTTTTAAATACAGGCACAGTATAAGATAAAAATAAACAGAAAGCCTTATTGATATCTTCCGACAGAAAATAAAACAACCTTTCTTCACGAGACATGGAGTTTTCAGTTTTTTGTTTCTTAGAAATATCCACATAATTTTGAGCTTTCCTTTTTAATTTCTGCGATGCTTTTTTGCTGTTACGTTCTTTCACTTTATCTGCATTTTCAACCAAAACTTTGATAGAGGGAATAGTAAAGAAAGAAAGTGGGGTGATTTGATTCCTTTTCATGGCCTCTTCCTTAAAAAAACTGATCAAAGGTTGCCACTGCTGGATTATACGCTCTAAGCACTTTCCAACAGACAACCAACGAGTGCTAACGTGTTTTAGTACCTTTTTTATATCAGTCTCATGAAATTCTTGAAGAATTTTCAACCTATCTTTTCTTTTCGAACTCTTTTGTAAGTAATAGTAAATGTCTACCAAAATTTCATCGATTTTAAATGGCAAACATGCAGCACTCTTTTCAGCTGCTAAGTTAATAAGGTGGCAGGAACAGCCCATAATTTCAATATTTTGGTGATGATTCTTTAACACTGCTGCTACACCTGCTTTTTTTCCTATCATAACAGGTGCATTATCACAGCTAAAGGCAACACAATTAGAAATTGGAAAGTTTTCAGATTGTAAAGCACTTACCAGAAGATTTCCAATATTTAACCCAGTAGCATCTTCTTTCAAAGTTGGCACAGATAAAAGACAATTCACAATTTTTTCACATAAAGTATCGAAGAAAGTTACCACTATTGGATACAGCTTTGAATCAACATCGTTGCTTCCATCAGTTGCAATTGAAAATGGATAGCACCTTAAATTTTCAACAAGTGATGAGGATTCCTTTGCAGACATTTCTTTCATAATTGCAGAAGTTTTGGCCTTTGCAGATCCATATTGTTTTGCAATACTGCTGTCAGGAAACGTTTTCCGAAAGAGCATCCCCGTGTGATCGCTGCAATTCATTGGCAAATTATGTTCGATCAAAAACGATGTAAATAAACATTCAGCTTTAATCATGGAGGTATCGTTAAATGCAAAAAATGAAGGCTTGATACTATGATTAGACTCTACAGCCTTGAACGTCTTCTTATGTTTAACAGTCTCAGAATGCAAAGTAATATCGCGTTTACCACCGTGAGTAATGCTTATGTCTTTACTGTAACACATGCAGAAAGCATATTTTGGCCCCAGTCTTGATTTTTGAATAAAATTAAACATCTTCATATATTTGGCTTTAAACGTTTGGTAGTACCTTTTATTAACAGTCGACATCGTTAACGTTGTTTTCAAAAACACCTAAAAACAAAACTTTCTTTCCAGAGCAAAGAAATACCAGATATGTCTAACACATGGCTTCCCTATAAAGAGTCACGTGCTTGACCAAAACCTTAACGGTGTAGCGCATTCTTTCTTGCCTTCCCCAACAACTACAAATACAGATGCATGATTTCGTTGTGCAGGGGCATCACTCTACGTCATAGCTGGAGCTAAAATTCCACACTATGCCACGTCATGCATGCGCCGTCAATGGCAGGCAAATTTTTCTGGTGTTCTTACCGATATTTGCGTTTATGTACGTGTATTTATTATTAAATATGCACATACGTATAAAAATTTAAATAAACATGCATCAAGAAAAATAGGTATTTAAATTTTTTTTAAAAAAATCAGCATTTTAAAAAACACTGGGGGATTTTAGACGAAATCTCCGAATGTCGGACGAAATCGTTTTCCGACTGGAAGATCGATAAAAAATCGGAAGCCTTCAAGGTAAATCGGAAGGATTGGCACCTATGCTTCTGGTAGGTAAAGTGTTAGTGGCCTACTTCCCAAAAAGGTCAAACAACCCACACCGAACCAAACTGTAGAGGGTGGAAAAACAGCATATCGTTCACGATACCGCTGGAGATCAAACTTGGGTAAATTGCAAGATAAACGTGTTAGCACTATACAATAATAGGACAAAGGCCCTGTATTTTCCCCAAATAATCTGATCCTCTTAGCCCTGGACTTCAGAGAGCAATTAATTGTATAAGCATTTTTTTTTTATATCGTCGGTACTGTAACCTGGATGCACAGCACACTACATGAATGTGTTACCAATGCTAGGCCATTTAATAAACATATAATACCATCATGCATTAAAAAATGTTGAAGCGCCTTTTAATTAATTAAAAAACGTAAAAGTGTGTAAAAGAATGCGTAAAATTAGGCATCATAAGTAGGGGTGGACCGGGTCCTTTCGAAGGGTGAATATCTTAAATTATCAGAGGGTGTGAGTCTTTCCACATTCGGAGGCACAAGTCCTATCGCCCCTGATCGTAAGTGATTTATGAAGGAATTTCAACCAAGTTATAAAAGTTAAATGACTAGAGTCAAAATAATGTAAAATCGTATGGCAATAAGAAATTCCAATATATTAATAAATAATATATTACGCAATAATGTGGTCTGTGACAAAATAAACTATAATTAAAGCACTGAACACAAAAAAAGACTGGATAACAAAACTAATTTACCCTTTAACCGGAATAGCAAATTACATTCGTGTTTGGTGTAAAATCGGATGTACGATACGAATGCCCTCATTCCTTTTTCATAGAGTTCCCTGCAAACGAGAAAAACACAACTCAGCAAAATACAACACACCTATGCTAAAATTAAACAACAATCCACAAAAATAAACACAATTCAGGGACACTGCTAGAAAACATATAGCATGCTGCGAGTTAAAACGGTTGATTATTACATCAATATAGAAAGTCTAACTGGAACACAGCCATGAATATGAATCATGCACACTGGCATAACTAGGTTCAAGTTTTAAGGGGGGGCGGGGAGGGGTCTAAAGCTCCCAAATTTAATGATCAGCATATAACATTCATTTATAATTTTGGAGCCTATAGTGGTTAATGGTAATAAGTTTACTTAGAAATCCAAGTTAGACTCCTAACTAGAGATGCAAAAAACCTGGGAATATTGAAACCTGGGACTTTTTGGGAATAAATGGGGAATTTTGGATTAATTGGAAACTTTGATGGGGAAAAACTATCTTAACAATGTTTACGTTTATTTGCACACCACCAGGTGCTCAGACAAGAATGAAACATTTCAATGAACTTTTTTACCATTATTTTTAACTCCTATCTTTTTCTCATGGAAAGTTTACCTACTTTTAATTTTGACTGAAGAAATAAATGCACAAATTCATCAATATATATCTTTATCCTAAATTTCACTCTGACTAGAAATGGGTATTTTAATTAATAAATCTGCATAATTATTAAAAAGTTATCACTTTTTCTTAAAATTTGACATCGGCAGATACCTTTAACAGCAAGACTGTAAATGCAATCTGTACAACTGAAATTATCATTAGATGACGAAATTATATCCCATTATAAATATTCCTACTTTCAAATTAAATAATGTTACCACTTTAAGGTATGAAGTACACAAAGAATTGTTACCAATTAATTATTAAAATTAGTTTAATACTTTTTGTTTAAATAAATGAGTAAAGCAAAAATTGTTTTATATAATTCAAATGATGATATTTCAAAATTCCCTTCCCAAAAAACCCGTTTTCTTCCTTTTTTTTTCCCCAGCTTTTACATCTCTACTCCCGATAGTGGAAAAAAGCAAGCATAAAGACTAACTGCTCACTGGAGTTGAAGGTTGGAAATGGGTTGAACGGTTGGTTTCATAGCTCTTAAGAGGTTTGGGTTTCTCGGGAAAATTGTAGATCCCAACACAGTATAACCATTGGTATCCTTGCCCTGCAAAACACAATTTTTAACTTCTGTTTAATAAAATAGTCATACTAATGATTATGCAAATGAAAGCACAAGAAAGAGTTGTGGGCAGGGGGTCTGACACTTTAACATGGCATATGATTTACCCATGACAACTGTATTACACAAGATCGTGTACAATACTTTAACATAACCATTTATGATGAAGTTGCATCGTGTACGACATTGTGTATGGTGGAAATGATGCAGTTGAAGTCCAAATATTGCATTCATGTAAGAAAATAAATAAGCGTTTAAAAAAACCACAAAAACGATCTACTAAAGGTACGTCGCCTGCTGTTACCACAAATTTCACCACCTCTTACTTTTCCAGTGTTTAATCAGTCAGTAGCAAATAATTTATTTTACAGTTTTCATATCCTCAAAATTTTCTTTTAAATTTAAAAGAGCGAAATTATAGATAGAGAATTAACGCTTTTTCAAAGTCTATCCTGTAGGCAAAAAAAAGAAATACACATATATATATATCCACAGCTCACAGATCCACATATGTATATAAGAATTGGTTATATCTAAAATATATACACTGAAGTGCCAGAAAAATTGGCACACCTACCTAATATCGTGCAGCCCCCCTCCGTGCGCATGCCAAAGTGCCGCAACACGACGTGGCATGGACTCGACTAATGTCTGAAGGTATCCTGGAGACAATTCACACCAGGAATCCTGCAGGGCAGTCCACAAATCCATAGGAGTGCGAGGTGGTGGAGATCTCTTCTGAACAGCACGTTGCAAGGCATCCCAGATATGCTCGATAATGTTCATGTCTGGCGATTTAGGTGGCCAATGGAAGTGTCTAAAGTCAGAAGAGTGTTCCTGGAGCCACTCGGTAGCAACTCTCGATGTGTGGGGTGTCGCATTATCATGCTGAAATTGTCCAAGTCCGTCGGAATGCACAATGGACATGAATGGGTGTAGGTGATCGGACATGATGCTTACGTACCTGTCAGAGTTGTCTCTAGACGTATCAGGGGTCCCATATCACCCTAACTGCGCACGCCCCATACCATCACAGAAGCTCCACCAGCTTGAACAGTCCCCTGTTGACATGTAGGGTCCATGGATTCATGAGGTTGTCTCCATACCCGTACACGTCCATCCGCCTGATGCAATTGGAAACGAGACTCGTCAGACCAGGCAACGTGTTTCCAGTCATCAACAGTCCAATGGCGGTGTTGGCGAGCCTATACGAGGTGTAAAGCTTTGTGCCGTGCAGTCAACAATGGTACACGAGTGGGCCTTCGGTTCCGAAAGCCCATATCAATGATGGTTCGTTGAACAGTTCGCACGCTGACACTTGTTGATGCCCCAGCATTGAAATCCGCGGCAATTTGAGGAAGTGTTGCACGTCTATCTCGTTTAACGATTCTCGTCAGTCGTCGAAGGTCCCGTTCTTTCAAGGTCTTTTTCCGGCCACACCGCTGTCGGAGATTTGATGTTTTACCGGATTCCTGATATTCACGGTATACCCGTGAAATGGTCGTACGCGAAAATCCAAATTTTGTCGCTATCTCGGAGATGCTATGTCCCATCTCTCTTGTGCCGACTATAACGCCACGTTCAAAATCACTTAAATCTTGATAACCTGCCATTGTAGCGGCAAGAACCGATCTAACAGCTTTGCCAGACATCTCTTGTCTTATATAGGCGCTGCCGACCGCATCGCGTTACGCTGATTGGTTGCAAAGCTCCGTTATTTGCATACGCACGCCTGTACCAGTTTTTCTGGCACTTCAGTGTACATATATATGTCTTTGATTTGTTTCATCTTAATGATGAGCCTACCTTTGTTTAGAAGCTAATTTCTTAACTTTTTTTGTGACATCTACAACATCAGGACAATCCATTTTCTGTACTGTCACCTAGCAATTACAACAAAAAAGCAATTACAATAACTCTCTAAGCTGAAAGGCGTTGAAGCAAAATAAGTCAGAAAATGAAAAGGTGCTTAAGTCCCATGTAATGCAGCTGAAAACCAAAATGGGTACCTTTTGATTAACTGCTAAGAAGTCAACATAAGTTTCTTCATTGGGAAGTAGGATCATCAGTGCATTCCCCGTTTTCCCAATTCTTGCTGTTCGACCACAACGATGAACGAATGCACTAGAACGATAAAGAAATTGAAAATAGTTACAAAGTGAAAATGAATAATGTAACTTTACACACTGTAATTAGAGATTTATTAGACCATTCCCTATATTCTTTTTGTTTGATAGCTCAAACTCTTATTCAGAACGAAATGTGATATTTGGTCTAATGTCCTCCATGGGGAACAAGTGCTTTGTAAAAAATCTCTGGGGCAATCAATTGGCACAAAACGAAAATTATTTTGCTAAATAATCAACAATACATTAAATAATTGATCATTAACTATCCCATAAAAATTAGTGAAAAAAATCTATGGCTGAGAGATAAACTAACTTTTAGATAGTTTCTGTAAATGGCCTCACAGACAACATTTCAGTTTGAGATATGTAGCTTATGCTTATTAGCGTATGCAGAAAATTTTAAGGACAGGGGGTTATGACCACTCATCATTCCCCCCTTCCCTTGCATACAGCAGTGTTCATGCTATCAAAACCATGGAAAATAATTTAACAAATCTTTACTCAAGTCAGTCGTACAAAAATGTTTTTACGGGTTTTTATACATACTATTTTCACAAGACCACTTAGCTCTATGATATTAAATATTTCCTCAAAATATAACTGGTTTCCAAAATAGTAAAAAAAAAAAGTCTCTTTAAACCCTAATTTCATTATATTTATTATCTCACCTTGCATAACTTGGAGGATCATACTGTATGACCCAATGAACATCAGGTATATCTACACCTCGGGCCATCACATCTGTACACAATAATATTCCACTGGAAAAAAACAAAACATGCTAATTATAATAGGTTAATAACATGAATTCCAATACATACATTATTTATTGGTTCTCCCTACAGCAGCGGTCGCCAACCTTTCGGACCTCACGGACCACTAAATTCATAATTTTAAATCCCGCGGACCACATTTCGTGAATTTAGTGCAATATAAAGGTGGAAATTGTCATTCAGAATATGAGAATTTCTTAGAATATTATTTTTGTTTTATTATTAATAAAACATTAAAAATGCAAATAATGTCCAGATTTTTCTGCAGACCACCAAAATTTTCTTGCGGACCACCGGTTGGCAAGCACTGCTCCACAGCACAAAGACAGCTAAAGTCCAAACTTATAAATTTCATGGGTATGAAACCCCTGTAGTGTAAGGAAATAACACTTGCTCTGTTTATGATGATTATGGGTAATGTTGCGCAGAGGTACCTACAGTTATCTGAAGAATCGGAACCTCTTAAGGCCAAGGGAACGCCTGTACTGCAGCGACAGTCAATCAGTAAGCGTTCTTTTTTTTGGGGGGAGGTACTGTTGCGAGTTGAACCAGAAATAATGGCATGCTAGTTGCTTAAGGAATTAAATCCCAGAATACGAATTAAGAAAAATCGATGTATGTTGCACCATGGGCTTTTAAACCCTGATTTTATTTACGCATATAATAACTGTGCTGTCACAGTCCACCCGCAGAGCACAAACATACATTTAGTTTATCAGTAACTAATATGAGTAACATTAGCACATGGGGATTGTTAAGCTGAGTTTGTATGTCCACTATACATTTAGCAAGTTACTCTGATAATAACATTACTATAAATAGATGCTACCGGAAAACTCGAAGTAATAGTATTTCTCTTTCTCTCTCCAAAGATCACATTGCTAGTTACCTGGGATAAGACCCATGGATTAAGATGACACCCATGCCACTATACATCATACGAAACTCAGCATACAGGAACTTGAACCCAGGGAAGCCGTTATTAGGTCATTGAAATGGTGGAAGTTCATGAGCAGGGCTCAACAAACCATGGGAAATGGCACTTGCCACACAAGAATGATACTTGTCTGCTTCAAAGTGAGAGCTCCATACTTGGTGGTCCAAGACAAATATAGGCGTGCTTAAAATGGTCTGTGGGCGATACCAAAGTTTCAAAAACACTGTCTTATAGTATATGAAAGAGTATTTATTATAAAAGTCAAAGGGAAACTACTGCCTATATGGGATTTTACCCGACAAATAAAAGCACAAATATACCCTTCATTAACAATATACGCTAAAGAAAATGGGATCAGGCCAAAACACTTAAATTCAACATTAGGGCTACTCGCTTAATCCCAATAAAGTATAAAAATAATACTTGCAAAGAATTAAAAATTCAATTATCAAAAATCTCATCCAATGCAGTATGTGTTACTATAGTAATATATTTAATATCTACAGCAGGTAACACTATGTATAAAAAGCATCTATGCTGTAGCGATATTGACAAGCATCTTATAAATACTATATCGGGAATTTTATATTAAAAAAATGAGTTATACCTGTCAATTTCCCGGAACCGAGAAAACATCTCACGCCTTCGTGATTTGTTTTTTAGTTTTCCGTGAATACTCATTATTGTAGTGTGCGGTAATAACCTGTAACAATACAAATCAATAAAAAAAATTTTTTAAAAAATATATTCAAAATAAATATCACAAATGAAAGAAATCGGCATTTTAAATGCGAAAAGTCTGGAGTTTAAAAACGTGTTTTATTTTAAGCATTACTGTGTTAAGATGGCAGAAAAGTAGTCCACAGAAGCACAAGTGCTAAAGAACACCATATTCTTTCCTTCGGGTTTTGATTGCAGAAACCACACCAAAACGTTGAACTTTGTATCAGCTTCAGCGATCTGAAAAAAGAAAAGTACAAAGTATAAATCAATTCATCTCATGGTGTTTATTCCAATTTTCTAAATAACATACTTCAAATAAAAAAAAAAGAAACTTAAACGAATGAAACATTGAATTCAATTATAGCTTTTGAATACTAGACTGTGACCAAAAGCTATATAATTATGTTCCATTGACTTTTAAAGGGTATTCTTGATTACAAATGGTTTAGAGTAGCCAAAAAAAAAACAAAAAAAAGCAACTTATAATAAGTGTTACTAGCGCTATGACTTAGCGATTTCTGTTTTTCACAATGCAATCCCGTAGTAGATTACTGAGAAGCACTAAAAGGTATTGGACTTTCACCTCTAGGTGCAAGATATTGCATATTTTCTCCTAAATATAGGATCAATTGTTTTAAAATAATTTGTGTTTTATGTAAATGCCCAATAGAGTGGAATTTTTATCTTACAACTGTGTATGGCTCACCCCACCCAAAAAACAAAAAAGTTTATAAAATTGAAAGCTTGTACATGGTAATTAACACACGTTAGTTTTATTGGATACCTTTGAGGATTAATGAGATAGTTCATAAAAACATGTAATTTGTAAATTGGAGGGTTGTACAAATGCAAGTCCGCTGTATATGCAAATGCACACCAGTCAGTCTAAATAAAATGTTTTAGAACTATTAATAACACAACACTAATTCCATATAGCCTATACTTTTTTATTAATTCTAGTCTACAGAGTCTGTTCTGAAAGTAAGGAGACAAGACATGGCATTCAGCGTCCATGGACCTGCTCGGAAGACAGACGGTGAGGGAAACCTTCCACTTCAAAACGCAGTAGAGCTCATTTGCCTCAGAGCTGTCGAAGTAAGTAGACAGGTTCATGAGTGTACCACTGTTTTGTCGCTGCATTACGGCAACAATAGAAAAAAAACTTTGGAGTGGTGTCACGCAGTGAAGTTCTACATTAAACCGCTACCAAGACGTTTGATATGATCAAGATAGCATATGGCAATGATTCTTTGTGTAGATTGCGAGCGTTTAAAGGGCATAAAGCTTTTAAAAATGGCCGAGAAGATGTCCACGATGAGGAAAGGGCAGGGCACCCATTGATGGCGGTTACCGATGCTAATGTTGATAGTGTGCATGCTTTATTGAATATTGCTCGGCGTTTAAGTACCTGCATGATTGCAGAAGAGTTAGGGATTCCGAAAACACAAGTTCATGAAATTATAACTGAAGATTTGTAAATGCGCAAGGTGTGCACAAAACTCGTGCCAGAAGTTTTGAACCCTGTTCAAATGGGGACCCGAATGACTGTTTCTGCCGAATTGTTGCAACTAGTCAAATTAAATAGAAACTTTCTAACGAAGTTATTACTGTAGATAAAGCGTGGGTGTTTCATTATGTCCCAGAAAAAAAAAGAGAGTTGCAAGAGAAAAACAAGTTAATCACACTCTCAGAAGGAGGTGCGGATATCAAAATCCAAAGTAAAATCCATGTTGATCGAATTCCATGACTGCAAGCGTATCATCCAGAAAGAATGTGTCCCGTCCTACCCCTGAGAAGGCGGTAAACGTGAGCTTCTATATAGATGTCCTCCGGAGACTGAAAAAATGCATCCAACGTGTCTGTCCAGAGATCGAGATATCATTGATTCTGCACCAGGACAATGCTCTATGTCACACGTTGCTCGCTGCGAGAGAGTTTTTGCCCTAAAAAGGAAAAACCATGCTTCCCCAGCCTCTATCCGTGTGACTTCTTCCTGTTTTCGAGAATGAAAAGTTCATTGAAAGGACACTGTGAAAGACATCTAAAGGGCTATGATGAAGTATGGAGAACCTATTTAGAAATTTTAGGATTTTTTTCTTTTGTGGTAAAGAGATGTGGACTGTTGAAAGGTCAATGTATTGGAAAGAAAGCGGCAGGCACGGTGGTCCGACAAGAAACCGCAAACTCCAATCCCAGATGGATTTTACGACCAAGTAGTCATCAGAAAGATCAAATATGATAAAGGCAGGGCAATAGAATTTAACAATTGATTTATGGGGGTTAAAACACATGGTTTTCGCGGTTTTAAATCCCAAGAAGAAGGAGGATGTCAGGGACGGACGCAAGTGGGGCCGCGCTTATTTGTGGTCAAGTATCTGATAGATCGTAAGGAGGAGTCATAGTTGAGGGCGGTAATTGTGATTGGATTGAAAGTATTGTTTGAGAAGTGATTGGTACGCTTTAGATGATGGACGGGTCGAGAAATGGTGAAGGGAAGAGAGAGAGATGAGGCAAGGAGAGGAGCTTGAGAGAAGAGGTCAAAGAGAACGGAGTGAGTTGGCAGAGAGAGAGGTGCAGAAAGCGTGGGAGAGCGGAGTTGGTCGGCAGATAGAGTCTGCGGAGAGAGAGTCAATAAGAGGGAGAAGAGAGTCGGAAACATGAAGCTGCTAGACTAACGTTGTGTCAAGGCCAAGTGGGCTCAAAATTAGAAGTCCAGTAAGCACCGTGACATACCCGCCATCAGAGCTGATAGCGACGGAGCAATTTATGGAGCAAGGATCTGAAGGAACCTGGAGTATATTGGTCAGTGTTCATTAAGTTGAAAACCAATCGTTTTTACTGAGATTCCATTTCCATTAGTTACAGAGGTATATTATTGTTGTTATTTCGGGGTTTATTCTTGTATAATCACAAATCATATTTTTTTTATCTTATGGTTTTAATTAATTCTTTTTAATTTTACAGTCACTTTTTTAATGACCAGAATGTTTTAGGACATTTTCTTCCCTAACATTATTAATACAAAAAAGTCTAATTTTTTGTTCATGGGAATGATCGTTCTTGTTAAAAATAAGTGTGGAAATGCCGTTCTTATGTATTCCCGCCCCACTACATCTCTGTTTACCTATTTAAAAATACATGACTTGATCTCCAGCAGTTGCTGCATACATATTATTTAGGTGTTCTGGTTCTGAGCTTTCCAATGCAATCACATCTATTATTCTTTTCAGAATATTTCCACAACGAAGTATTTATGAAAAAAACTTATAAAAATGATGTACCGATTTTTTTTTGAGAATCTCTTTTGGCACAGTAAAATTGATATCAGAGCCTGGCAGTTGAGAAGCACTAGCATAGAATATCTACAATAGGCAATTAAGCATAGTCTGAGACAGAGCACAATAAATATCGTTATCAAGTTTTGAGGCTGAGGAAAAGCAAATTTATGTTGTCTCTAACACAAGTATAAACACATTTACATAGATCCAAGTTAGCTTAAAGGCAACTACTTTTAGTTATCAGGGTGTTTACTGAAAATAAGAAACCCAATTCCTTGGCCTTTTCTTGATTATTTTTGTACATTTCTTGACCTTAAAAAAAACTTCGCAAGTTTTTTTTTTTTGTTTTTTTTTAATGACCGATAAAATAGCTATATAAAAAATAGTTGGAAATCACTAAAAATTGCCATGTTATGGCAAAAATAGCTGAACCAGTAAAAACATAATTAAAATATCATAGGAAAATTACAATTCAATGTAAGCCTAAAAAAAAAAAAGGTGCAACCGTGACCTACAATATCGATTAAATGACCTTTCATTGACTTCTGTGACTTTCATGACCTGGTAGATACCCTGGTAGTTATTGCATTTGCATTGTAAGCATTTCTAACTATCCAATTACTAAAGATTTTATTGCATGGATTTTCAATAAAAATAGAAAAATACATTTAAATAAAACTCCAGACATAGACAGAATCATTTAAGTGGTTATGTACCATGTAAAAATTTGATAATGTGGATGGGGTACGCTGAACATTCTGCAAGGCATCTTTTTCTTTGACGCTTATGCAGACTGGATTTCTGAGACCTGCTCGGATCAAATCTTCAACGTCTTTTGTCTGTGTTGCTGAAAACAGTCCAGTCAAGCGTTGCTTAGGTAAGAAACTAAGAATGGTATTTAAACTATTAAAAAGAAAAAGAGATTTTTTTAGTTTTTGAGGAACACACACAGAAACTAAAACATATAAAATACACTTTTATCAAAAAAAATTGATGCACACAAAATCAGATTACTCATTGACGATACACAACACTCTTTCACAATAAAGAGGATATATGCACATGTAAAAGTCAAATTACCTGCTTTCAAAACCCAATTCTAGTAATTTGTCAGCTTCATCCAAAATTAAAATTTCCTGCAAAAATTACAATAACTTTAGTTTTTGTATGTAGTAATTTTCATCTTAGAATAACAACTTACAAATGATAATACCGATATTAAAGACATATACGTTTAAAACGTGTTAATGCAAACTGCTTACCGAATCCCCATAAGATCAAATAGCACTTTCTACACTTTTGTTTTTGTAAACAAGAACGCACTGTTAACATGAAATACCATTTAACATGAACGGATAACCAATGGCTCCTGGAAAATATCCTTTACTTAACACAACAAAACGTGCTTTTCCAAATCTCTCGATGCAATATTTTTAGCTCTATTCTTTCTTCAAAATAGAGAGATTAAAATAGGTGACATTAACGTTATCCTACAAAGGAGATATCTTTTATTCTAATAGCTCTAGAGCAGCAGTTCTCAACTTTTTTGCATCATGGAGCACTTTTCAAGAGAAAAATTATTCACAGAGCAATATCGTTCCCCCCTTATGCCAAAGGTACGTATGCGTATTTTTATCTGCTTTCACCTAAACAGATTTTTCAAGTTGTTAGTCGACATTTTATCGTATAATAGCAAAAGCAGGAATTTGTTTTCAAATCTTAAATTGCTTAAATTTGAATCTAAAAATTTTCCAAATTAAAGTCATTAAAAACTAACTTTTAATAATGTTTTCTGAAAACATCAATTATGTATATATTTCTTAAAATATGCTTTTTTTTATATTTTTCTTTTCTCACAAGGGGCAACGGCATTTTTGCCAATGTAGGTACTAAACCCAATGACAGCAATATTAATGATGGAAGGCATTTTTAAGCATTTGGGGATGTACAGTTTTATTTTAATCAAAATGCTATATTACTCACAACTTCCATAGAAATGGAGAATTTACTTCACTACATAAACATAAATGAAAACGAGTAACAAAAAGTAAGGCAAAACATTTGAGAACAAATTCAAAGCAGATATTTTAAATCAACAATGGGTTACCCATGTATGATATCTGCAATCACATGGTCAAGTGAAGGTGTGTAATGTTGCCAATCTAGAGAATTTGACCTCCATTTAGCTGGAAAATTTTCGATTCGGTGACAAGCAGGAATGTTTTATGATTTTGGTATTTTTAAACGTTTTTAGCAGGAAATCCTGCAATTTTTATAATTTTTGAGCACTGGAGAATGCAGAGTACTTGGGAAGATTTCGCTGAGCACAGATTGAGCACTGCCGCTCTAGAGGGTTGGAGCTACATCGATTAAGCTGGACAATTTCGTTGTTCCATTTCCACATCACCCAAAAACTTACATTATAAGGCAGTCGAAAGCACAGAAGAAGAAAAAATTAGAAATTCTAAATACCGTGGATTATACAAAGTTGAGAAAACCAAAACTACTGAAAAATTCGGAATTGTAAAGAGTACTTTATTGACAATACAAAAAAAAACAAAACAAAACCCAACTTGAAGCTACTTTTGCAGTTAATCAGTTTGAGTACATAATATATACATATAGCAAAACGAGGATTTTTCGAATAATCTACTGAACATAATATGGACTGTCAAGGTACATATATATATTTTGTTACAAAATATGTATATGGTATAATAAAATACATATAATAACAAAATATATCTCTTAAAAACAAAATAAGTAACTTAACAATAGGATCTCAACTATTCTGGGTAATGTAAACTACTGTTAACACAGATTATTTGCCATCCTTGATATTCTTGTTAATGAGGTTTGACTATATACATACATAGGAAATAAACGTAAAATATATAACTAAACACAATATTTATATAGTGCATTATAAAATATGGAATATGATGTATATGTACCAAATCCCTGTAAAAAATTATATTTATATAACAAAAAGCAATTTCACAAAATTATTGCCCACAAAAGCTAAAAGAATTTTAAATTCAAAATACAATTGTACCCAAATAATTAAGACCCTTTTTTGAGCTAACAAAATTAGAAGAGTGAGTTTTGTTTATACATAAATATTTGTTTTTCATTTTGCATATAGCCAAATCAGAATAATTTGTATATATATAAATATGTGCATTCAAATGATGCGTTAATTTCTCTAAAGCTATAAACATAAACTTATGTCATCAAATAATGAATGATACTATAAATAAGTACACTACTGAAACATGATGAGTGTAGAAACTGCATTAAACTAATCAAAGATGGTCAAATAACTAACCAACCAATTACAGATAAGCATAAAAGTCGATATACCATTATGCAGAATATATTAAAGTTGGTAAAGATGCTGTGAAAAAGAAAAAAAGAAGTTTAAAGATTGTAACATCATTGTGAATCAGCATTAAAGTTGGTAAGGGAAAGTTCAAGTAGTGTATAAGAACTTTGTGTGTGTGTGTGTGTGTGTGTGAGGTGCTGAAATGGCCAAAATATTGCTTATGTAATATTTGAACGCTCCTTAATAGTACTGTGAACTAACATTACAATTAGAAATACATTAAAAATGGTAAAAACATTAAACTTAGCAACAATATTAAATATAGTAACAACACTTTATAGTAAAAATTAATTTAAAAATTATTAAATATAGTAACAATACTAGAAGTAACATTAAAGTTTCAATTAAACTAACAATGCTGTGAAGCAACATTAAAATTAGCAACAACATTGTGCAATATTAAAGCTTGTAACAATAAAATTACAAACTCCAACGTCAGATAACTGAGTTGCATGCCACTTTAAGCTCAGTTTCTTATCAGCTCAATACATTTAGTATAAAAATCTTACCAATGGCTTTAAGCACTGCACAAAGACGAAATCTCCATGTTTTCTTGTAAGGAGATCGACTAGACGTCCAGGCGTACCAACAATAATATTTGCCCTACACAAATTACAGGTAAAATGTTACAAAAATAAATAAATAATGAGAATAATACAGTAAATCCCCAATTGAATACGCATTGGACAAAATTTTCTTTAAAGAAACTTTATTATGAAGCCTTTACGTTCTTGTAGTTTTACAGCTTTGGTGTGCGTTTTACGGTACAAGGGCAGCAAAGGCATGCTGCGCCGGGACCTACAGTTTTCCGAGGAATCTGAACCTCTGAAAGCCTAGGGAGTCAATCCCTAGACTACGGTGAGCAGTTAGTCGGTAAGTGTTCTTTTTTTGGTACAGTTGGGAGTCAAACTCGGGATAGTCGAACCACACACTCAGTGAAAGCAAAATTATTGCAGGCTCTTGCAATTTAATTTTAGTATTTTATATTAAAAATGTCAAGCATGCATTAAATAGCTTACATCATAGTCTTAAAATTACAGTGTTATAAGAGAGAGAGAGTAAAATATTACCATTTGAAACAATCATAATTTAAATACCCTTTACCCGTATTAGTCTATCAAATGAAGTGCTTACTGTATACATAAAATAAGCAATTAAATAAACAAATATACATATATACACATGGACAATGTTATTTGAAACTCTCTGAACAAACATTAATGTTTGATAGGGAATATTAAAATACACATTTTTTTTCACTAATTATGCCCATAGTGTAACTTTCAGATGTATAGTGATTGTCACAGATGCAGCCTCTTTCATACACAAGGAAGTTTAATGTTTATAATACTCATGTCAGGGCATACTACAAGCCATGTTACACCGATACATGCCTATGACACATTGAATGCCCATTGTACAAGCGCAAATTTTGCCTGCGGACATACAATAGAGCCTCCATATAATGAAATAGACGGTACAATGAAAGCAATTCATTATATAGAAAATTCGCTATGTGGAAACGATGTATTCATGAACCAGGCAGGGTAATATGATACCACAATTAAAATCATAAATGATATTCAACCATTTAAAAATAGATGTTTTTGATTTTGAAATATACAGGCACATAAAAAAAAAAAAAAGAGAGTTGAAAAATTCTTACCTTAAAATGAAAACGTATTTAATGCTTCTTTCATACACATTCATGCTTTTGTAAAAAAAAACCTCTTAATATCCTGCTGCACAACAAATGGTGATTCATCATAAAAGTGTTAGCACCCCTGTGGGAAATTTGCAAGGTCTGGATTTCTGGTAATCAACCGAGCAAAAAAGCGTGACAAGTACTGTTATTTAAACAATACAGTGTATAAAGGACAATTGGAGCCTGTTTCCGGCCTAACAGCTTCACAGTGTTTGGGGCAGCCCGATATAGGTGTGCGTGCTTAGGAAAACTCTTTATTAGGAAGTTTAAAGTCCCTTAGGCGTGCCTCATTCTGTTTGTTTGCCACGTATTTTAAAATCGTATTGTATTCCCACGGTATTAGAGAATCCGATGTTGCAGATGTGACCACTCGATTTTCTGTTTTGGTCATTAAAAATTTCGTTATATAGAAACACTTTCATATGTAATGACCATGGGGATTTACCAAAACTTCGCTATATAGAGAATCTCACTATACGGAAGTTCGTTATATATGGAGGTCCTACTGTACAATGCATTAAAAACAAAAAGTTTCTTTTAGTGTATTAGTGTACCTTATTTCCCACACATTAAAGTTTGAACAGAGAGTTTCGAATCACCCTAGAAAAATATAATAATCAAAAGAACAAACCCTTTATTTTGAAACTTTTCTACTACTGTAGCCAGTGCATCACCACCAATCAGAAGCATGCTTGTAAACTGTGTTACATGTCTCAAGAAAATTTCCAAAACCTCTGAAATTTGGATAGCTAGTTCTTGCGTCGGAGAGACAATAAGGGCAGCCACCTATTCAACAGGTTTTGTTTATAATGATTAAATAAATGAATACAATCAAATTAGCTTGCAAATACATACAAGGTGATTCTTAAATATATGTCACAACTTCTGCAGCAGATAAGTGTCGCCATGAGGAGTCTGAAAGTGGAAGATCTTTTGAGGTCTGAAAGATCGTTGGGAAGATATGGGCCATCAAAAATTTGTGATGTCACTCCCAGGAGTGTCATTCCACACACTTACAGGGCTATGTTGCAAAAGCTGATGAGTGCATTTTGTCACGGGGTATCAGAGAACTCACCATGCCAAGTTTCGTCAATGTATAAAGCTCCGATAGACAGGAAACGAATAAAAAGTAAAACTTGCATTATGATGTATTAATTTCTGAACATACTGTATGTGTGCCATGAAATTTAGTCACAATTAATACTTGACGAGTACCTATCAAAAAATTGTACTTGACTTCACAAATTATGAGGCCACAGAAGGAAAATGGACTTTTTTTTTAATATAAGTGTTGATGTCACAGTTTTTTCTGTTATTTATTTTGCCAGTTCCACAAATTATGTGGGAAAAGTGTGATAAAAATTAATAAAATGAGGAAAGTGTGCTATTTATTACAATGCCATTACAATTACATAACAATAATTAATGAAATACTGTTAAGACGTTAATTAATACATTAATAATTAAATACCAATACTATGTTAATACTGTAACAAATTAATGCATAGGTGCCAACTTCTAGAAGTGAAAAATCTGTAATCAATCGTGCACGTGGGCAGGCCACCATTTTTTAATTAAACAAAATCATACATAATTTATGAAAAAAGGGCACAATGAGGAAATTAAGTATTTATTAAATTAATAATAATAGAGGATTAAACTGTATTAAACGCAATATTAATTCTTAGAATTTACAAATGCTGTAGTGCAAGATTTTGCATTTGAGAAATTTTTTGTCAAATACATTCTCGTAACATTTCACATGTTGTCTGCATTTAACTATTAGTAAATTTTCTAATGTGTCATCAGACATGGTTGACCTGAAGTCAGTTCTAATTTTCTTCACTTGACTGAAGACTCTCTCGCATGCTGCATTACTGTGAGGGATCGTAAGTATTGACAGCATAACCTGAGAAAGTCGTTTAAATTTTAATTCACAAGTATCATTTTTTATTCTACCTATGGCTGCCCATTGTGCATCAATGCTACCTTCATTACTCACAGTTTGTGGAACTTTAAAAGCCTGGAACTCGCTGAATTCTGTTTGTAAAGCATCAACAGCTTTATCTTCTGTATTATTGAACAAAAGAACAGGAAATTTTTCTGTAAAATATTTTAAGCTGGAAAATGATGCATTTTCAAAATTCGATATTTGTGTGATGTCAACACATACAAAAAAAAAGTCCATTTTCCCACAGTTGCCTCATGATTCGTGAAGTCAAATACCATTTTTAGATAGGTACTCGTCAAGTATTAATTGTAACTAAATTTCATGGCACACATATAGTGTGTTCAGAAATTAATACATCATAATGCAAGTTTCACTTTTTATTTGTTTCTCACCTACCGGAGCTTTGTACATTGACGAAACTTGGCATGGGGAGTTCTCTGATACCCCGTGACAAAATGCACTCGTCAACTTTTGCAATATAGCCCTGTAAGTGCGTGAAATGACACTCCCGGAAGTGACGTCATAAATTTTTGTTGTCCGATATCTCCCAAACGATCTGTCAGACCCCAAAACTTTTTCCACTTTCAGACTCCTCATGGCGACACCTATCTGCTCCAAAAGTTGTGACATATATTTAAGAATCACCCTGTATACACACACAAAAAAGGATATTGCAAAATTTTTATATAGAATAATTGCACTTACACCTTTCTCCCATAGTTAATGAAAGCATACAAAAATAAAATAAAAAGTGCCATGCCACATTTTACAATTTATAGTCAACACATATCCATACCTTCAGTTCAAGCCAAATTCTATTAAATCAGAAGGACAGAAAATTACCACTTTGATTCGAGCCAGTAACCAACTCCAAGATCATAATATGCTGGCATGAAGATGCAACTGAATGTACTACACTTTTGTAGCGGGAGTTACTAAAAGTTCAATTCACAAAAAGGTATGTGCAAGGTATGCAAATATTTTTAATAAAAAAAAGTGCAGAACGTTAAATGTAGCTATTATAAAGTGATATAAAGAAATGATGTCCAATCTTTTCCAATGCAGTGGCTGTATTGAGACAGATTCGTGTGTGTGTCTTATGAATTAAGGCCAGTTAAAAATTACAATGTGCTTGGACCTACAAATTTAAGAGAAATGTAAACCTCTTTCACCTAAAGAATTAAATCCCAGACTGCAGATTAAAAAAAAAAAAAAATTGGGTATTTGTTGGAATAAAACCTAGATTATTTGCACGATAACAAAATGTGTTGTCAGTATGCAGAGCTACAACCAGATTTGTTATGCAGGTCTTGCTAAGAATGATTTGAGAAAATTTAGTGATTTTGTAACTTCAATAGTAGAATTAGGAGAACAACATCCCTTTCAATTTAGTTTTTACACTTACTTTTTTTATCGTGTGAGTATGCGTGGAAAAAATCTTGAAATATTTAACAAACTTTAAAATACAGTTTTAATTTACTTTTTGTGTTGGGACTAAAAAACTTCTTCAGTCTGTGGGAATATATTTTACTTTTAGTAAAAGTGATGAAAAGAAATTGAAATATATTTAATATTTCATACTTACGTCATTTTTCTTAAATGGGCCTTTCATTAACAGAATTTCAAGGAGTGGTATTAGAAATGCAAGTGTTTTTCCACTTCCTGTAACAGCTTCAACTGCCACATCTTTCTTCTTTAGAAAAATTGGAATGCATGCTCCCTTCGTGGGAAAAAAAAGAAACAAGAATAAAAAATGAGAAAAATAAAGCAGTGACAGAAAACCATAGGGCCCTTTATTTAGTCTCGAGACTCCATGATAGACCATATGGGAAAACAATTTAATGGTTTAGCATGACCTCTATGATCACGATCACCACAATATACTTTCTGGGAATCAAGACTAATCCAGTGGACAGCCACTTGGCCAAGAACGCAAAAAACTCATTAAAGCAAGCCAAAGTTAATTTTAAACAAAATGGAGGCTATAAAAGAAATGTTTTGAAAATTTCTAACTGAAATTATTAGTTGATCATTTTATTTGTGTTCTACAGAGAAAACAGCTGTACTCATGTTGTACAAGTACCCGTTTCCCTTCTTGAAATAGCATAATTATCAAATACATAATTTGTTACTGAAAAGCATCTGTGATGGCAATTTTTTTTTTTAAATTCATGGAAAATATTTATTTTAGAAAGATGTTTGGACATCCATGTACATAGCTAGAGCTTATTGTAAATAAGACAAAGCATTTCACCCCAAGTCAGAGTCGAACCAGTGACAATCTTAAACCAGAGTAAGCTGGTAATTTTTTAGAGAAACTATAGTTTTTTAAGGAATCTAAACCCCTTTTGTCTATGAAATAAAACCCTAAATTGCGCATTCATAGAAGAAATCAGCAAGCGTTTATACTTGTTGGATGGAACACAGATGTTACAAGATATTATTATCCTTCTCAGGGATAACACAATTGCCAAATGCATAAAGTCTCAGAGGCAGATATTTTTGTAATTTTTTCATGGAGAATTTTTACAGACAGTATTTTTTCCGATACCCTCACTTGATTTCAAACCAGAGCTTTTTAATGCATAAGAGAAAAAGAGACACTAACCAGGCCTAAAGTTGAACTAAGGCCTTTCCATTAGATCCGGAGTTCCTTAACAACTAGGTTACCAAGGCACATGGTCAATACTCCCTTTTTCTATACATAAGATTTTATAAGATATTTTTACCCTTCTCAGGGATAACGCAATTGCCAAATGGTCAACACACAAAGTCACCGGGGTAGGGTTTTTTGTAATTTTTTTGTGGGGGAATTTTTACAGAAACCCAGATTATTCACCTGACAACCAAGTATGTTACCAACTATACAGGGGTACCAATTTGGAACAAACAGTGGGGGGCGGGGGGAGAAGAAGAGTGTACATAGAAGAACCTGTAGTATGTGCAATCGTGAGTGAATTAAAGGCAGGGAAAACATGACCACTGACAATATATTTTATATGTTATGCTTTTCATCTTCAACTGCATGTTTTATTTATTGCTCGTTAAATTTCATTGGGGAGGTGGGGGACGAGGGTGAAGAGACCTGGATCTTTTAAATTTGATGCTATTGCCATTATGCAACCACAAGGCTTGATTGTTTTGTGGTGCAAGGAGGGTCTAATGAAGCCAGAGTGGAGCCCGGGGCCTAGTATTTATTCAGAGCCCCTCTCCATAAAAACAAAAAACTGCATAATTTGAAAATTGACCTGGTTTTGAATTATGCTGCTTTTGTTTTTGTTTTTGGTGGGGGGGAGAGGTTTGATATGTGATTTTATTATATTTACCTGCACAGGTGTTACCATGGTGAAACCCAGTTCATTAATTGCTTTCGCAATACTTGCGGTCAATTTTAAATCGCCCCACGTTCGAACATCCATATTTTGTTCCACTAGCAAATATACCTAAAATAAAATTCGAGGTATTTATCATAAAAAAAAAGCAAAAAAACTATTACATACAGATTTTAATCAGTTATTTGATACAAATTAATCAGAAAAAGAAACTTTCAATGAATATCAGTGAAATTAAGTAATACTATTTAAAGTTCGTACTATTGATAGTGATGTAAATTCCAAACCATGATATATTTACACAACAGTTCAGCAAGTTTTTAAAATTTAAATCATACACTAACGGATCAAAACTATATTTGAAACTTTAGGCTTAGGATCAAATTTCCACGAAGTATTTTGGGCCTCAGCCTTGAAAAATTAGCTTGAACTCATCTCTACTGGGTACATAATTTGCATAGAAAATAAGGTGACAGATTAGTTAGCATGAAAAGCTAGTTATGAAACCAGTAACATGAATAAATATGGGGTAACTGTGATTTTTAATGGATTAATACAAGCAAGAGGAATAAACATTTCAAATGAACTAAAAAAAAGAAAGCAAAGAAATAAACAAAAACAAAACCACTTGCTAAATAGCTACAAACACATATAACAGTGTTCATTTTTGGTTTATTTTATGGGGCAGAGCATCCTGTCTACCCTTTTGTGAAAATGTGTGGTGCTCTGCCTGCCCTCGTAGAAAATTCGCACCCTGACATGCACTTCGTAATTAGTATTTGCGATCTACTGGAAATCTGTCCTTTTCCCGAAAAACACTACCAAAATATATCTTTGTTTCTATACATCTCACCTGCTTATAACGAACGACATTTTTTTCTTAGTCCTGTCCGATTTTCTATACTTATAATGTCATCGGATACAACCAACTAAAAGTTCAGTCCTTTGAGGTTTGCTATAGCTGGGTTTGACTGTAGTTTAAATACAGTGATTAGTCTCGTTTTCCATCAAGAAAAAATATCTAAAATAGTTTGTTAAAAAAAGTTTTAATTAGTATTAATTAAAGCGTGTAAAGATTTTTTGATAAAGTGCCCTTTTTTCAATCCAGAGCACCCTCCCCTTTTCTGATCATAGAATGAACACTGCATATAATATTTATATTTCTGTGCAGTGTGAGCTGGTCAGACATTCATCTTTACTCGCTGCTGACCCGGGCAAAATTTGCTCGAACTATTTACAAATATTACTAACATTATATTCACTCATATAAATAAAATCCTTGTTTATATCCAACTTAACATGCGTAAATTAAACCCAACTAGCGTTATTCATTTCTGGTTTGATATATGTGTATGTAATATTAGATATACAAATTTGTATGTGAATACGGTAAACATTGGCTACTTTTCTAAAATTTCGCCATTATGGACGGGGATGCATCTCGCAATCTCATCATTTTAGAAGAACACGTTTAGTTCACGAAGAGGTGTTTTAGTGCAGTAGAGTTTTAGTACCTGGAAAATGGAAATTGTTTAGGTGCTTGTAAACAACATAGTAACTGCTTGTTTTAGCGATTTTTTGGTTTATATGCATTTTTTCTTACTTTGACTTTCTCATTTTTTTTTATTACTATCGGTTTTTTTTTTCTTCTCCTCTAATTCCATAGTTTCAGTTAAAAAAAACACAAAATTCCAAAGCTATGGCAAGGGGCCTGCCTATTGACAGACTACAAAGCATGTTCTGCATAATAACAGTGATGCCCTATGACTTTTGAAAGTACGACGCCTAAAGAAAGGTCTGAGAAACTACATTTCATTACGGCAGATATTGCCGACACCTTTAATCTTTCTTATTTGCAAAATTTACAAGTATTCCATAGTGAAAAAATAAAAAATATTTCAGGGTTAATGCAAAAGAAATATTTTATATAAGAATTATGGGTACTTAGGTATTAGCCTGTCAACCAAAAGATTGGTGAAGATTTTGAAGAATTTGTGCCAAAGTTCATTTACATAAATAACTAAATGAAACCATTCATTGGCGTTATTTCCATACAATTCATAGTTATATATCCCACTATTCATATATATACAATCATTATTGGTTTTGTTTCATGGCATTTGGCGACGGTTTTTTATTTGGCGAAAATGGTCGACGAGCTAATACGTACCGAATTATGGTTTTTTTATTGATGAAAGATTGTTTTGTAATGGTTGTTGCCTAATTTATCCTGCTTATTGCATTTTTTCAACGTTTTTCTGTACCAAAAATAAATTAATCGAAATGGCAGCATTCCAGCGTGGTTGCTGTACTTGGTAGAATTGCGGCGGAGTTGCCGTAATTACGTAAAAGTTCACGAACTTACCGCATTCTGCACTAGACCGACCGAAAAGGATAATACAAATAGGTAGTTCATTCATAAACAATCATGACAGCTGGAAATAAAGCGAACGTACAAAACAACAAATAATGATGATGTAATCTGGGAAGGAGGTTTATGTGCCTTGGTGGGTGAGCAAGCATTGGAGTCATCTGTACTGTGGCCGAAGTGAAATATTTTTAAGTCATTATAAAGTGATGTAAACTTTAAAAAAACTGCAATCTAGTGATTAAACATAACAATAGGCCTATATTACTCAAATCTACGGTATGCATGCTGTCTCATACAAGCTGGAATATGTAGAAGTACGGGCAAAATGTCAAGGGTTGAGACAAGTACAGCAGAGCCAAGATATTTTCCGTGATCCCATCAGATATAAAATGTGTCCGGTTCAATCTTGTTTACAACGATAGCTTTGTCAACCCTCTGGAACACTGTTATAGACAGATTTCAACATATTTCCAAACACATTCTCATTTCTTTTCATCGTGATATTTTTTCTTTTATATATATAAGCAGGGGTGATTGTCAGTCCAAACCAGATTCCCTGAACATACCAGAAAATTCCCTAAAAAGTATGTAATATTTTTGGTAAAAACATTGATTTCCGAAGGAATATAGAAAATTATAGGAAACAAAACGGAATTTCTGTCATTTTTGAAAAGAAATCCCGGAAGAGGCAAGTTGGTGTAATTGCAAAAGACACAACCCACTTCTTCCTCTATCCTCTTGAAATCGTTGTAAATTGCACTAGATAGCGTTGTGACATCATATACATCTGTATGATGCGGTGAAAACTGGTGTGAGACGCCATTTTATTTTTACTTCACATTCATACTGAGCATCTGAATCTTTTATTTTATTTTTATGGATTGAATTTGCCATGAAAATGGGTTTAATTGCGTCTGAGTGTCCAAAGAGGAAGTCCGAGATGTGGTGCAGAATTTGAATTTCAGTGGCATTGTGGGAAACGTGGTAGGGTTTTTTAGGGTTGGAGGAGGAGGGGGGGCAGGACGAATAACGAAAAGTGGGGGGATGAGGAAGACGATGCACGAAAAGCATTGGAGAAGGGGAGGAAATTAAAGAAAAGTGGGGGAGGAAGTTTCAAGAAAATTATGGGAAGGAAGTATTGATTGATTGTTTGGCTTTTTTATGGCGCAAGAGCATCTGGGCTATACTGCGCCAATAAAAGAGGAGCTGAGGAGAAGGATTCACAAAAATTATGGGAGGAAAAGAAAAGGAGGATTACCAAAAACACCGTAAACAACATGGCGGCTAGTGACTTTGCCGATGCTAGAAACATCTGATCCCATGGAATAAGTAAGTGCTCCTTTTTTAGAATTGGGAGGAGGAAGGAGGGGAGAAGGAGACAGAAGACAACGGCGTAAACAACATGGCGGCTAACTACCAATTGCCAATTTTGGCAACACTGACTAGAATTCAGTGGGTTGCGTGTCGTGCAGTAGCACCGGCAAGTTGTGTAGGCAAGTGAACAACAATTTTGAAAGTAGGTTATTAGCCTTTTTTTTCTTTTTTTTTGGCGCAGTATAGCCCAGATGCTCTTGCGCCATAAAAAATCCAAACAAACGAAATTCCTGGAAGTTACGGAATCCCCTTATAAGTTTGAAATTAATGCCGCGAAATCTGCAAGATAGTGTTAAGAAGTTACTAAAGTTTAAAATAACATGTAATGAACAGAAGTGAACGTTATTAGGGTAGTAAAATTAACTTCACAAACTTCACTACGTTTTTAATGTTAACTTCTGCTTACAAACTCAAGCTGCGTTGTTCTACATCTAATTATTTTACATAAAATAATATTTACCTAACACATAATCACGATTACTTCAACCACGTGTTCAACAATTTTGAAAGTAGTATTTATTTTGTTTTGAAGGGATAGTCTTTCCCTCGTTTAATTCAATATATGGGCTTTGTCGTTGAGGGCTTCGTCATTGTTTAAAGGAGCCTTTTTGGTTAAATACGTTTAAAGATGAATAATTACAAGATAATTGCTTAAAATTGACGTAAATATGATTTAAGATGACACCTAATTTATGCTTGTATATTAACATTTTTATTTTTGTATGAAAGGAGGAGGAAGTTATACTACGTTGAGAATTGGGAAAGGTGATCGCCGGTAAAAAGGCTGTAAACCCACTTGTATGGAAGACTGCCGTCGCCGTCTATTTTAAATATACTAATACGTTCTACCCAACAAAATTTCACTCTATAACGATGTTGCAAAGGCAGAAAAAACATCTCATAAATGGACACTCGTAGGACAGAAAAAATTGTCCCTAAAATAGCCGATGACCTAGGTATCTGGGTGAACGTGTTCTCGCTGAGGAATCATATCTGATCATAAACTCGAGGTGTCCTTTAAGCGGGGTTTTGCTGTATGTAATACAGTTTACATATTTGTGCCCCTATTGTATGCTCAGTTTTATTTTCGGTCGAAGAGATGTAGCTGTTGGTGCTGATTGCCGAAATTTACTAACAGAATAAAAAGGTTGGCTGAGGTGACGGCACTGTATTTCCAGTTGTTGGCGCTGAAACATCCCTATAAAAATCTGGAACGTTCCGTTATTGATCTCGTGTAATACTACGACCAGAACCGCATGCAAATTTGTAAAAGTTAAAGCCCGGAAAGTAAGTTGTAATTTTTTTTGTTTTGTTTCACAAATATTTGAACAGAAGTCTGTTATACGAAAGTGCTTAATAATTATAATAAGGTGCTTAATAATAAAGTTGTAAATTGACTTTCAAAAAGGCCTCAGGTTATAAATTGACTATTTACAGCCGCGTAAAAAGAAAGGTATTTGGACAATGTTTTGTTTCACAACAACTTCATTGAACTTATATCGCAATAACTTCATGAAATTTAACGAAATTTCGTCAAAACACATATTTCATATTAGCTAATACAATAAATAAAAAATAGTGGCCACATAGAAATACCAAAATACACAATTTTTTACCGGGGGAAAAAAAAGCATGTAAACATAATTTTATAACTCAAAATTATACCAAAAATTATCATAACACAATTTAATACTTTGTAAAAATATCATTATTATTATTTGTAACAGCTTATAGCCTTCTTGGCATTGATTCTATTAACTTTTTTGTTAGATCTGATGAGAGATTTTCCCATGTTTCCAAAAGAATGTTTTTGGATTCATTTTTATTTGAAAACTTGTGTTTTCTTAGTTCTTGGTCCAAAACATACAAGTTTTCAATTGGATTAAGGTCCGGAGATTGAGGAGATGTCTTTATATAACAAATATTCTTTTGTAACTCTGGTCGTGTGTTTCGGGTCGTTGTCTTGTTGGAACAAGAAGTTATCCTTTATGCCCAACTTTGATGCACTTGGAGATAAGTTATCTCACAGTATGTCCACATAGTTTTGGACATTCAAAATTCTATCAGTTACAGTTAAATTGCCAGTTCCGCTCCAGGCTATACAATCTCAAACCATAATGCTACTGCCACCGTGTTTCACAGTTGGGACAATATTTTGAGGACATAAGGCCTTCTTATTTTTCCTCCAAACAAACAGTCTTCTTGTCATCAGATCCAAATAAAGAGAATTTACTTTCATCACTGAATAATAAAGTTTTCCAAAAGTCTAAAGGTTTATCTACAAGTTCTTTTGCAAATTGAAGCCTTTTCTTTCTATTGTTTTCACTAACATAAGCCCTTTTCCTTGCGCTTCTGCCTTTATAACCTAATTTATGTAAGTTCGTACAGTTTGAGGTGTAACATAAGTATCTGAACATGATGTAATATCATCTGATATTTCTACACTACTTATAAAAGGATTTTTTAAACTAACCTTCCAATTTTCCTGCAAACTCTTGGTTCAATAGCTTTGAGTCGACCCATTCTCTTCTGATTTTCGATTTCACCAGTTGATGTGAATTTTTGCATGACATAATAAACGGTGACATATTTAATTTTAAAGTACTTGCTATTTTACGGAAAGTGCAACCATTTTTCCTTAAATGAACAGTTTTATCACGCGTAACTAGAGATAACTCACTTTTCTTTCCAGACATTTTTTAAATGTCCAGTTTGCTACTAAAAGTGAAGTACTCACTGTAAATGAATAATTAAACTAAACGCAAATTCCATTTTTTCTTCTTCTCCTCTGTCAGAATTCCTCGTAACAGCGTTTGTCATTTGTTGTTCAAATACATTTTTCCCATTGAAAATTTGCATATTTTGAATTTAACACGTTGTTGCTAAATGCATGACCACACTGTTTGACATATTGTATTAGCAAATGTGAAATATATGTTTTGTTAAAATTTCGGTCACTAACAGTAAAATTATTGTGAAATAAAGCATTGTTCAAATACTTTTTTCTGCCACTGTATATATATAAAGAGCCTTATTATCATTAAGACCTCTTTTAAGGGCAGTATGATCCTTTTAAACATTGACATTTCCCATGCTTTTTGTTATAATCGCAGCAGTTGAACTGCTGTCGAAGCACAAACAGTTTCTTTACATGTTTTAGTATTGTGATTATCTAAAATTTATTTTGGAGTCGGGTTTTTGAGATTCCTTTTACATATATTGGAGCAAAAAAGTATTATTAATCAAAGGAGTAACTCCTCAAGAATTAAAAGGAGGATTCTTCAATGCAATTGAGTTTTAACACTAAGGATATAATGGGGACATATATAATACATTGGGTTCCATTCCAAGAGTTTTAGTAATGGACACACAATACTTCAAAAATGTTTTATAATAGGATCCGATTATGACAAGCTCAGAATAAGAGAAAATAGGGGTCAATGCACAAGACGTCACTCACTTTCACTAGAAATCACTAAAAATTGCATTAGATGAATTTTTGACATATCACTTTACGTTAGAAACCGCTAAAAATTGCACTAGATGGATTTGTAACGTAATAGAATCACTAGCCCATAGTTGAAAAGCAGATCGGCCGGAGAGCAATCCTCCTGCGCATGTGCGTGGACTTCGCCAAAATTGGTATTAGTGTTTCCCCACAATAATAATACGTACTTGGCTAGAAAACTAACATCTGACCAGAAGAGAAAATAGCTCAGAGGGGGTATTTTGGAGATAATATTTTAGAAAAGGTTTTACAGAGGGTGATTTTTAAGAAAGGTATTTTAGAGGAGGTTTTCTAGAAGAGGTATTGTAGAGGAGGTATTTTACAGATGGTATTATAGAGGACGAATTTTTGGAAAGGTATTGAGGAGAAGGTATATTAAAGAATGTATTTTAGAGGAGGTATTTTAGAAGTATTTTAGAAAAGGAATTTTAGAGAAGGCATTTTAAAAGAGGTATTTTAGAGGAGGTACTTTATAAGTGATATTTTAGGGGAGGTATTATGGAGGTACTTTAGAGAAGGTATTGTAGAAGAGGTATTTTAAAGGAAGTATTTTAGAAAAGGTATTTTAAAGTAGGTATTTTATTAGATCTAGCTAATATTTTAGAAAATCTAGCTTTTTTTAACAGATCTAGCTAATTTATATTGTTTCAGTATTACTGGAACAAAGTCTGGTGTCACATACGCATGTGTAATGCAGTGGTAACTGGTTTGAGATGCAGTAGTGCCAGAAAATAAAATGCTGCTTTGGTTACATCCAAAATATACAGGACAGGTTGTGAGAGAAAACATGGTGTAGCCAAGCATGCCCATATCCAGAGGCGGATTGATCTTAAGGACTGGTCCTCCCTGAAACTAAATATTCAATGGGATTTGGCTATGGCCTCACGTGCTGTGATTGTATCAATACTTGCTGTAAAAAATTTCGAACCCCCCCCCTGTACTGGAATTAAATCCCACCAGCCTGTAGCCTTGCTTAGCCAGATCATCACTTGATGCATTTGTTACAGTTGTGCTGCCTATCCTCAAATTTTTGCAATACGAAAAATACAATACTTAAATCTCTGTAATTGTACTCAAAGGATCCGGAAAAGTTATTGTTATAGACA
This sequence comes from Dysdera silvatica, assembly GCA_006491805.2. Taxonomy (NCBI): domain Eukaryota; kingdom Metazoa; phylum Arthropoda; class Arachnida; order Araneae; family Dysderidae; genus Dysdera; species Dysdera silvatica. The sequence continues at coordinate 91,887,020 of QLNU02003225.1, read as the reverse complement.
ATGTTGAACCTGATAAATTGTATATCTGTAGGTATCTGGTGGAAATTTCTTTGTACTTCAAAAATTTAAAAATATGTAAAAAAATAAAGGGTCCCAAAAAATGATCGAAGTCCTGGAATGTGTTAAAATGGTCCTAGCTATGTGATTTTCTGGCGCTACTGCAGAATACGCAACCCACTCGATTCTAATTCGTGTTTCGAAAACTGGCAATTAGTACTGGTAATTGGTACAGTTAGCCACCATGTTTATGTCGTTTTCGTCCGTTTTTTTACTCCTTCTCCCCATCTCCTCCTCCTAATTATAAAAAAAAAATAAATAAAAAATTAGTATTTACTTACACCATGAAATCGGATATTTCCAGCATCCGGAAAGTTACTAGCCGCCATGTTGTTTATGGCATTTTTGGTAATCTTCCTCCTTCCCTCACATACTTTTCGTCAACCCTCCTCCTTTTTCCCTCATATAGTTTTCGTTAATTCCCCCCCTCCCCTCCCATAATTTTCATTATTTTGCTTCCTCCTCCCTCCCTACTGTTCGTGAATCCTTCTCATACTATAATTTCAGTGAATCATCTTCCCCCTTCCATTTTTTCATGCACCTTGCTCCTCCTCCCCCCCCCTCTATAAACCGAAAAAAATAAAAACCTACCATGTTTCTTACAGCACCATTGAAAATCATTTTCTACACTGTCTCGCACACGAATCACCATTTTCTTCCTCTTCGGACACTCATACTCACACACAATTACTCTTTTTCATGGCCCACTCAATCTATAAAGAAAACAAACATAATCCATAAAAAATGAAAACATTCAGATGCTCACTAGGAGCGTGAAGAAAAAATAAAATGGCGTCTCACACTAGTTCTCACCGCATCATACACACATATATGTCACATGACAGTATGTTATATCACAACGCGATCTAGCACAATTTCCTATGATTTCAAGAGGATAGATGAAGTGGATTGTGTGTTCTGCAGTTTCACCCACTAATAGTCATGTTAAACAGCGGATGCCGAAACGCAAAGGTAAGAATTAATCTAAACACCATAAAACCCGAAAACTCTGAACTATCATGGCGACCGGTAATAAAGCGAACGCCGGGAACAGCAACCCAACAAGGAAATTAACACACTTTTGGCAAAACGGAATTTATTGTGAACTCCTATCGGCATATGCAGTAAGTTCATAAGGTGGTGGCATCATAGGATAAACCCCTGCATATGCCAGTGTCTATAGGAGGAAAAGAAATGAAGTATCAGAGGTTTATTTCTTTATTTTAATGCTCTGAATTTATTTTAGTTGCTTTGACTAGAGTTACAGTACAGTTTACGACTTGGAAGCAGAATGGAGGAAAAATTGTTTTGCTACAACCGTTGCTGTGGAAAAAAGTTTGACCCCAAAGAAAATAACGAAGGTAAAATTTTTTATTTAACATTAAACGTCCTTTTTGTATCAAATCAGTAGTTTATCGAACTTCATACTATGATGAAGTTACTTTTTCGATTTAACCTTTTTGTATCCTTGCTTTTATTGCTCTGTAGGGGGATCCAACATTGCGATAAATGTTGTCAAAATACACCATAATTTCTGTTTTTTATATATAGTAACACTTTTATGTTAAAGTTTTGTGTATTTTTACACTCGATAAGCCATAATATTTTCATGAAGTTAATTTCTGCTCTAAATTAGGGAAGGACTTGACTCTCCTGTGGACTGTAAAAAGTTAATCTGGCGGATAATGTTTTAACTGTTTATATTCATTTAAAAATTCGTTTTTTTACTACTGATGATCATTTTATTGAATTCATGTTAAGTTCCCTTAAGGTATTATTACCCTTTACAGGGATAACACAATTGCCAAATAATGGTCAACACACTGCTACCGGGACGAGTTTTCGTGTGGAATTTATTTTTACTTAATAATTTTCGACACCCACGTAGAAATAAGCTCAAACTAGAGCTGTTTTTGTTTAGGAGAAAAAGAGACGCCGTCCTCATCCTGGATTCGAACCAGGGTCCCTCCGTTTAGCCCGGAGTGTCGCTGGCTTGCTAGACGAGCGGACAGAAGACAAGCAGCCATTTCTCCATATATAAGGTTGTAGATATTACTATCCTTTACAGGGGATAACACAATTGTCAAATAATGGTCAACACACAAAGCTACCGGGGGAGGGATTTTTTGTGATTTACTTAATAATTTTCAACCCATTTGATAAGCCAGGCGGGTATGTTTGGAAAAATGTATTGCGGATGAACTTGAGTTGCGCCATGGTGTGGGGCACTAGGGCTTGCAGCGCAACGAAGCTTTGGGTGGCATTTTGTGTTTTGTCGTGCTCACTGAACAATTATCCCAATCAGAGTTATAATATATATAACCTTATATGTATGGAGAAAAAGGCCGTTGTTCTTGTTCGCTTCGATCCTAGTAAGACACTCCGGGCTAAACAGAGGGACCCTGGTTCGAATCTCAATATGAGGACCTGAAAGCCAGCTCATTGACATACTCGAGCACCATACCATTAAAACAAATAATGTAGTAGATGTGGAAAACGCATGTAAGACATCACGATCTAAGTGGTAAACAAAAAAGGCTTAAGTGCCAATATGAAATACGATGTGAATGGAGGCTTGAACCGAAGTAAAAAATAATAGTGTAAAACTACTTATAAAAACAAACACTATAGAAAATGTACTTTTCAGAATCTTGTGTTCACCATCCCGGAGTTCCTGTTTTCCACGATGCCTATAAAAAATGGTCGTGCTGTGAAAAGAAAACAACAGATTTTACGGAATTTTTGAATATCAAGGTAAACATTTCTTCTGGTAATGAACCTTCAGTTTTTGTCTCATTATGCACGATTAAATGAAGTACTGTATTTGCCGAAATAATTTAATGTGTTTTCCGCAAGTGACAGTGTTATAGATGATGATGGGATTAAGGCATGTGTTGCTATGGCATTTGAGTAACTGATTATTAAGTCTAGCCACTGCTGATGTTTTACCGTGACTGGTAGTTGAAATTCTAGCAATCAGCTCTCTTATTTCCAAAAATATTAACAACCTGCGTTTTTTAAACTACTCATTACTGGTGTTATGAGTAACACGTTTGTGTTCTTCATAATTTGAGCTTCTGGTCTGTTGCCAGTAAGTGGGTATTCAAGTGTTAGGCATGCACCTTGGGAGGAGTGGGTTGCCATTAGTTTTATTTTCCAATGTTAATTTTACTTACTGGAGGTTGAAAGGGCCAAAATATTGCTTATGCAGCACTTGAATACTCCCAAAGTAGTAGTTATTGATGTACAGTCTGAAGTTTCTTTTCCAACAAACAAAACTAAGCTTTCCTTGGAGTACAAGCTTGCACCTGTCAAAAATTAAACTTCGGCAAAAAAATTTTTTTTTTCAATATCACTATGTTAATTTAATTGTTGGTGCGATTAGCAAGTTGTTATTATGCATTATCATTGTTAGGTACCCAGTCTCAGAATCCACTCCTATTAGTTACTTGAAATTGTTTCTAGAGGTAGCTCCTTTCCTCATCAGATCATTCTATTAATCAGCGGTGCTTTAAATAATCAAGTTCAATTAATAGAAAAAAGTAAAATAACATACCACTAAATTGAAAAATGTAACTGCGTTCATAACCATTTTTGTTTTAAGAATTTACCCAATGAAAATGTTTGTGTTGTGATTTCTGACAACTGATTGTAAATAAAGATGGTTAACCCCTGACAAGGACAGGTATCTGGTGTGGTCCGAGTTTCCCCAAGTTGTTTATGTTTCTAAGACGGTCACTTAGCGTAAATCATTCACTTCTATTTGTTTACCTCTCTAAAACGTCATCCTTCATAAAATTGGTCATCCCTTGTCGTTTGCCTCTCTAAAACAGCCACCCTCCATAAAATGGTCATCTTTGGTCGATTATTTTTCCAGAATGACAGCTCACTGTAACCCTACCATCACCTCTGCTTGTTTACCTCTCCAAGATGGCCATCTTCCATAAAACAGTCAAATCTGGTTGTCGACACCAAAAGTAAAAGAACCACACTTCACAGTGGATGATTATCTGGGAGGTGTGGGTGACTGTAGACGACAGATTTAGAGGAGGGTGTTCCTTTTGCACAATCACCTAGTCCGCCACCAGCCAGGCCTATTTAGAACTTGGGGTGCAAACAGGCCTCTTTGTGAGCCAAAAAATCAAGCCTGTTGAATAGGGTGGGTAAAAGAAAAAAGTAATTGCTGTTATCGAAAACCCCTAGTGCGGAAAAGTTGTAAGTGACCACCACTAAGAATTGTGTGAAATATTTTTCGAATCGGTTGATATCTCTGGCCAGAGGGTCAAAATTTTGAAATTTCACTAAAAACATGAAATTTTCAAATATTCATAGAAAATACCTGACTTGCTCAGATTGAAAAGCCTTAATGTGGAAAAGATACTAATAACCATAAATAACAAGTGTGTATAGTACAATTCCAATCCGTACATTTATTCGGCTCTGACCAAAGCCTTGATATTTCGAAATTTTACATAAAATCGCGAAATGCAGTGCAATGATTACTTAATATATAACATATTATTGCACTGCATTTTGCACTTATTTTTTATTGTTATTAATTATTATAGTAATTACTAGTTAATTACTAGCTAATTTTAGTGTTTTTCCTCTGCCCCTTTGCATCCTCAAGCAATCCAGCCATCGTATCTCCTACCTGTGCTTTTCTCGTCCCCTCAGAGTGAATTTTCCTGCCATTTCTACAACTACCATACCCCTACTTGCATCCTAACAACGTTTCGAACTCAAGTTGACTCGCCTCTCTCTAGGATAATGCTCTTCCTACTCCCATTTCCCTTTATTGTCGTAAGCCTTCTGTCATGTGTATAAGCTTTCTTGCTAATATATTCGTATTTGATCATGTTACGGCTAGTTTCTGCTAGGTTGTGTGAGCTTGGATGATTTGACATGGAATGACCCATATTAAACTTCCATTGTTGTGGGTGCTCATTGGTTATTTGTAAGCATTCTTGGTAATAGCATATTGGTAAGCATTCTTGCATATGCAAGAATGCTTACCTGAAGTCAAATCCCCCAACTGCCCCAACGCCAGCATTTATAACCAATGAGCACTGTGTCATGATTCGGTGGTCACATTATGTTGTCCACTTTGCTCCTGGTAATCGATAGCGTACTTTTGGTGCTATGGGTAAAAAATTTTAGATGTAAAACAAATATAAATTCGTTATTGAGTTTTCAGACAAGGAGATGAGGATGTGCCTGCTTATATAATTTCTGTATGCTTTTTTTTTTAATGGAAGTATATTTGCCCTGTGTTAATATCTCAGTTTTGTTCCAGGGTTGTACGAAGTCTTACCATAGCAATATCAAACCTCCCGAGCCAGAGAAAAGCAATGAAAATTCTGAAAAATTGCAAAAAGACGAGGTAAAGTTGTTTTCAATATATATATATATTTTTGTGTGTGTGCCTATGTAAAAGTATGCGACATGTGCCCTTTCTGGTAGCATAGTGAAAATACTCTGCTGTCATGCGGATAATGCATATTCAATTTTCTCTCTCTCTGTATCTGTATTCAGGAGGTTTAACTTCCTAAAGAGCAATTTCCACTTCCAGTAGGAAATTCCCTCCTTGAATTATCAAGAGTCATTAGCACTATTTAAGAGTATTTTTGACCCTGATTACGAGTATGTAAAGGTTTTAGAGGTTCGACTTTGGGAAGTGACTTTTTTGGGGCTTCAAAGTGCAACGGAAATTTGTGGGAGAAATGCTGTTTTTTGCGATTTTTGTGAAGGGTGCCTTTTTATTTTAAAACAATTTTATTTTTAAACAAAAAAATTCAAAGCCATGGTGCATCTAACGAGCTTAGAATGATATTTATTTTATATAAATCGAACACTACGCAGATACGTATCGTTCAAATATTTTTTCAAACCAGAAACTTCTATAACGGAAATACAACGCCATGCCAAAATTTTCATGTGCTTAGCTTTGGGAAAACACTTCAAAACTGATAACACTTTCCAGATAACGAAAAACGGGCATAAACGCCTTCAGGGAGAAAAGTCTCACGGTTGATAACAAATCTGACAGAAATATATTCAATTTATTCTTTTAATTCTTATTCTTGTTCGAAACAATTTATTCTTGGTATTCAACAATTTATTCTTGGAATGCAACAATTTATTCTTGGAATTCAACAATTTATTCTTGGTATTCAACAATTTATTCTTGGAATTCAACAATTTATTCTTGGAATGTTGATGTTGAACTTTAGAAATCCTTGCCCTGTACATTAATCAATCTCACATTTCTACTCCAAATCGTTAAAAAATTGATAATTTCGTGCTCATTTCAAACCAGCAACTTCTATAACTAAAATACAATGCCACGCCGAAATTTTCATGTACTATGCACTTAGCTTTTGAGGAAACACTTAAAAAACTGGTAACACTTTCCAGATATCGAAGAACGGGAATAAACACTTCCAAGGAGAGAAGTCTCAGGGTTGATAATACGTCTCACAGAAATTTATTCAATTTACCCTTGGAATTCAAAAATTTATTCTTGTAAATCAACAATTTATTCTTTTAATTCAACAGTTTATTCTTGGAATTCAACAGTTTATTCTTGGAATTCCACAATTTATTCTTGGAATTCCACAATTTATTCTTGGAATTCAACCATTTATTCTTGGAACGTTGACGTTATATTTTAGAAATCCTAGTCCTATACATTAATCAATCTCATATTTCTACTCCAAATCGTAAAAAATTAATAATTTAATTTCGTGCTCATCTCAAACCAGCAACTTCTGTAACTAAAATACAACGCCACGCCGAAATTTTCATGTACTTACACTCAGCTTTTAGCATGTTTTACAGCTTAGCTGTACACTTAGCTTTTGAGGAGACACTTCAAAACTGGTAAGACTTTCCAGATAAGGAAAAACGGAGATAAACGCTTTCAAGGAGAAAAGACTCACGGTTGATAGTAAGTCTCGCAGAAATTTGTTCAATTTATTCTTGGAATTCAAAAATTTATTATTGTAATGTTGATTTTAAACTTTAGAAATCATTGTCATGTACAGTAATCAATTTCATATTTCTACTCCAAATAGTTAAAAAATTAATAATTTAATTTCGTGCTCATCTCAAACCAGCAACTTTTATAACTGAAATACAACGCCACGCCGAAATTTTCATGTTCTATGCAAATAGCTTTGAGGAAACACTTCAAACCTGGTAACACTTTCCAGATAACGAAAAATGGGGATAAACGCTTACAAGGAGAAAAGTCTCACGGTTGATAATAAGTCTCACAGAAATTTATTCAATTTATTCTTGGAAATCCACAATTTATTCTTGGAATTCAACAATTTATTCTTGGAATTCAACAATTTGTTCTTGGAATTCAACAATTTATTCTTGGAATGTTGATGTTAAACTTTAGAAATACTTTTCCTGTTCATTAATCAGTCTCATATTTCTACTTCAAATCTTTAAAAAATTAATAATTTAATTTCGTGCTCATCCTCCAACCAGCAACTTCTGTAACTGAATTACAAGGCCACGCCGAAATTTTCATGTACTATGCACTTAGCTTTTGAGGAAACACTTCAAAACTGGTAACACTTTCCAGATATCGAAAACAAATATACAAACAGTTTTGAAGTGTTTCCTCTTAAGCCAAGTACATGAAAATTTCGCGTGAAGCAATCTCGCTTATAGAAGATTCTGATTTGAGATGAGTATACCACTGTAAATTTATAATATTTATTTTCACATGTAAATATATTCATTATTTTCATCTATATTATTCATTTCTTCAATTTTTACTGTTTTTAAATACATGGTTTTGTTACGTTGTTGCTGAGGACGAGGGTTAACATTACTCATATTTTAAAATTCCATAATCGTTCATTAATATTTGTAATATATATATATATGTGTCATTTTCCTTAGTTTGTAGCTCTTTATATATACATATTCTTGTAGGTGCAAAATAGAATTGTGGTCTCTCATAATCCCCTTTGCAAATATCGGATAAAACTTGTTTCTTCTATAGTGTCCCGATTTTTTAAAAATTAAATTTAAATATATTCCTTATACTTTCCACGTATTATTCTATATGCATTAGATGCACGATACGTAAAATATTTATTTGTGCAAAATGTTTAGAAAACTATGAAAAATGTTAAATTATAGATGACTCTCTCTCGTGGTCCACTGTGATGACAGGGCACAGTACTGGTCTGTGGCCTGGCTGTTTAGAAACACTACCATAAAGTGCACTCCTTTTTTTTGAGGTTTGACTTACTGATCAGTGAAGATTCTGCTTCCTCTTGAAACAGCTGGTGTCTTTCAGCTTGATCTTGATTGCGTCTGAAGCATTCAACACACAAATTAATTGGGGGCATTACTTAGCTTGAAGCTGGGCACTACTTGTTTCAAAAATGCAGTAATCTTTCTTGTTGACGACTTCCAATGGACAGAGTAAAAATGTCGTAAAACACAAAAAGGCCTTAATCGGAATGGGTGTAACTCTATGTAGTGTTCTCTCTGACTACAAAATACCATCATTAAATGGAAATAATCGGTAATTAGATAACTGTTATTGAGACGGTATACTGTAGTCCTTCAAAGATGTAGCAGCCATGTATTGTCGGATAGGAATAACATTTGTGTTTCTTATGGAAAATCAAAGTTTGGATTTTTCGTGGATATCAAGTGTTTGCTGTTTTTCTACTGATTTGTAATCCATGTTTTGATTCTGTAAACAACATACAGAGGTTTAAATCCCTTTAAGGAAATATAGACCGCTTATATGCATCAATATGATTTTATCTGTCCTCGTGCCATGAAACGAACAAGAATTGCAAAAAAACATAATTTTTTTTCTTCGTTCCAAGGATGCAGCAGTATTCGCTTTGGTGGCGGTTGACAATATATAAAACATGCATTGTCAACAGATATTGAAATGCAATTTTTTTTTTATTTCTTAAGGTATATACCCCTCCTCAGCCAGTGCAGAAAAAAGAAATGCAACGACCGGATGAAAATTTGCCAATGACAAAATTAAAATTTATTGTTGGTTCATCGTTGCAACCTTTACTCGAAAAACTGCAAAGCGTTATTATCAACGAAGGCAACAACGGTAAGTTAACCACTCTTGTTTCTTTCTTGCCATTTTTTAAACTGCAGATGTTTTCTTTCTCTGATCATATTTGCATATTGTTTATGCTTTATAATTGTCATGTGCGAAATTTGAAACTATTTCATTTCAGAAAACATCACTGTCGAAGTGGGTACACCATGCAAAAATGGTGGCTGCAAACAGGTAATTAATTTGTTTTATAGTATGTTTGAACAACCTATTTAGTAAATCCAATGACTGTTACTGATAAGCTTGTTTCCACAGTCTTTAACCCAGGGCCTGATCACCGTAAAGGCGTCCAAAGTCGGGCTTTGTGACCAGATTCTATTCTGCACATGTGCATGGACCACGCACATGCGCAGAAGGATTGTTCACCGTGCAGTTCCCACTCCCACTAGAGTCTAGTCCCAAAGCCCGGGCTTTGGACGCCTTTGCCGTGGTCAGGCCCTGCTTTAACCTTTCTTTTTCTAAAACTTTGCAGCGGTAACATGCTGTTAAGTGTGTTTCATCTAAAGCGAAATAGAAGGGCGCAATGCCCTGCTGAACCTATTAAATGCCGCCCTACCCTTCAGCTTGTCCGCCCTGGTTTCCATATGCCCCTCCCAGCCTGAGGAATATAACTCACCATCCATCCCTGATGATAATTTAAATTCTCACGTTAGAATCCAAAACGCGTGACGAAATTTATTGGTTTGTAAAAATTTTGTACTTCATTATTTCATTTTCGTAATAACACTGATGGTTTTGGCAAAATGAAATTGCTGGCGAATATTTGTAAACAAAGCACTGTTGCCAGGTTTGCAGACTTTCAACCACGGACTACTGCGATAAACGTTAGCGGTTCCACCTATTTTTGAGATCAAATTTTTGTTAAAATCAATTTGTCTTCAAGCTATATACTAAATGTGTTTTACATCCCTATTTTATGAAGCTTATTTTCGTATAGTATAGGTCAGGTCGTATAGGAGGTCAGTGAGGGCCGCATTCCAATTTATCAATAGTATTAAATACACAAATTTAATTAATATGGTTACATATTGTACCAAAGTCTTAAGTGCTATGTAAATTATACATATGAGAAAATATAATTAAGAGAAAGAAAATACAAAATAATTATTTAAAATTTTTATAATAACTCCTAGATGGACCTATCGATGCAACCGAAGATGTACTTTTGAAGCGATTACGTACGACTTTTACTGTTCATTAACCGATTGACTTCCCTAGTTAGTCAATTTAACAAGATTCATAAAAAAACTTCTGGAAAAAAAAAGGATTTAAATTTTCGACGAGAGCTGCACTTAACTCAATGAAAAGCTCTGGGGAAGCAAAAGGAGCCCAGGAGTGGGCAAATGCGACTCTCTGAGCCACACTTGTCCAGCCCTGGTATAGGATATTGTTTAACTAAATTATAGTTATATTAATTTAATTATTATTTTGTATGAAGTTGGATTTTTTAATCTTGCCATCTGGCAACACTGTCGTTAGATTACAGTCAGACACTTTTCTCTCGCCTTTCTCTATTACTTGACTCGGGGAGGAAAAAAAACACCTCCAAAAAATGCTTACCTGCAAACAAAAACTAAAAAAATTAAACAGCAATAGGAACTAAACCAATTAAGACATTGTTTAAAGGAGTTAGTATCAGTAAAGTGGGCGTAATCGCGGATGTTCATCATGAGTATTCATGTATTTAGACGCCAAGAAATGGCTTTTGGTCAGGCAGTGCACCCTACCCTATTTGTTTTCTAGAAGAAACACTACTGTTAAGCCCAGGTTCAGCCCTTAGTGGTGCCAAAAAAAGGAAACCTTACCAACTAACTGCTCACTGTAGTCTTGGGGGGGGGGTTCGCTAAGCCTTAAGAGGTTCAGATAGGTCCCGGTACAGCATGATCTTTCATATTCTTGTACCGTAAAAACAAACTTTCCATTTTTTTAACGCAGTTAGTCACAGTTTAAAACTATAACAATTTGCATGTGTGTATGGATTCATTATTTTTGAATGTGAAACTCACAAGATTAACGAGTTCGTCTTTAAGACAATGCAGTGACAGTAAATGATGTGCATTTTTCCTTTCCCTTTTAGGCATACAAGGGCGAAGAAAGCAATACACAAACATGCATTTACCATTCAGGTATTCCCATTTTTCATGAGGGGTAAGTATTGCTGGTTAGCATGTTTAATTTGCCTCACAACTCTTGGCTATTTTCCAACACCTATTACCAAACTTTACCCCTTGGATAATTGAGAATTAATTTGTGGCCTTAACCATTAGAAGTCTTGCAAAGTATTGGACTAGGTTCAAAATCCTGTAGTAACGTACGTTTTGTAAAGAGATTCATTAAGGCCCTGTTGATCTTTAAGTTTGGCCCGTGATGTATTTTTGAACAATTTTTCACATAAAATGCCAATAAATAATGAATTAAATGGGGAGCAATGACTTATTTTTTAATCAAAATATTAAAAGTGTCCTTTCATAAAAGTAGATTATGAACTAAAAATCAAGATAATTAATATATCTAGAAAAATCTATAAATTTTAAGAATTTTCTTTTTTTCATTATTAGCTTGAAATATTGGACATGTTGTGTCAAACGAACTACAGATTTTGATAGCTTTTTAGAGCAGGTTGGATGCACTACGGGAAACCATGTGTGGCACAAGCCTAAGGTACGCATTTTGATTAATGAAAATTAAACCATTCCTTAGATGTAATGGAAACATGGGTTGTGCATAGATATACATGTACTGAACCAGCATTTTTTATAAGCGGTATCGCATCGCAATTTGCAATGCAAAAAACTGTGATAAAGCCACAATTTTGCGTAGCAAACTGCAATACGAAATGATTACGGCAGGGGGAAAAAGTCTTGGAAAATAAAAATTAAATTGTGAAAATTAGGATCAAAAAGTTGTAAGGACCGGATCATATGATTCGAAAAGACCAAAGACAAGTCCTTTATAAATAAATGGTATCCTCTATTTCTCCCAGGTAAGAACTCTATCCACTCGAAAAATGTGGTCGTCCAATGGTTTTATTTATTGGGCCTAATTTCAGTAGGTGATATGGCAACACTACCGGAGATTTACTGCTTGCATCGGTATTTTCATTTACGTTTTTGGAGGATTAAAATTTTTTTTATTCTTCGTAAAATAAGAACAAATCCTGTATATATTGTAATGTCCCGTGCAGGTAGTATACGTTTAATTGCGTTTAAAAAATTTCAAATGGAATTCTGATTCTTAAAGATTATGTGCACCCCACCTATCTTAAGAAGATGTTTTTACTTTTGAATAATCTGCATAATTTTTACAATAAGAGTTCAAGTAGATTGCATCAATTTTAAGAATTGGTTTCAATTTGAAATGAACACGCTGCTTTAATAGCAACTTCCAGAGTGCAAGGCGTATGGTGGGTGGCTCATAAATCACATTATGCTGAACTTCTTACAATTATGGAGTCATCATACAACTATTGGAAACTTTGATATCGTAGAAAGCTTCTACGCCTGCCAAATTAGTTGGTATTATCAAAAAACTAAAACCTATAAAATTTGTTGTTTGGGCGTTATTTTTCAAAAGGATGTTTGAATTGTTTTACGAAGCTGTCTCTCGCTCTATGGTCAGATGATATTGAGATAGCTTATGCACTCCATTGTGTATAAATAGGCTGATTGAAATGTTTGGATATATGAAAAAAGTAAAATTCGAGAATCCTCTTGCAGAATTGCTACATTATGATGTTGATTGTCCTAATTCAGATGAAGATCCCCTCCCCCCCCTTCTTATTAAAGTATTGTGTTGACAAATATTTCTATCTCAGCTTTTAAAAACACTTGTACAGTTATAAGTGAGCTATATGATACTATCTATAACTTGGATTTGAATACTACAGATACTGAGCACTTGCCACTTTTCTACCGATTTGTACTCTGGGGTTTGATTTCCCCTAGTCCACATTGGTTTGGATCGCCCACAGAACTGCAGATTCTACCATGGCATGAGTTTGGCTATTCTTGTATCATAATACTCAAACAAATTGTATAACCTAATATGCAGGCAAGCTGTATAACATAATACACAATAGAGTTTGAGCCTTATGGTGGTAATACGTTCGGCTGTCATCAACCCGGGTTTGATTCCAATGGTACCAAAGCATATATATACTACTTCCCTGCCGACCAGAGTTCGGTTCCCTAGGCTGCAGAGGTCCCGATTCCTGAGAAAAGGTCCTGACACAGCCTGACCTTAGCTATTCTTGCACCGCAAAACACAAACATGTAATGCAAGATAATTTAATGTAGCACTACACATATTAGATGTATAAATAGAAGGCAATACCATAAGCACCAAAGCAAAAGTTTTACAATGTTTTGTAACAAGCCTTCAGCTGATCAAAATTGTTCTGCAGGAGATTCATGTACAGTGAAAACTGTATAAGGCAGAAACTTGCTGAACACTGAATTTATTTGCGGTTCCTTCAAAATTCAATGATAGCTAATATTAGCTAACCAAACTGTCTAACGCGGAAGCGGAAAGCACTATTTAGTCCCCGCAAAGAGAAAAACCTGCATAAAGCGGAAAATCGCCAGTAGGAAGAAAATTTTCTCAGCAGAAAAAGGAAAGAGGGTTGTAATACAATGCAAATAGCAAAGTGGGGGATGACGAACAAAAGACATTTTACAGATATAGAATGCCCTTGTCCACATAGGCGTAGCCAGGGGACGATTTTGGGGGTTGTAACCCCCCATTGCAATGAAATTTTGTATATTTAACATAGGAATATATGAGTTGTAGCTCTGTAACCCCTCCCCATTAAGCCTATAACCTTCATATGAACTTTTCTGCTACACCTATGCTTGTCTAACCACCATTTTAGACACCACCCACACACTGCCGACATACCCAGAAATTTTTGTAAGTAGGGAAGCGGGTATTACAGAGCTACAACTCCATTTCATGTTACATATATACTGTACTGGTGTCCTTATTAGGGATTGCAACCGTACTCCACCCGCACTTGTATGCTAATACACTTAAATAAAAACGTTCATTATTAATGGAATGAAAGTCCTCCTCGACTTTATCAGTTGTGGATAAACCCACATAGTATCTTGTACAAAGGGAATCATTATCTTTAAAAGGGAGGTGCTTTATCGTTACAATTTAAGCTTACATAATAGACTCTCTTTATAGAATGAAGTATATATAGTTGCATGAAATTTTGCATATGGCTGGCCTTCACTAAAACCACAAAATAGTGCAAAAATTAAAATTAATAAAAATAAAATGCAGTGATAAAATAAATATTTTTATCAAAAGGAAAATATTGTCTTAAAGTTCGCAAGATAAGACAAAAGAGAAAAAAATATCACATGCAGTCATCTCTTACCACTGAATTTAATTATGTACTTAATTTGCATGTAACCTCCCTAAGGCAGAAACCTGCATACTATGGAATTTTTTTCCGGTCCCGTGAGTTTCCACCTCAGACAGGTTTCACTGTGTGTGTATGTATGTATATTTATTATATACATTTTTAAATTCTATAAAACATAAATTCCTTTTTTTAATAGAAATGCAAAAACCTTTCTCAGACTTTTCTTTTTTTTAATTTCTTTATTTCAAGACAAAACAAAAATTGGTTCACCCCGTGATTGTTCTGCAGTGAAACTATTCATTCTGCAGTGAAACTATTCATTCTGCAACATGCATTGCACTTTTTAGCACATTCTGCTTTGGAAGCTATAAGCTTGAAGTAAAATTAAAAATTTGGTTTCGACGTATGTTTTGAATGGAGTTTGCCGTCTTTTGAGAAAGATGGCAGAGTTCATTGGAAGCATAGATCGAAACCAATTTTTAAACTTTACTTTAGGTTTACAATGTTGACTTCCACTTATGAATTGCCGACAAATATATCTGAGTTTGGCAGTACTACTTTGATCTACTTTTTGTTTTCGGCACAAGAGGGTATATTATATGTAAATGATTATTCTGTTTCTTGTTTTAGAACCCAGAGAATAAAACGAATTGCCGATATGATTGGCATCAAACCGGGAACTTGATGGTTATATCTGTGTACTGCAAGTGCCCCTATCCTGACCAGTCCTGCATCGAAGCCAATCCTGTGAAGTTGAAAATGAATTTGGTGTTTGGCGGTGAACGAAACGTCTTCGTAAAAGAAATACCATTGTTTGGGGTAATGTATCCTGATATTTAAATTGATGCAAAGGTGAAACCATTGCTGTGGATAAAAACAAGATTATGAATTTGTGTATTTTCATGTTTGCCAACAAAGTTTTTAAATATTTTGTGAGCTGTAAAATTTCAATGCTTTTAAATGTAAGAAGTGCAAATTTTCCATGAACATGAAGTTATTTTTCCCTTAGTCGAAGTTCAGTTGAAACTCTCGTTTGCATGAAAAGTTTGGGGGGTACTTTCAGACTATCAGGATTTTCAATGTGAATGGGGAAATTCCTGAAAGTATGGGATAGTTAACATTGGAAATACCAAACGATCATTTTGACCATTTTTTCAATTCAATTTTTGGAACTGCGGCAAATTTTACACCGAATAGCTATCAGTTTGAGTATGAATGTCTTTTCCTGACTTGATGCTTTTATTATATGCTATATTTTTTAAAATTTATTTTGAAGATTTTCAGTATTCTATCTTTAAGTGCCAACCAGTCACACATTCCAATGCTACCATTTCTTTCACTTCGTAATTAATTTTAAAAATATTTATATCTTCATAAACAATTTATACCATCCATTTTGACAGAATATGCAGTTATTATCTTTTAAACAAACTGATTTTAACCTCTGATATTCTATGTAATCCCTTTCATCGTAAAATTATTCCTAAAATTTTATCTGATGCTGATATTTTTACTCTCATCTGATCCCTTTCATCATTCACTTTCCTTTAGTCATCCATTTCTTGCACTTTTTACCCATATACAATATCTAATTTGTATTTTGTAAAAAATTGTTTTACAGGTTTGTTTTTTTTGTGTGCAGAATGACCTTGTGCCATAAACACCCAACCAACTGTTGCTAGAACATGATAAATATAAAGTTCTTTTAACCTTCACACATTTACCTTTTTTCTTCTCTCTCAAAGTGTGTTCAAAAGTGAATTAATATTTTTATGACTTTTTTTTGAGGGGGGAGATCTTTTTGGAAAACGGTATTCTGATAAGATCCCCCTCACAAAGCTCATATGCTGAATCTAACGAATTTAATTCAGCTTAAGGTACTTACCACAAAAACCTTAATGTGTGAAAATTAGAAGCCATCTTCCCCTAGAAATCAGAAATTAAATATTAATAAGTAGTTAAGGTAATGCCAGGTGCAACACTTTTGGTGATACATGGCGAGATGGCTAGTTGGTTGAAACAGGGTGAAAAGCGAACGTGAGGACTATTCTAGAAGTTTAGAATACGTCCAGTAATTGCGTTAATTTTGTTAGATTTAGACATATTCAATTTTGAAGTAGCTGTAAAAATCTTTTTTTTTTCCCATTAAATTGAAGTTTTATATTCTACGTATTTCTTGAAAGTCGTTAAAACAATTTACTTTACAATCACCTTGTAAGCCAAATCTAATATATGCACCATTTTTGGCTTTAAATATCTCAAGTAAGCAGCTTTGAATATCCTCAGCACTGCCGCCAGGTGTATAAACTGCGACAGCATTTATAGCAAATGCCTATTACATGCATCTTTTAAAAACTTATTTATGAAAAAAAAAATTAGAAGGTACCAAATGGAGATAAAGTCTCTCTTCTGTCAAACCAAAATCATTTTTTATTAATTATTTTTAGCGTTACGTTTGAGGAGGTGGCTGATAATTTTCATATATTAGGTTTCTTATGGCGTGTACTTATGACTGGATTAAATTTGTTAGCTTTGGCATGTGAGCTCTGGGTGGGATTTCCTAGTGAGTAATAATGCATACCAATTTAAAAAAAAAACTGAAATAAGAACGAAATCATAATATACTACCACAGGATAATACATCGTTATCCCAATTTGATTCAGAATGGTATTCTGAAACAAAATGGTTACTTTAACTTGGGATAATGTATTAGAGGGTCAGTCTTGTACACTTTGATATTTTAAAGAATTTGTACTATTCGCAATTTTGTACAAAGAGCAAACTACACAGATCAGCCAATATGGGAAAAGTAACACCCTTGTTAATAGTAGTCCATAGCTGCCAACTTTCTGAAATAGCTTTCAGTAATCGTATATTATATATGTTTTAGCAAAGTTATGTTTAGACTGACATGAAAGAGTTATAGTGACAATTCTAAATTTAGGCTTTTTTTAGGAAATCAAATATATATGATAGCATAAATAAGCTTGTTTTTATTAAGCAGCAGACACTCTACTAGCTATTTCTCCATAAGTGAAAGTCTTGTTGCTTCTTTTGCAAAATCCAGCTGCTATTCGGTGAATTTTTTATAGCATACTTGAGATTTTCAGAAGTCTTTTATTTTAATAACAAACAGTTATTTCGACACTGGCGTAAGGTTTAAAAACACGACGTTTCGGGAGCCAACTGCTCCCTTTGTCAAGTGAAGGCAGAATTCTGCCTTCACTTGACAAAGGGAGCACTAGGCTCCCGAAATGTCGTGTTTTTACACCTTATGCCAGTGTCGAAATAACTGTTTGTTATGGAATCTCCTGGTGAAACTCTGTATTGTTTCATCTTTTGTTTTTCCAACAAGGAGTAAATTCCTTTTAATGAGAAGTTTTCGTACTCAGGCCTGATCTAAATTCTGTTTGATTCTTTCGAATGACACTTGAAATTCTTTCTTTAATGACATTGCTATGTGGGATCAGTAATATATACAGCATTAATTTTGATAAAGCTCCATATTTCTTTACTCCAGAAAAATCTCTCATCTCAGAAATTTTATTCCATGTTACATCCATTCTTGAACACTCATCTATACTTTCAAATTGAGTTGAAATGAAAATTTCCAAAACTATAAAAATACCTTTCCCAGTGTTATATGTTGACTCCACGATTGAGAGTAGCACTGGGTCAATTCTCTCTCCATTATAAAATAATACCGCTATGGGATATAATTTTACGTTATGACAGTCTGTGCTGCCATCTGTTGCTAAAGAAAAGGGACTTTTTTTTTTCAATGGACTTACCGCTAGACCTGGGCAATGTATTGACACATGGTGAAAAATAGGCGTGAAGCCGACATCGTCACACCAGTTTCGTAATTTTGAAATCAGCGATATATTGTGATTTCACAGTGTTACCCACCTAGCGGCACACGAGCGGTTTGCCAATGTTTCTTTGTGCGCATACACGGTTTTAAGATCTGACGGTGTGAAACCGTCCCGGCCAAGTGATGAGACGATATCGTAAAACCGCATATGTGCACAAAGGAACATCAGAATCGGCGGTGTGGGGCAAACCGCTGGTGTGGTTTCTGCCAATTAACAACGGTGTGAAACCATGGGCACAGCATTTATATTGACACGTCAGTGCAAAAGCAGATGGTTCATGGGTTTCTTCATATGCAGGCATGATTTTCTAGCATGTGACTTTACTTTTCAATGCCGTGATATTAGAATATGCCGTAGCAGTAGCGGATTCATTGAGTGGGGGTCAGAATTAGGCAGATTTCCCTTCTCAACTCATAAAATGGTGGTGCAAATCAGTTACATCGAGTGCCGATTATAATGACGGAATTTTTGTTTAAAAAAAAAAAAAAATTCTGATTTTATTTTAACTGCTCGTTAAATCCGGAATTGTTCCCGAGGCTGGCACATTTAACATGAGCCTTAAAAGAAACAAGTTCTGGCAGGTGCAGCTGTGAGGAATAAAGGCGTGACTTTAGCTCTTCCTACGACGGAAAGATATTGCCGTGAAGTTACAGTTCAGGGGCCGTGTAAAAATTGCGAAACAAAAAAAATCTTCGTAAAAGTAATAATGACTGAAAATTCCTACATTTTCCGTAACTTTCGACACTTGTCGTTTTTCGTAATCATTATGGACAATCCGTAATAGTTGGCAGCTGTGGTAGTCTGTCTTTTTAACGGGTTTCAATAAATATTAAACTTAATATTGTTTTCGATTTGTAAGTCTTGTCAATAAAAAAGGTACAGGTTTTCCGTAAACACAATAATGATAGCTATTGTTAATGTTGAAAATCTACCGACTTACTCAGTAAAACTCATCACAAAATGCTGTCACAGATAAATTGTCATGCAATACCATCAATGGTGAATTGGAAATTTGCAAGCTGAAATTTGGAAGTAAGCTACAACTCGCCAACTTTCATAGAATTCCCATGCAACCTGCAATTGTCAGGGAATTTGAAATTGTCCCTAAAAGTCGAGGAAAAACAAAATTTTTTTGGACAAACCTGGAAAGATTAGGGGGAAAACTTCCTGACCTCAGGGGTGATTACGTTCCGGGATTTCTGTAAATTCCGAGAATTTCAACTTTCTTCTTCTGTGATTTCTTTTTAGAAATTACAAAAATTTCGTTTTGTTTCCTATGATATTTTATATTCCTTTGCAAATCAGTGTCTTTACTAAAAATATTATGTAATTTTTCAGGGAATTTTCTGGTATTACTATGTACAAAAATGATTGACACAAATGCAGTCGCAGGGTGGAAACTATTTTATTCACAAAAATTGGTGGCTGTGGCGAACTAATCCTTGGGTGTGTTGGTGCACCATCTATGGACAATAGCCTGCAATTCGCAGTTACATTGCCGTCGCCCATTATTGAACTTGGACAACCAATGAACAGTTCGCCTTGATGGTACTCTGTCTCCACACACTGACAACATACGACGATGGATATTGTCTCGTGAAACCTCCTCTTTCCACAAAAATCATATTGTCTATCGCTGTCCATAATAACTGTTTTCATTGTTTCTATACTTGCAGTGATAGCGAATAGAAGAATAACCGTTTTCCTTAATCGTTCACAAGCTGGTTGTGCATTCCATGTAATGCACGATCCCTGGTATCTATTTCTTAGTGTTTCCCTGTCGTGTGGAGTTTATTTACGACATGATGCAATGTAACTGCAAATTGCAGGCTACTGTCCATAGATGGTGCACCAACACATCCAAAAATTGGTTCACTACAGCCATCTGGAAACTCTCAGTCAGATGGCAGAAATGCATAAACTTAGATGGGGAGCATGTCTAACCAATGTAATATTCATTTTTGCTGAATAAAATATTTTCCACCCTGTGATTGCATTTGTGTCAATCATTTCTGTACGCAGTAATATGTTCAGAAAATCTGGTTTTGGACTTACAATCATAGGCATAGCCAGAAGGAGGTTTTGGGGTTGTAAACCCCCCCCCATTGCAATAAAATTTTGTATATTTAACATAGGAATATATGAGTTGTAGCTCTGTAATCCCCCATTGAGCCTATAACCCCCTTATGAACTTTCTGCTTATGCCTATGCTTACAATCACTCCAGTGACCTGTTCTGAATAGTTAAATTTCACGTGAACATGAAATTATTTTCTCCAAAACCATAGATCAATTCAGTTTTGTTTACAGTTAAGTGGGGGGGGGGAATTTTATCTGAAAAGTCAGGGATTTTTTCCTCCACGGTCAGTGGGAGCTGTTTTCAACTCGCTAAAATTTTGGCAAGTTGAAATTTGGAAATAAACTACAACTCGCCAAATTCCAACTAACTAAAGTTTATTAAAAAAAAGGGGGGTAAAATAGTAACAGATTCAATGTTAATTGAAATGTTCTAAATTTAAATATTGACCTTAAGTGATTTTCTTTTACCTGCTTGCTTGTTTTTTTTAATATTTTTAATCATTTAGATACAATTTCGCCTCATAAATAACATTTATATGCAGATATTCCCTCTAAAACACGTAATGTGGTTCTACTGTTTGTTTTTTTTAAGCTGGGCTGTAAATTATGTTCTGTTTTGTGTAAATTCCCTTGAAATTTTCAACCAGCAATATAGGTAAAGAAATCATATGCAATCCGTGGATTATAAAGTATTTTCTTTTGGCTTTACAGGTTATTGATGTTGAGTGCAGTTCAGTCAACTATCTTAGTAGCAAAGTAGAAATTAAATTAAAGAAAGCGGAACCCATCTCGTGGAAAGACTTGGCCATCCTAAAAAAGAAAGTCGCACCACGTGAAATTATTCATGTTGCAGACAACGTTGACAGCATCTAAAAACCTGTGCAAGCACATAGCCTTTACCAATCAGTGGCTTATTTATCCCCATCCTTGTAACTTTACTTTTTTTAAACGTCATTTGGTTTTTTCAACTTTTTTGTTTCGAAAATAAAATTTTAATTTATTGGAAAATGTGGATATTCCTTTTGCAAGCCTCAATAAAGTTGAAATAAAATATAAAGCACACTAAAGAATATTGTAGCAAGAGATCGGGGGTATTTTGCTTCTATTGCAGCGTTTAACATTTTGTACGTGAAAATCAATTTGACAGGGACGAGCTGGTGCACCCTCATGAGTCATTGAATTTTCAAAAGGTGCGAATCCTAAGTATGCGCCCTTTGAGAAGACCCAGTCTTCCCCTGCAAATTGCTATCAGTTTTTTTTTCTCAACACATCGACTACTATAATATGTTGATGGAAATATTCCATGATAGAATATGTCATCGTTGATACATTGACATAATATAATCTAAGGACAGAATAAATAGTTTAAGGTGACCACCTCTAAATCAAAATATATATATATGTATGGTTACTTAAGAATCCTGTTAACTGTATTTAGAGAGGGATTTTTTTTTATGATTCATTTAAAGTCTCCAGGACTCGTTCTTTTCACATAATCTGTCTTTGGGATTCATTCAATTTAGGAAAAATAGGTCATTTTGGTGAGTGAGTAAAGCTTTTCATTCACTTATTTTAAGCCATTCATAAAATGTCAATGACCATTCTTGTAAGGCCATGATTCTCGAATGGCACACTGCAAAAGTATATTTTAAAAATGGGAAGTTATTTATAGAGAGAGTACATCAATAATAATATAGTTAGACCCTGGCTGTTTTTAAATTTAGGCATTTATTCGTGCATATGGTTGCATGTATGTAGGCACGTTATTTCAATTTTGTGCATGACATGTTAGAAAACGTTCATATGTTTGTGGGGGGAGGAGGATTGTGCAAGGGTTTCATTGGGAAGGGTGGCCGCCGGAGGCGGCGCTGTAATCCCAGAAGATTCATATGTTTTATTGTGTGTTATGAAGCAAGCAGCCAACCATGACTTTTTAACCCCTTAACCTATTATACTGAATTTGTGCAGCACTAATCAGTTGTCTTTTACCATTTCAAAGTCAAGTTTGTGTTCTATCATTTCTAGAAAATTCTGAAATATTTCTTGTTTTAAACATTAGAAGTCACTGTTAGTCTAGTGGGAGATTATATAGGAGACCAATAGGCTGAAGCGTACGGTGGCAAATTTTCGATGAAGTTTGCAAACAAGAAGTTTACAAAGGCGCGAGACTGAATTTTTTGGTGGCCAATTGAATTATTTTCAGAGTCATAACTGGGCATGAGCAAAGGGAGAACTGCCATGGGCATCGCCTTCAGAGAGGATCAAAAGGCAAAAAATTGGCAAATACTTGTGAAAAGACGAATTTGAAATAATTATCATGGGCATTAAATTAAGAATTTGACAAAAGCGTCAAAATCTCTGTTATGCCTCTGGTTGCATTTGGTAAGATTATAGGTGGCAAAACTGTAGATCTGCCTCTGTGCTATCCTATTCCTTACTACAGAAGTCTTCAACCCGCAAGCCACTTGCGACCCATCAACATGTTTTTTTCTGCCTGCTGGCTCACAAAAAAGTATAAATTATTTCACACAAACACACCTCTTGCTCCCTCTAAATCTTAAATCTATTTTATTTTGTTCCCAATTTTGTAATAAATATATTAAAGTGCTAAAGAAATAGTAACACATGGTCTTGCCTCCATCTTGTTTTAGTTTCCTTGCATATATATGGACATCAGAAGTAGTTTTATTGATTTGCAGTGTAACAGCGATTAAAAAAAAAAAAAATCAATTTAGGACTCGTTCAATTCAGTTCTAAATATGTCGGTAAGAACATCTTCTCAACCATACGACTGCATGCTCTAAAAATGTTGTACTTTTCGGCAACACATTTGCGAACAATTCTTTTCAAGAATGGAGTTGGTAAAATTAAAAGCTAGGACCAGAACAACTGACGTCCACCTTAGAAACACTCTTAGGGTTGCAATGTCAAAAATAAGACCTGATATTGAGAGGCTTGTTACGAGTAAGCAGTGCCAAAATTGTCGCTAAAAAGTTTGAATTTGCTTTGTATGTTAACTTTTTTTTCTTTGCTTCAATACATATATTTAGCCTCAGATGCGGATCGAGAAAATATTGTTGGGTGGGTGTGCAAAAACAATATAAAGACCTAAGAAAAAATCACAACAAAGGTGGATCCAGTTGGGGCAACCCTCACAGATCTGCCCTTTTCAGTCTCGCCGCTACAGTAATGCCTGCAAGCCAAAAAAATTAGTAAAATTGGCCCCTGGACTGAAAAGGTTGAAGACCCCTGCCTTACAATGTTGTGGAAAAAGTAGATTTTGTAGGTGATTCCCGCGTTTGCACATTTTAAGCTTAGTTTAGCTTACATTTGCTTTTGTTCCTTTTAGGAAAGTCATCTTATCCTTTGACAAAAGCTGTGATTCAAATGGGATTGTATACAACCCAGTATATGTTAGCGAGCGGTGTCTTAAGTAACTGACCACTCAGAGGACTTTGTTCGCTTGGCAGGAAATTTAGCAACTGCCTTTTTTTTTTGCATTCCAAATTAGGCGATAAATGGCCTAATAATGTTGAGGGTTATCTCATTTTTCGCCAATTTGTGAATGAATACTTATTGCACACACGTGAATAGGTCACCGTAGCCTTAATAGTGCACCAGGTTAGCTTTCCCGCGAGTATAGATAAATTCATATTTTTTACATTAAAACATAAGTTTTTTCACTGGAATTCTCAAAAAAAAGTTGAAGGTTCGTGATGTCATAAGGAACAGTAATGGTCATGTTCCGTCATGTCATACAGTTTTTCAAGACATCTAAACCTCGAACTAAAATCAATAGAAAGACAGGTTAACAAAAAAAAAAAATTTTTTTCCCCCGACTTTTGGGGACAATTCCAAGTGTGTGGGGACCCTGGTATGGAATAATATAATCACTATAGTTTATATATAATATCACTATAGTTTGTTTAGTTCTATTTTTCTGTGGGTTCATAAATAACTTTCAATTTACACAAAAAGTTTCTAGTTTCTCACACTTTTCCTGGTCCAGGGCATTCTTAGATAAAAAGACAAAACAAAAAAAATTGTAATTGCTACTGTTTACCATTTACACCATTTCGGATGCAAGCACTTTGCTTCTATGATTCAAGAAAATAACCGAAATAATGATTTTTATATTTCAAGAACTTGACTGCACAAGGGAACTGATCTAACTAACATGGT
>QLNU02003225.1:91804593-91854955 GCA_006491805.2 Dysdera silvatica | reverse complement strand
CTCCAGTTATCGAGGCATGTTTATGACTGATTAGCAATCAAACTAAAGCTAATACGTCAAAACTGCTACTGCATGTGCCACAGATAAATAACTTTATTGTTGCCATAAGTTTCAATGAAATGTAACTTTTACTTAGATTTTTACGGAGGAGTGGATCTTTTTGACTGCCCCTCCTATTAACAGTGCAAAATCGATAAAGTACTATGTAAAATATATTACATATTAGTACCAATGTTATGGCACGTCGCTTTTTATGTTGAGTACAAAGTATCAACACGTTTTAAGATGGACATCCTTATCTATTGCATGGAATGAGTTTTTAATGAACATAGAATTATGTCCTACGTGATGGGCTGATGGTGTTTTGGCACTTCTGAACCACAATCTATTTACACACATATGAGCAATGTAACTGGTATCCAAACCAGCACAATCAAATATCACGAGCGATGCCCGAAAACCACTTTGGGGGTTACCACTGAGTAAGGTACATGGCGTAGCAGTAAATGGTTAAGTTTTCAACTCAAAATGATTCCACTTTATAAGAGACGGCATAGCCAGTGCGATAATCCACAACACAATTAGAAACAACTTGTCTTCCACCACCAGAATCTTGGTTCATTGAAATGTTTGTGGTCCCAGACCACCCAACATATCATCTGAAACATTAACAGCTTAACGTCATTTACACAATACGACAATGTGCTTGTAAACAACTAAGCCTTGTGAACGAAAAAAATATTGGCAGCCAAATCAGTTACTCAGGGCTTTGGAGTTGGGGTAAGCCTTATTTAACTTGAATTTATATATAATTTCAATTGACTTTATTAAATTATGCTGAACTCAAAATGAAATTTTAAGTACATTCACCTACTGCTAAAACCTTTTTAATAGGGATTAATATCGGTGGCATTATGCACAAAAAAACAGTAACTTACTTTGTCCGAAATTTGTGACATGACCTTTATAATTATATCCAGACTGGAAACCAGTATTAGGAGGTGGAGACTGACTTCGAGGCCCTTTGATAGAACCCTATGAGTAAGTGACAAATATATATATATATATATAGCACTTCAAAAAGAAGTTTCAAAATACTATAATATACAGTCAAACTTCGTTACAACAGCTTTGACTGTATCGATAATTTAGCTATTATGCGAAAATTTCGAAGTCCCTTCTCGAGTCCAATAGGCACAACGTTACTTTGCCATCAATACGATCATAAATCATTATAAGGTATTATTACTCTTCTTGGGGCTAACGAAATTACCAAATAACAGTCAATACACAAGCCTTTAGGGCTAGTTTTTTGTGAGGAATTTGCTATACGTAATAATTTGTCAATAAATCTAGACTGGGGATGGTGCCTCTTTTTCTCTTATAACAAAAAGTTCTAGTTTGAGCTAAAAAACGTGGGTGTCAGAATTTTTTCGTATAATTATAGAACATTTAAAAAACTCTGCTACTACATCAAAACGCTCCAAAGAAAAATACCCATTTCTCATTAAATTTGACGTGTATGAATTTGTTGGTACAGTTTCATGCTGTTATATTTTAATATTTGATTTCTGATACTGTATTACTCTGCATTTTGTCCCCTCCAAAATGAAGATCTTACAATAAAAGTACACTTATGCTCTAGTAACATCATTCACAAAATTTCATGCCATACACCAGAGGTCTTCAACCCTTTTCAGTCCATGATCCAATTTTGCTTATTTTTGTTGGCTTGTGGATGCAATACTGTACCAGCAATATTCAGATGGAAAGGGCGGATCCAGGATGGGGTTCCTGATTCTCCTTCACTGACATTTTTCCTTAGGTTCCTATATCGGTTTTGAGCCCCTCAAAAACATTTTCTGGATCTGCCCCTGGGACAATATATATATATACAGGGCGTCCACAAAGTCTGACCCAGGGTCATTTATTCGGAAACGGTTGGGTAGATGGAAAAATTGGTGAACACGTATCCCATTATTTTTGGGGGCGCACTTTTTCAGTGAAAAATTTTTGGTGTGTGATCCCTTGGGGGTTGGGAGTGGGGATCAACTCAAAAATTTCAAATGGAAAAATATGTCAAGTTGCATGCCGTTCGAAAAATCTGAATAAAAAACAATTATTAACGTTGGTCCCAGGTCAATACACCTCACAAGTCATGAATGGCGAGCGTTTAAAATTTTCGTATAAAATCCCCTTCTTTACCAAAATTCCCCACACACACAGGTACTTAAAATCCCGTTCTGTGCTTTTTTTTTTTTTCTTGAAGAGTGCTTTTGCACATGTGTAGATGCAGAGGAGATTTTATAGGTGGTGGGGGGGATCTCCTCAGCCCCAATAGGATCAAATTCCTATTCAAATTACACGGCGTACTACTAGATTGAACTTTATATCAATAACTGCTCAAAAGGCGCCCCATTCATCTCCTGGCAATAAAATAAGCAATTTTCAAATTCCTGACGTATATGCTGAAAAGTGATGGTATCTCCCAACAAGCTGTAGTAATTCTGTTCTTTAATTTGAGTAAGAAAATTGGTTAGGTTCTATATACTACAGTTTTCAGGTGTCCCCATCAGAAAAAAACATTCATGGCCAAATCTGTGGATCGAGCCTGCCACTCAATCGCCTACCAATCCATTTGTTTGGGAATCTGTTATCCAGATACTGATGCACAGCCTGGTCATAATGTGCAGGGCAACCATCTTGTTGAAATACAATTCCATCTACATCAAATTCTAGCTCTCCTTCTTCAGTTGTAGCATTTTCGACAACCTTTGTAATTAGAGGGTCTACTAAATTTTCTAGCAGATCTAAATAATGTTCCACGGTTAAAGTGCCATCAATGAAAAGAGGCCCTATGGTATGGTTGCCTAAAATTCCCATCCAAACATTTAATTTTTGTTGTCATTGAGTATGTCCTCCTCTTAAAATATGGGGATTTCCATCGCTCCAGTAACACACGTTTTGGGTATTCACATCTCCATTAAGAAAGGTTGTGCTTTCATGGTTGAAACGAATGTTTTGTAAAAACTTATTATTTTCAGAAATTTGTGCAGTCATTACTTCACAAAACTCAAGACGATGATAAAAGTCATCCTCACTAAGCTCTTGAGTAATGTGCATTTTTATACGGATAAAACGAATATTTTTTAAGGATTTTGCCGATTGTGGATTTAGAAACATTCGTGCAGTCACTCATTTCACTCAAGGACCGCTGGGGTCTTATGCTACTAGCATTGCCGATAATATTATAATAATCCGGCATTCTTTGATTCTGCTCATTCTATAATCAGGCACCAATTGAGCTGCTCGCGTTTAATTTTTCTAGGGTGGATTCGGGCGTTTGTTGACATTGACTGCCACGTTAGATGAAGATGACATGGCAGATGAAGCTAAAGCTTTCGTGTGGAAACAGGCTTCTGATGTATTAAATACGTTTATAAAATTTGCTGAATATAACGAAAGCTATAACCACAGAACTCATAAATTTGTGTAAAATTCATAACGATGTTTTGAAGGAAAGATCCGAATCACAAAGGCAACATGTTATCAGAGACTTTTTTAAACAGTAAAGCTTATATGTATTTTTTTCTTGCTATACAGCAACTTATTACAATTTGTTTTAAATATCACTGCACTGTATTAATTTTTCTTTGGTATTCCCGTTAAAACCATATTGATATTTGATAATCCGGTAAAATCGCTAATCTGGCACGGCCCAAACGTGTTGGATTAAAGAGCTCCTAATGTATTTGTGACGTTTCATTTTCTGCATGCACGCGTTTTTTTTAAAGCATTTTTACATCGTTTTAGCGTTTTTAGCATGTCACATTCGCAGACAATGTTAATCTCCTTTTTGTCTTCGCCATCAGCCTCGCAAGATCTAAAGTTGATGGAGTCTGTTAAATTGCTGATTCCATCGAAAACACACTCCTCCTCTTCAAACTTGGAAGCAGATACTATAGAAAGAAAATGAAAATTTCCCAAACAATGGGAAGTTGAATTTCTGTGGATGTATTACCAATTATTAATCGGTAATACATGTTGTTGAAAGATACATATGATAATTTTAACTTGTGTCTATCAGGTTTCCACCATTAGGTCACCAATTAGTGGTCGGAAAATCTACCACCAACTGGTGACCATGTGGTCTTTTTGGACCACCAAATTTCCTTCGCCAGTTCGAACCTGTTCCAACAATAATGCAAAACTGATATTTCACTGTATACATAAATGTAAAAGAAAACAGAACTCACATTCTGTTGGGGTGGAGCTCCTACTTTATATAACACCTGATTCCGGTTCATAAATGTGTTTCCAGCTAAAACAAATTCACTTATTTAAACGTCAACATTTTTTTAAAAAAAAGCTTAAAACTTAGTCGAGCATAACTCCAACTTTTAAAAAAATATATTTTTTATCAACACCCTTAAACACACTTCACGCAAACATCGATTTTCAAATTTTATAATTTCACCACGAACCGTGCAATTTTAAATCTGGTGAGATCTGCATTTATTTATGTGACCATCCTCCTCCCATCTTTTTTTTTTTATACCTACGAGCAGGGCTCGACATATCCTGGCAAAATGTACTCGTCGATCAAAAATGGTACTCGCCCACCTCAATAAAAGAACTTGGGAACATACATGGAAAATATTTCCTACTCACTAATTGTAAAAATCTAGTTGCCAGTAGTGACTATATTTCTCGATGAAAAAAATTTTAGCCTAAAATTTAACGATCTATTTTTAACAGACAGAAATGCGAGGAAAAACACAGGAAAACTGAAAATCCAAAGACACTGCCGAAACACGGGAGAATCGGAAGGCATACTTTTCCACATCGTTGTGTAAGTGTAACTCAAACCCCTCCCCACTGTTAGCAAAAGTAAACAAAGCACAAACTCCCCCACAAGATGCTTATGCAATACTTGAATAGCTTCTAATGTAATGAAATCAACCAGCATGCAATTTTTTGTTAAATTACATAAAATGTACCTCAAAATAAACATTTAAAAAAAAAAGGCCTTTACCACGTTTTTGGGAATAGCGTTATCGTCGAATGGGAAGGCAAAGTTTCTTTTTTAAGGCAGCTTCTATTAATAACACTTTCTCCGTTCACTGCAAGTGTAGGCAGATTTCCTAGCAGATAATCGTGTAAACAATAAAGAAGTATATGCGAGATTCTTAACAGATGTTACGTGCAACCAATACACTTTTTGAAATGGATTTCGAAGTTGCTGAAAAAACAGACCAAATGAACTAAATCATGGGAAAAAAAAGGCACCGAAACAGACCTTAAGGGGAAAAAGGGACCATTTGCGAGCCCTGTGCTACCACACACACACATGGAATCAGCCTCAGATTTTCTTTACACACTAGATAAATGCACTACTACTACATCACCATTGAGTGCTTTATGCTAAAATACTTGATCTTAGAATATAAAGCAGTTTTACATTAGTGTGCATCTTAAAAACGATGGCACACATACTTTTATGAAATCGTTTGCAATTAATTCTGGACTTACCTATCATATACACATTTTGGGCTCCAACAGGCAATGCTGGATTGGGGTAATTATGACTCACGTGTATGAAGTCGCTGAAACACAAAATAAATATAAATTATTAATTTTTTAAAAATACTTCTACATTTTCAACAATAAAAAAAATTATGAGAAACAAAAATAAAATTTTAAAGCCTACTTTGGTTCTTTGTCTTCTTCGTTCCGTCGTTTTTCATCTTCATGAAGGACACGTTTAAGATAAAGAAACATCTCATGCTTCTCTTTCCGTAAATCTTTTAACTTTTTCTCAAAATGTGTCAACTGTGAAAGAAAACAATATTCCCGAAAAGAATAAACAATCCTTTATATTAAAAAAAACAACTTAAACAATAAAACCATAAGATTTAAAATAAGATTAAATTTGTCAAATTAATTTTTTCCCCTCAAGAAATATAATTTTCGGGCTCACTTTAATTGAAGCATTCAAGATAACAAGAGACAAAAATTAACTTGGGTAGACAGCAGAGTGATTGGAGGTGGGGGGTTGAAGTAGAGCAGTGCGACACGTATTTTGATGAAAATGAGGTTGCAATATGCAGCATAGTTACAGTTACATAACTGCAATAGTGTGCAACAAATTTACACATATACATGTCCAGCATATTTGCAAATTTCCATATGTAACTCAGACTTTATCACTAAAGATAACGTTATTAAGCACAGTAATTTATGTTTGGTCAAGCATTTCAAACAGACGACTAATGTTCTGCGTCAGTAATCCATTGGAGCAAATTCTTAATGAACATAGTGTTCCCATTTTATACTATTATGGGTGAAAACAGCACTAAGAATTTAGTTTGCTAGCAGATACCTGCTGAAAGACAGACAGTGATGTGTCTGACAGACTTGACCACACATTAAAAACCATGTTTAATAAAATCATTACTAATATCTAATAAAGTGCGAGGCTAATTTTACGCCAGATTTGAACACTGTCCAGCTGATTTATTTCCTTGTTGTAAATTTAGTTTGCATATAAGAGTAAGATTCAACTTGATTTAAAACATAAGTTATTTTCAACATAATATAAGCTGCATTTGAATTGTTACCTCATCCCTAATTTCCTCGATGGTCATGGCATCTTGCTTCCGTTTCATTTCTTGTTCCCTTTTCAGTCTTTCGACAGCTGCATCTGCCTCTTGCTCTGAAAAGAAGAAATGCTTATTCTTTGAATAGACAGCAAAACCTGTCCATAATGATATTTTCTATTATCCTGACCAATATGGAGTGTAACAGATTTAATCTTGTCTATGATGATCATTTGTCTGTAAGGATGTCATTTTTCCATCCATACAGCATCATTACAGACAGATCTCACTGTATAACTAGGCTCACAGTTTTATACCACTACATATTCATGGAAGGAAAAAGCATATAGGTAACTTAAAAATTTTAAAACATTTCTCACCTTGTTTTTTCTTTTCCCTTTGTTTCATTATACGTGATTTTAAAGCTGCCCACATCGCCAAACTCATTTTTGGACGCTCCATCAGTGCAGGCATTCTAATTTAAAACCTAGCATTAAAATATAACACTCAAGAAAAATACCCATTGACAATAAACATAGATATTAATATACAGGGTGGGGTGTTACTCCAGGAGATGGTAACTGGCAACATTTCTAAACATTCCATCATGGTGGACTTGTAGCATGTCACGATGGAAATCACGATTTTTTATGTTTTGAAACCTGAAAAATCAGATTTTTTTACATCTAAGATCCAATTTATTTATTTATTATTATTATAAGTCCCCCTCCCCTTAGTGCTTTTCTTGTATCAGCAGATGCCTAGTGGGAAGAGACTTCACACACACACACTTTTGGATTCTGGCATTAGATCTAGGCACTGCAACCTCTTGAACCAGTAATTCTTGGAAAAGTATCAACACCCAATGTTGCAAAATACACTAAAGCTTGAAAACATTTGGCGAGTTACAGTCTCCTGGAGTAGTGCCGAGGGTGATTCAAAATAAATCTTATGGCGATTATATTTTAAACAATCATAGAACCAGTATTCATTTTAGACGTATTTCATGGGGCAGAGCATCTTTCCTACCCTTTTATGAAAATATGTAGCACCCCGTCTGTCCTGACATAGGCCTCATAATTAACTAATGTGCCTTACCGAAAATCTGCCCTTTTCACAAAAAACACCACTAAAAATATGTCTTTGGTTCTCCATGTCTCACTTGCTTATAATAAACCCCCGTATATATAACAAATAGAGCTCGACCGATGCATCGGCGCCGATTGTTAAAAAAATTTGCCATTGGCGACTGAGGTTAACTGAGAAAAAATCAGACAACGGCCTAAAAAAACACCTAAATGCCGATGGTTTTCGTAGAAAAAGATGGAAAATTGTCAGACTAAGTTTTTTTACTTTGCATTTAAAAGCACAGTCGTAATCTAGCAGGGGGGAAAGGGGGCAATTGCCCCTCCTAGCTTTTTTAGAAAAGAAGCAAAATCATACTTTTTCTCCATACATTTTTGGATTTTTCGTGCACCCCCCCCATCCAGTTTATTATACTATATTTAAGTTACGCCTATGTTTCAAAGTAGGTAGACTGACAGAGCTGGCTCCAAGTGGGGGCGGCCCGTGCCATTGCCTAGGGCAGCAAATTTTACGGTATCAAAATTCAAAGGAAGGTAAACAACCATTTGAGTGCTGTTGCGCAGTGCGTCTAATTAAACATGTGTGCTGCGAGACTCTTTATATTTTATACAGTAATTAATTAGTATAATTTATTCACAAGCAATGTTCAGGATTATATAGTTATTCGTATATGTTTCATTTATTCTTCTTGTATCACATTTATTTTACCTTTACATTGTTTTAAAGTAAATATTCCATTTTCTTCCTCAGTTTTGATTTCCCCACCGTTTTGCCTTTTATCTCACCTAAAATCTTTTTTTTTAACACTTTTAAATTTTTTTCTCCTAAATATTTTTCTTGGTAAGTATTTAACTTTTCGTTCTTATGTATGTATTTAAACCATCATAAACATAAATGGTAAACAAGCAAGAAACACTGGTCTGCCGTTGACACATGCCTGGCATGTGACATTAGCTTTTACCACGAGATAGTGGGATTTCACAGTGTATCTTGATTGTTGAGAAAAGGATATACATCCATATGCTTGCACCAAGCCAGCAACCAAGCATGGGACTCTGTTTAGGGAAACCATATGTTAATAATGAGGGAAATATGAGCGATACACTGTGCAAAAATATTTAAAGAATATATACAAATCTAGTTTATTTGATAGGGAGAAATATTTATCATTGCAGAATCACCATCGCCAGAAAATTTGGACGTAATTTTCTTGACGCATGGTGGACGCTTTTGATTTTCCACCGTAAACAATTGTAAATGTTTTCCTGCCTTCAAATTACACAGCATTTAAAATTTGTTTTAAACATATGTTAACAGTTTAGGGAAGCCATGTAATAATAGTTTAGGGTTGCACATAGCTTAGGGAAGTCATGGGTTAATAGTTTAGGAATCCATGTATTAATAGCTTAGGGAAGTCAGTGGGTTAATAGTTTAGGGAGAATCCATGTATTGACAGTTTAGGGAAGCCATATGTTAATAGTTTAGGGAAGTCATGCGTTAGGCGAGGCATGGTATATTTTTGGGCCTGAAAGAACGCTTTCTTTTTGGATGTTTGAAAATACTGTTAACAATGCCAACTAATCGTTAATAAAAGTAGAACTCATAGCGGGTCCGTATCCGTATTTTTCCTGGTTTGAAATCTGTTGTAGATATTGAACCTGCTATTGCTTTTGGTTTTCTATCTGTACGCAATAAAAATGGCAAGGCAAAGGTCCTCCATAAATGCAGGGATGGAAAGTCTGTGCTGGACAGCGCCAAAACTGTTACCCTATGCCAAGCTGTTATAAAATCACTATTTAGGACAATTCTGCACTAAGAACTTGTTTTGCATTATTTTTGCCATAAAATAGATATTTTTAACCACTTCTTAGCTGTTTATAGCTAAATTCGGTAACTTTTGTCCAACACGAAAACCTATTTGTTGCCAAGTGAAAATTTTTTTCCTGAAAACTAGCATCTACCAGCAAGAGGTACAGCTCGCTAGAAGTACCTCGCTTAGATCAATGCCGAAACACGCTATAAATTAGCTAGATCTGGCTTTTAAGTTTTAACAGTGAAAAGGGCAAGGTAGTCTTTTTTGCAAATACAATGATAAGCAGAGACCTAGCCAGGAGGTCTGAATCCCCCTCAGGGTGTCCACGGACCGGGAAAAAGCCGGGAATTTGGTGTTTAGGGAAATATTAAGGAATTCGTCAAAAAGTTAAAATTAAGCAGGGAATTGAACAAAAATGTATTTAAAAAAAAATGGCTAAAATCCATAAAAGAATTTCTTTCCTTTCATTCTCTCGGCAAAAAGTTAAGGCAAAAGCCTGCCTAGGAAGTTGGTTGTTGTAACTTCAAATAGAGCTGATAACAGAAGTTGGTTGGCATTACAGCAATTTCAAATCTTTTCCTTTTATTGTAGAAGGTTTAGCAAATGTGAACCAGGTGATCTGATCTAAACAGCGATCCGTACTGAACGGATCGATCGTTGATCCATTCATAAAAATTTATAATAAATTTTAACTTTAAGATTTATTAAAATTTATTGCAAATTAATAAATTTTAATTTAAATTAAGCTATACTCTGAAAATTGGTTTGAGGATTTTCTGGATGGTCCATCTGTACATCACTTTTACCATGGATTGTCCCTTAGAACAGAGGTTCTTCAACTCTGGTCCACGAGACCCTCCAAGTGTTCCACAAAAGTTTGGAAAAATATGGAGAAAAGAGCATTTACTCTTTAATGCTAAAAATAAATTACGAGGGAACGAAAAATTCCTTCCCCAAATGGTGAAAATTAGCGATGAAACACTAGAAATAAATATGTATGATGCAAATTCCGAGCTAATTCTAGGGGGTCCGCAAAGGCGAGTGTTCTTTGAAGGGGGGTCCATGGTCTAGGAAAGTTAAAGAACCGCTGCCTCAGAACATTGGAAAAATGAATGTCCGTAATGGTAAAATATTGTTTTGCAGACTTTTTTTTTTTTGTGATCCAGTAATTTTCGTGAATCAGTAAAAGCCTAGTGGGGAATGTCTCCCACATCCCCCTGGCTACTAAAAACCTCAGATAAGGAAGGCAATACACTCTTTTGAATCAGAAGCTTGTAATTAGAGAAAATGGAAAAATATGGCTATTTAAAAAATACCTGTATATCAATCTTATCAGTTGTTTGCTGAGAGAAGATTGCTTTAACAGCTTCCAAAAACATAGCAGAGTCTTTTTTAATACATTTACAACAATTTCAAGCTTGTAAACTGTAAATCTATTATGACAGCATCAAGAAAGGATGTTTATGGAAGGAAGAGTGTTTTAACAGTTTCTTACAAAGTTTATTACAGAAGCTTTGAAAAACACAAGTCCTTTTTAATAAATTTATAAAATTTTCAGGCTCACGAAATGTGAATCCATCATAGCAACATCCAGCAAGGAAGTTGGTGCTTTCGGAGACAGCAGGACGGGATTGATCTGCATTAACACCAAATTACCTTTAACTTTTTACTCTTGATTGAAAATGATATATCCATCGATATAATTATTATTTAAAAAAAGAAAAGACATGCAGAGACAAAATGCTGTAGCATTATTGTTTTAAAAGTTATGACAAAAACCAAGCTGGGAGCAGTTGTTAGGCCGAAAATATACAATTTAAACCAGTTTCAGTCAACCGAACAGAAAGACTGGATGACACAGTGGAATGTCCCTTCTTTCTTTTCTATTTTATTTATAATCAACTGCTTATATTAACGTGTCACAAACATGTCTAAGACTATGTGTATTTCGGGGCCAAATATTCATCATAGCCATCTCGTACACAAGGTTTAATTCAAGTTGAATTCCAGTACAGATGAACCAATGTCAGCCCATACATATCTCAGGTCACTGGAATGGGACTGACTAATTAATGTGACTTCCGAATCATACATTTGCATGCAATCCAGCTTTTTAAGAAGCCATGCATAATTAAATTCCTCCCTTTTAGGAAAAATGCATCTGTCTGAAATTACAGCCATTCGTTTAAAAACAGGGGTGATTGTAAGTCTAAACCAGATTCCCTGAACGTAACAGAAAATTCCCTGAAAAGTTACGTAATATTTTTAATGAAGACATTGATTTACACAGGAATAGAAAAAATTATAGGAAACAAAATGAAATTTTTGTAAATTTTTAAAAAGAAATCCCGCAAGAAGCAAGTTAAAATTCCCGGAACTTACGGAAACACCGAACACAATCACCTTTAAAACTTATATTTTTTCAACGCCTCTGCCTTTCCACGTTTTTTGTTTCCTGGCACTGATCTTTTCTTTTATCACTCATGCTCCCCAACTGCGCTACTGCTTATGACTACATACAGTAAAACCTCCGAAACAGACACTTTTCCGATTCCAAATACTTGATGTGGTCTAATCCTCGCGAACTGCGGACACTTTCCAAATAGTGGACAAATGTTGAAGTTCCACGTTATTCAGAGGTTTTATTGTATAAAGGTTATATTTTTGTAAATGATAAAATGTCTTAATAAAATATATACCAGGACAAACGCAAACAGCGCAGGCTTATTTAAATTGTTGAAGCAACATTTCGAATGAACTTACAAACAAAAACTACTTGTTTTACCAGGATTTCAATTTTATTTGAATAATCGATTATTTCGTGGTTTAATCAATACATTACACATTAGCCTTCCAATAAAAATAAAACACAACATGTTTACTTCCCTTATCTAATTCCCTCTTTAATTTTTTTGCTTAAATCAGAGATATTATGTATTTTAGAAAATCCATTATTTTATAAAATTAAAACTCTTAAATATAAGATAAATCATTAAAATTGCTTCTTTTTTAGGGAATTTTCCAAACAGCCCATCATTAGTGGTCACGGGAGCGAAAATTAATCCTTGAGGAAGATTGACCGTAAAAGTGATTGAATTATTGTGAAACAGTTTTTTCGTCGAATTTTTATAAGACCGAAAAGAGGGATGATGACACAGTAACGGTGTCTCCGTCCTTAGAAGTTTTATTGTCAGTATATAGCCATGTCAATGGACGTACCTGCAATGTGTAAACCAGAACCGTTCGATCTCATTTTCTGTCTGCTCCAGAAAGTCGATGTCTTCTACCTGAGAATGTGATAATGTATTTGCGACTATTTTGTTATTTAGTTGAATTTCTGTATTTTTAAAGATGGCTTGAAACATTTAGTTGATTCTTTGGCGAGAAATTACTACGGTTGGTGCCAGCCGTAAGTAGTCTTGCTTTTACTCTTATGGGCATATGGTTTTCCACATATGTTGACATTTGTGATGGAAAATAAACAAGACAAACATATCATACACGAAGTCGCTAAACCCGTCAATTTCCGACATATTTATGGCGCAATGTTATACTGTAACACCCCTTTTAACGGGTATTCTGTTTTTACGGTCAGATAAAAGTTCTCCTATTAAGGACTTCATAATGACACTCTTCTCTTTTACGGTCACTCGTCTTTGACGGGCTGGTTTTTCTCTTCAATGAAATGGCCGCTTATGAGGGCAAACCCGGGAGATTCAAAACTTTGTTTTAAATCACTGCAGTGATGAGTTCCTTTTGAAAAACAATAAATTTTATTATTTCATTAGGAAAATGTATTAGGCTCTGTAATGGTAACTTGTTCGCCTTGCGCGCCACTATCTCGGATTTGACTTCTAACGGTGCCAAAAAAAAAATGCTTACCGTCTAATTTCCCACTGTATCCCAGAGCTTGGTTTCACGGGCCATAAGAGGTACAGGTTCCGCAGAAATCTGTGGAAAAAACAACTTACTGCCCTAAATTCCAGACAAGATTTTGTTCTTAACTGAATGGAGACCCTCTCTGCCAAGGTGGATGGATTAGACTCCAGATTGGATAAATTACACTCTTTCACAGAAAGAGTTGTGGAGATTGAAAATAAATTTCTCTCATATATTAATGATTCACTTTCCTCCAATCAGGATCTGTTAAATCATATTGTGAACATAGAGGATAGGTCACGGAGAAATAATCTAATATTTTCTAATTTTGAGTCAAGCACATTTTCAGAATCTCCCGAGTTCTTAATTTCAGACCTGTGCATAAATCAATTTAGTGTCTCAGTCTCACCAATAGATATTGAGAGATGCCATTGGCTGGGACGGAGACCCAACCTAAAATTTCGTAGAATCAGTTTTAGCTTTTCTGCCTACAAATTAAAAGATTGGCCATAGTACAGAACACATACCCTAGTGAAAAGTGTTTCCAACATGCTTGGCATCAGTGTCCTGACTTGCTGCCATGTTTACGTCATGTCTCAGGCTCTGCCTTCTTCCCCCCTTCCTCCTCCACCTCCCCTCTCCCTTCAGCAACATTTAAAAAAAAAATTACTAACCTTTATTAGTCTTCATCGGACGTATGTGGCGGGAAGATGGTTTTATTGCATTCAAGAATGAGGGGAATAAATTTTCTGGTTTCTCTTTGTGCTGGCGTTGCCACATAAACTCTGCGAAGTATGAGTCGAACAGATCTTCGTTCACTACATGGCGGTGGTGCTGACGCCGGAACTCTTGCTTCGTGTGATTCCATATCCCTTCGACTGTGTTCATATGTTGCCCTGTTTCAGGGTCTTCCAAGTGCAGACTATGAAATGCTGTGTATACTGTGAAATGCTCAAAAGCCACCTTGGACAAGTTGTCTTACGACTTCCAGCAGTCTGACACTATTGTTGACTCCGGCAAAACATTTTCTGCTATCACAGTCATCCAAACATCCGCACTTTTATTCGGTACAACTACAACAAAAATTTATTCGACCTCCTTTCAACCCGACGGAAGACCCACTCACTTTTCACCCACCTTCCTCAATTATACTTATGCTTCCCAAACGTACTCTCATCTACCTCCACAGTTACTCCAACACCACCAAGCATCTCTCGCTCCAACACACACATATCCACGCACACTTCTCTACAGAAATTACGCCAGTCCACCAACATACTATTACTGCTTACGCCCAGCTCAACTCTCATAAGATCCGACGTAGCCTTATACACCCACAAATATGTTATACTCGACTTGCTTTCCTAGAACCATGAACCCTTTCACATCGACCTTCCTTGATCATAAGCATTATCACTGCTTTTTTTACACCACCATTGAAACCCATCTTCCGAATGCGGCCTAACCCACAAATGCATTGGCTCCTTACAAACTGGACATTCATACTCCAAAGCAATAATATCCTCTTTCATTGCCCATTCCACCACACTTCTTTTCCCTTTCAACCGCAGTTCCTCAAAAAAAAGCCAACGTCAACCTCTCAGACATAATCGAATCGCTGCAACACTGAAAACACAGCCAAAAGAACGAACAAAGACACGCAAATGGACAGATGCTCCAGCTGCCTCCCAAAAACCTGTATGTGTGACGTCACAGAATCCATTACTTCATATCCCCAGATCCAACGACTTTTGACTCATTTCAAGAGGAAAAAAAAGCACTAGGGTATGTGTTCCGTACTGTCACCAAAAGAGTCTATTTTTCACAACGCCTTCAAATTAAAAAGGTCCAAATTTTCAATCCAAGAAGACTTTTTCCGGAAACTAGACACATAAGGCAAAAACTTTGGTAATTATCCCAAGTCCATCGTGACGAAGGCCAACGCACTAAACTAACTTATCGTACTATTCTAATTAACGGTACTAAATATTCCCTTAACCCCACTTCCAACTCACTGATTAGTTTTTCGGGAAATGACTCATAGAAAAATCTCGTCAGAAACACATCCATAATAAAAATCATTATTTGCTTAAAAATAACTTATCCATTAGCTCTACTGACATTCGAGTATTTTGAACAAATTAGATTACTTAAACACCTTTATCTTATCAACTGACCCAGATATTATTGCAGTTAGTGAAACTTGGCTCCATCCTAGAATTGACGATTCTCACATTTCTATTCCTAATTATGTTTTTTATAGACATGACAGACTCATTTGAGGAGGGGGCGTGGCGTTATTGATCAAAAATACTTACTGTAATACATCTTTAATAGAACTTCATGCCAATATTGAAATTATTGCTATTGAATGGAGACCTGTCAATCTTAAATCATTTCCGATTTTCTCTGTATTTCCCTCCTAATTCTCCATTAAACTCATTTAATGAACTCTCAAATATTATAGACTCTTATTCTTATGTTATCATAGCTAGTGACTTTACCCTTCCAGGGATTTCCTTGGACCCCGTTTCCTCTAATCATAGTAACTTAACAATTAATAATTATCTTATTGATTTACTTCTTATGTATAATTTAACTCAACATGTTAATATGCCTACTAGAACTAACAATTCTTCCTCCAACGTTCTTGATTTAATTATCTCTTCCAGTTCACTTATTTCTGAAAATCTAACTATTTTTCAAGGTTTATCAGACCATGACATTCGCTTTCTTTATCTTTTAATTACTCATCCCACTACTACATATTATCTGCCAAAAAGATACAACTTTACTAAAACTGATTTTTCTCGTGTCCAAAAAATTCTCGATACCTCTCTCCTCGACTTTTTCGTTCAAGCAAATTCAAATAATATACACCTATTATGGAACTCCTTTAAAACTATTATCCACTCAATCCTTCTCACTATTCCTACAAAAAAAAATTAGAACCAATTATTCTAGTAAACCTTAGATTACCAGACATGTTATTCATCTTAAAGGCAAAGTTCGAAGCCTCTCCACCAAATTTAGAAATAGCCCATCCAACATAAACTTAAAAGCCAAGTTTCATCGATCTTATTATAAATTTAAACGTTCATATACGAATGAGAAATTAGATTATCTCACGTCTACTCTGCCTCATTATCTTAAAAATAAATCAGATAAATTTTGGAACTTCTTAAGACCCAAACCCTCCAAACAATTAACGTTACCAATCCAAAACAAATTAATTTTTGACCCCTTCACAATTGCTACAAGTTTTAATTCGGCATTCTAATCAGTCTTCTCAACAGATGATCACTCCACTAATTTACGACTTATATCTTCCATAACTACTTCTGTCCCTATTCGCTTTTCTAAACCAGGCTTAATAAAACTACTTAAACGCATTAAAATAAATGCTACCGGTCCTGATGGTATTCCAAATTTTTTGCTGAAAAAATTTCCAGAATCTATGTCTGAGTACCTTATTGTTTTATTCAATGTTTCACTCAATTCCTCTGAACTTGCTGATGATTGGAAGATTAATAAAATCATCCTAATTTACAAATCAGGTAGTCATAATAATCCGTTAAACTATAGATCTATTGCTATTACTTCATTCTCCGGCAAACTTTTTGAACATATCATAGCTAAAGGGATACACCTTATACTTTAGTCGAAAAATTTATTTTTACCATCTCAATACGGATTTAGAGAGGGCTATTCACAACTACCCAACTTCTTAATTTACGTAAGTTTTAGCCTCATCCATTAACAATAATGCCCAAACAGATATAATTTTTATCGATTTCTCGAAAGTGTTCGACAAAGTACTTCATTCCAAATTAATCTATAAGCTTCATTTAATTGACCTTGATATACAACTCTTGTCATGGCTTTGTGGTATCTAAGCTTTTCTAAGGTATCTAAAGCAGTATGTGCACATAATACTAATTCTGAGTTCTTAGATATATATTCAGGCACTCCTCAGGGTGCAGTTTTATCTCCCCTTCTTTTTCTGATTTTTATTATTGACATTGCTTCACCAATTTCTGTTCCAATTCGGCTATTTGCATACGATTTCATAATTTGTAATCAAATATCATCATTAAATGATTATTGGCATTTACAATCTAACCTTGATCTCATTTCTCAATGGTGCACCCATGATCCTTACCATTAAACTCATCTAAGACAGTTCTTTCATCTATTCATAGGAAAATTAATCCTTTATCTTTCTCCTATAAAATCCCATCCACCACAATTCAAGAAGTGAAACATTTCAGATACCTAGGGATAACATTTACTTCTGGTCTCCGATG
This sequence comes from Dysdera silvatica, assembly GCA_006491805.2. Classification (NCBI taxonomy): domain Eukaryota; kingdom Metazoa; phylum Arthropoda; class Arachnida; order Araneae; family Dysderidae; genus Dysdera; species Dysdera silvatica. The sequence goes on along the minus strand of QLNU02003225.1, from coordinate 91,837,271 downwards.
GAATTGTTAATCAAGCTGAATCAAAATTATTTTTTATCTACAGGGACAATTAAAACATTCCACTAAATCCATCAGATTATTGTTACAAAACTTACATTTTCTCAATATTAAATTATGCTTCCGAAATCTGGGATCCTTTTATAGACCTCAATATTAACCACTTAGAATCTATTCAAAATCCGGCTGCACGTTTCATATTGAATAACTGGTCTCCTAATGTCTTGGTAGCATCTGTTAAAGCTTCTTTAAATCTAATTCCGCTTTCCCTTCACCGTAAACACCTGCGTCTTACTCTTTTATATAAAAATTCTTTATAATCACTATAAATGTAATTTCTTACAATACGTGAGACCTGCCGACTATATTTCTTCTCGTATTGACCACTCTTTCAAATTATAATTATTTACCGCACACAGCAATACTCATAAATTTATTTTTTTTTTTTTTTGCTCAAACGATTGACAATTGGAATAAGCTTAACTCAAAATGTGTTTCTTCAATTAATATCAATGCATTTGTTAATAACATTTGACAACATGTAACGTCTTAAGTCTATATTGTATACCCCTACCTGGGCCCTCACGGGCCAAATAGTATTGTATAAATAAATCTAGACACAACATAACTTTTGCTTTCCTTCTGCCATAAAACTCACAAAAAAGAAAAGATATTTGCCATATAAGACAAAGTAATAGCAAGTTATTGATTTTTTTAATACAAATTAAAACAAATGAGGATCAATTCTTCAAGAAAAGCCACCTCTGAAGGATGACCACTTTTGCCATTATTCAAAGGTTCTACTTATATATTATCGGCATGATTATGCATGTATTGTGACTTTTCATTTAAAAAGGAATGGTAAACTATCGGTAATTACCTGCTTTTGAAGTTTTGCTATGACATTGTAAATATATATAGACATAAATTTGCATGAATATGTGTGTATATAAAGCAACACATTTTTGCCTCGTAAAGGGAAAATTAAAAAATACAAAATATGGAAATACCATAAAACCATCTAAATAGCAGGCTGTAGTATCTAGTCTTGTTTGGGAGGTTAGGGGAAAAAGTATTGAGATTGGAAAAGTGCTTATTAAATATGTGTCTTATAATCAGAAATACAGATTAATGAAGTTTTACCATGCATGGAATTTGCCGTCTAATGTGCTGTTTTATTTTTTAAGTTTTGTGTATCTTCTGCTTTGAATTTCAGGTTCAGTTAAAAGGTGTTCTGGGATAAATGATGTCATCTTATAAAGAACACCTTGATATTGAGAGATTTGATGATGAAGATGACCTGAGTGATGATGAAGTCTTTACAAGAACTGGAAAGGCTTTATCACTTGAAGAAAATGGCGTTAACAAGCCCCTTATGGCACCGAGGCAACGGGCCAAAGATGGCTTGAAAACAAAAGTCCGAAAAGTGCCTCCGATTCAAGTTATCTGGGCACCCACTGTATATATCCTAATAACACTCAGCACCATCATTGGTAAATTATTTAACATCTAATCTCTTTCATGTTATTTAATCAGTTTTACAAAGACTATGTGGTATTCAAGGTTTATAACATTTCAATTACCTGTATACACTGAGTGGTCACTTTATTATAACCACCTGACAGTTTTAAACAAATTAGCTATGGCGTCATACCATTGCCGCTGGAGGGCTAGGCTAATATAAAAAAAAGGAAAGTTTAGTTTCTGTAACGGTGGTATTTGTGAACGTATAGGGAAAAAATGTAATTTGACGTGGAATGATTGTAGGAGTTCAGAGCTATGGAGCGAATAGCAGTCAAACCTCCCCATGTACGAAATGTCAAAAGCAGCTGTAGTTAAAGGGTTTAAAGACTGAACTGTCAGGCAAAAAACTAGGTCTTAACTTGCAACTTGTGGTCATCACCCACTAGTGAATGCTCGTGTGGAACAAAAAGTCTTTGGATTTGTAAAAGACAACAGAAGGATAACAGTGCAAAAAATTGCAGCAGTTGTTAATCAAGGATCGTCTCAAATGATCTCTGAATGTACTGTTCATCATACAATGCATCGTATGGGATACAGAAGCCAAAGGCCAGTTCAAACACTGTTGCTGTATGTAGCTAACAAGATAAAACATCTCAAATTTGCAACGGAGATCAAGGATTGGACAGTGGATGATTGCAAACAAATTATGTGGTCCGATGAATCTTTGTTCTTGTTATTTTGAAAAGAATGATACATCCTACCTGGCTTTGAAAGTTAAGCTAGCCGCTAAAGAGAAAACCTTGCTGCAGAAATTGCAGAGCACGGGAGGGAGGGGATATTAATGATTATTTTATGTGCATTATTGTAAAATAAAATAGTGATGTTTTTATGAACAGATTTATTTTATTTGATGATGAAATTTTTTCCCAGTGCTTAGGTGTAAAGGAAGATAGCTATTTTATGGAATTTCTCAGATTTTCAAATTAAGAATAAAATGCCACGGAGGTGGTGTTCTTTCTTTCTCAGAGAGGACAGATCGACAGAATTCGGTGGTAAAGAGATGACAATTGAAAAATGTGCTACTTTTAAAATCTGGTGCCATGGTCACTTGCCCAACTTGTCTATTTATAAATTTGGGAGTGCCATCTCATCCTATTGTATTGACAGCGAGAATATCTCATTATACTAAAAGTAAAATGATTATTAGCTGACTATTTGTTGTGGAACCTGCTTGATATGTTTTGAATTGTATCATCGATTGACATAGAGGAACATGGGAGAACAAAGGCAGAACTCAAGAATGAAAAGAGCAAAAAAGGTGACAGTGTCTCCTGGACGCATTTTACCAAGCTTTTTTTTTTAAAAAAAAAAAGACATATCTTCAGAAGTTCCGGACCTGAGACCGCACAATCTGCTACGTTCGATTTTGAGAGACTCATTTGGTGCTGACACTGCCCTTGTGGCATTTTTGTAACTTTTAGGTTTTACATGGTTTTGATGAGTGTGCGATAATTTTCAACCGGCCGTCATATATTCAATGCGAGGAATGGAAAACGACAATGGTGCTCATATCGTCATTTCATTGAACTTTTTTAAAACTAGTCTGTCTCCAAAATTCTGGAGCTAGGATTGTATAGTCTATAACATTTGATTCCAACAATCCAGAGCCACCAGGGCAGGTTTTGTAATTTTTTTAAAAATTACAATTTTAAAAAAGTTGAAAAAAAGCCAAAAAAACACTGCTTCGGTGGCTTTGTATGTTGACCATTTGACAATTGTTTTATGCCTGTAGAGGGCAATAATATCTTACAACTGAATTTAAAAAAACAGAAGCAAATGCTTAAAACAGATATTGAAGAACTTGTGAAGTCTGCTGATGATTTTGCTGAAGCAGCAGAGAAACAGAACTTTGTATTTTTAATATCTAGTTCTAACGATTTGATATCTAAGTCTAACAGTTTGATATCTAAGTCTAACAGTTTTATATATAAGTCGAACAGTTTGATATCTAAGTGTAACAGTTTGGTATCTAAGTCTAACAGTAAAACAAAAACAAGACAAATTGTTCGAAATGGAAAAAAAGATTGTAGATAACAAATATAAGAATTAAAATGCCTTATTTTTATAACCCATAGATATTGATAGTTTTATATCTGAGTGGGGACATTTTTCTCGGAAAAAATTGCTTTGTATTTTATACAAAGCATAAAGTTAAAATTCAGGGTACACATGCGCCTCATGACCAAACAAATTATAAGTAAGTTAAAATAAAGTGTATAATTTAATGTGAAAACTTCCTTCACTTTGCTTTATTGATGTCTGTTTGAATCTCCTTGAAAATTATTATGTTTTCCTTGAAAAGTCCTTAAATTTATTCTGCCTAAGTGTATATGAAACCTTCACGGTTGTTTTCAGTAGCATAGTAGTTAGCGAATTAAGAGCAATCCAAAGGTCGTTGGTTCAAATGCAAGCTGGAACATTGTTTTTCTTTTCTGACCCTTATGTTTAAAAGCAAAATGTTTTAGACTCAAATAAACACCATGAATGCAATGAAATAAACCTACAGGTTGATTTGAAGCTCTCTTTACAAACTTCAATGGAAGGCAAGCAACATTAAAACAGACCTTTTTACATCACACTTCGGTGCTAGAGGCCACTGTTAAGAGATGCAGCAATCAGTTTTTTTTTGTTGTTGTTTCTATCCTTGAACATTGCAGATTTTTTCCACATGAATAACATGGTACGTTTGTTTAAAAAGTGCAGAGATGACTGACGTGCATTTCAAGTATGGTTCTGTAGTGGTACAATAGCAACATATTTGCCAATTGTATGATTATCCTGGATTTGACTTCCAACTATGCAAGAAAAAAGTCTTTACCAACTAACTACTCACTGTAGTCTGGACATTGCATCCCTAAACCTAAAGACATTCCAATTCTTCTGAAAACTGTAGGTCCTGACACAGCATGACCCTGGCTGTCCTTGCACCACAAAATTCAAATGAACAACACATCAAACATATGAGACTGCCCATGGAATACCCCTTGTGTATGAAATCCACGCACTAGTTTTTAAATGGTTATAAGATAGTCTTTCATTTCTACATTTCTGGGGCCTGTGGTGGTGCAGTGTGGTAACGCGTTCTCCTATTGCGCGGCTAATCCGGGTTCGACTCCCAGCAGTGCAAAGAACGCTTACTCAGAGATCTCATAAAGATCGCACTGCTCACTGTAGTCCGGGGTTTGGTTCCCCAGGCCTTAAGAGGTTCGGATTCCTCGGAAAATTGTAGATCCAAAGGTTCTGAATCCTTGGAAAACTGTAGGTCCTGGCACAGCATGACCATTTCAGTCCTTGAGTGGTAAAACCACAATCAATCAATGTACATTTCTGGACCTGCTTTCATTAATAAGAAGGTTTATTTTTCCTATCACCCTTGAAGTTTGAACAGAGAGTTTCGAGTCACCCTTTAATAAAATACAGTGTTTCCAGTGACCCTTTAAATAAAATGTAGTGTTTCCAGTATATGAACTTACTAAGTTTGGAATTACTTTACAGGAATTGTTTGTCTTGTTGCTTTTTTAATCAATGTTGTGATGAAGAATATGACAAAAATTGGTAGCCCTGCTTCCTCAATCAAAAAAGAGAAATTTCTTCCATGTTCTAAAATCAGTACAGAGGACGTCTGGGTCAAAACGTTTCCAAAGCTCACAACAGAAACTGCAATTAGGTTAAACGACGTAAATGCTGATGGCATTGAAGACATTATTTTTGGATTTGGAACGGGTAAGCATTTTTATATTTTGTAATGGGGAAGACTGTTTTCATTCACTTTAAAAAAAAAAAAAAGCACCTCTCTTTTAAATTAGCACCACTTTATATTGACTTCCTTTATGAAGTAGGGTTGCAGATATTTACTGTGAAAGAGAAGTGTTCGTTGAACCTTCATTAAGATTAATAGAGCCTGCCAAACCCATAACCTAGTGTTCTGTCTTCTCAACTAATGATGTAAAAGTCCAAAAGTTTTCTCATTCTAAGAAATAACTTTTTATATGAATTAGTAGAAATGAAAGGACCGAAAAACTTACCTTGGTGGTATGATAAGAATATGACTAATACTAGCTTATTTCGTACATAATATATGATTCTTTCATATACATAGTGTAACTGACTCTTTTATGTTTCAGTATGACATGTTCCTTCATTTATGGAGTTTGGCATGTGTGTTTCTGGCTCTTTCATGCATGGCGCATAACATATATATGGTTCTTTCGATGTGTGAATGAAACTCGACTGGCATTAGATCACTGTTTATTATATTTTATAGGATAAATAATTCCCTTTTTTTTTTCTTTTTTTTTTTGTAGGTGCTGATGCATTTCATTATCCTCCAGTGGTCTGTCATGTCTATTTTCCCGATGCTCAAGAGGGTTGTGGTGGAGGAGTAATAGCACTGGATGGCAGCACCGGAGCCGAAATATGGCGGCATTATTCTCCTCATGAAATATTTGCATTAAACTGTAATGTGGATATCGATGAAGATGGCGTTAATGACTGCATTTGCGCGGGACGGATGGCAGTGTGTAGAACTTTTATGTGAATTTAATTTTATTAGTATTAAATTAGTTTTTCATCGTCAATAGTTCATTTTCATTCTTGCTTTCCATAGGGATTTATGGCCTTAAGTGGGAAAGATGGATATCTGCTTTGGAATTTCGATGATTCTTATGCAATAGTTGAAACATCGAATGTATATACTCCTCAGTTTGTGTCTGACATGGATTTTGATGGTGTTCCTGATCTCGTTGTTGTTCATGGTGGCGATCCCATGAAAAAACCTGGTACTTGATTATTTCCAAGCTTTCCTGTCTTTCATTTTTCAAATTTTGTGTTTTAAAATTCTTCTTATTTTTATTATAAGACATTTATGGAACTTTGTTTGGCCCTGCAGGAAGTGAGACACGTTTGGTTGGCCGAATATTGATGGTAAGTGGCAAAACTGGTCAAGTTCTGAAATGGGTGCAAGTTCCTGATGGAAAAGAGAGTTATTATTCACCCCAAGTTATTATTCATCCTGATGGTAAATGAAATAATTTGCATCTCCTAATCACATATGGTAGTTATTCTAAAGCTTTATATATGTATAAATATACATCTCCAAAGCTTAGTCACAGAAGCTATGCAGCTTCTAAGGAGAAATTATAATGCAAAAACAAATATTAAATGCATCCCTGCTATTATGTAACACATGCTGTTTGCATATGTAAATTCACAACTTCTGATATTTACTTTCCAAAATCATTTTATCCAGTTTCATTTGAAATGAAAATTATATACAAATGCTGATCTCGAAAGTATATGTGCAGTTCAATTTTTGCCTCTTGAAAAATTAAAAATATATTCAGGGGTAATTATGTTCCAGGATTTCCTTAAATTCCGAGAGTTTCAACTTGCCTCTTCAGGGATTTCTTTTTAAAAATTACAAAAATTTTGTTTTGTTTCCTATAATTTTTTATATTCTTGTGGAAATCAGTGTCTTTACTAAAAGTATTACATAACGTTTCAGGGAATTTTTTGGTATGTTTAGGGAATCCAGTTTGGACTTACACTCACCCCTGTATATGGTAGAACCTTTCTATTTTAAAGTTTATTAATTTTATTAGTAAGTATATAAGTAATAAGTGTATACAATAAGTGTAATAAATAAGTAATAAGTGTATACAATAAGTGTAATAAATAAGTAATAAGTGTATTATACACACTGCATGTAGGAACCTCTATATCTTTAAAGCAGTCTATCTTCAATTTAATTTTCTTTCCTCATGCTCGCAAGTTTCAAAATAGACAGGTCCTACTGTTTTAATTATACCAGGTCAGGGTTCGCATTTTCCTTGAAAACTCCTTAAAATCGGTTTTCGTTTTTAAGGGCCCATAAAACTCCTTAATTTTATCACCTACTCCTTAAAAATACATTAAAATTGGTTGACATTTCACTGACGACTTATGAAACATGCGCTAGTTCCCCCATTCTGGAAACGATGAAATTCTCTAATCCATCTTTGAACAAAGACTATTGAGAGGTATGGATGAGAAATTTTCCCTCAGTTTTTGTCCCCTTATGCCGGGAGGCTCAAGGTCAAATCCATCTTCCAGCTTGATTTTATACGGACTGCAATTTATGCATGTGCATACCTGCCAACTGGTACAGTTTTTTGGATGAATTTGTAAGACTGTATGGATGATCAGTAATGTCGTACTTTTTTTTTTAAGAAACGAAGGAAAAAAATGTTCACAGATTTGCGATACGCACATTTCTACCATGGGAGAGAAGGGCATATCTGCTAATTCTCCCATATTTTACAGAATATTCCCGTGTTGGGCAATGTCTTTGGATTTTCCATTTTTATGTATTTTTCTCGTGGTTTTTTTTTTCTGTTAAAATAAATCCCCAAATTTTTGGCTGGCATTAGGCATTGTTACTGCTATATGGGGTGATATGTCCTCTGTGAATAGCATGATTAAAACGTTCTTAACCACTGGATCGCTCTGTCCCCTGTGATTAGCGTGATTAAAACGTTTTTACTAAGGTTGCATAGTCTGGGTGGTACTTTCCGGCTGCCTCCGTCTGACTCTAACCTTCATTCTTCAATCAGTTCTTCTAAAGCTCTATAGATGACGCAATTTCAAAGTGTCAGGAAACAACACATGATCCACAAATTTCCAATTCGGGATGACGTTTATCTCATGCTGAAGTATGCAATTAAGTTGCATACTTCAGCAATTTTTTGTATTCTAAAAATGCCATAAAATTTGCAGACAAAGCTTTTATCGCCAAAAAAAAAATCAAACACTAAAATCTGTATTGGTAGGAAAAAAACACAAGTGCGCTGTATCGGTAGGGGTCAAATCTAGAGATTTTTTAATGGTAAGCAGATGTGTTACCTCAACGCAGCACCGTTTGGCCTGAAAGTTGATTATTTTCTTCTCCAGTTCCCATGAGTCCAAAAAATCACATTTAAAGGAAATGACGAATTCGCTGAAAAAGTATTCTGGGTCATTGAATATAATTTGTTTTTATTGAATATTCAGCAAATAGTTCACAAAAAGCTGATTTTGAACAGTCATGTCTTGGAGATATTGTTATTTTGGATTCAGATGGCTGCAATGAGTCGCCATCATTTTGGTTCTCCAGTACATAAAAAAGTTACGCACAATATTGTTAAATTTTAAGTGTGCAATTTTCACTTTTAGTAATTAATTTATATTTATTATCAAAATGTAACATGTAAGTATGAAGTAAGTACATACTGTAAGTACATACTGTGTGTTACAAATCACGTACAATTTATTTAAAAAAAAAATGCAATATCTGCAAAGTGTAATATAATGAGGTATGCTTGAATTCCTTAATCAAATTTTATATTTTATCAATATGCCTAATATATTTTCCTGTGGACAAACGTAGGTTCGGAAATTGTTCTGTTTGGTACGGGTGGAGAAACGCATGGTGGATCTCTTTGGTATATTGCCCTGAAGTACCTAGCAAGAGGTGAAATTAAGAAGGTAGTAATATTAAACTTTGATTCTCTCTCTTTGCATTTAGTTTATAATATAAAGTTATATGATTATAGCACTTGAACTGTTTTCAGGCTAAAAGCATATATTCCGATCATCAGAAAGGAATTATGACTCCACCTGTTCTCATTGACATTACCAGAGATGGCATTTTAGACATTGTCATGGCTATGTTCAACTCTTCGATTATTGCCTTTAATGGTCTTACTTTCTCACGTATTTGGGAGCACCGAAGAATTGCCTCAGAGTCCTATAGGTAGGACAAGAGCTATGAAAAGTATTATTATTATACTATTTCATGTTCAATATTGCTTTTGTTGCACTGTAAAACCTTGTCGTGACCATTAGGTGTTTGACTAAATTGATCCAAAAGATCGTTGCCAAGCCTCCTCTTAATGTATGCCCCTCAAATTTAGGTAATAATTCCCTGGCAAGAAACTTTCTTCACAATAACACCCCTTTTTTGCAGTCATTCCTCCTTTGCAGACAGATTTTTCTGTCCATTCATGAGGGGTTTTACTGTACTTCATAAAAGCTCTCCACGAAGATTTCTCACCGAAATGCCGAACTTTCATGTTTTCACTTTCATGCCGAAGAACACGTGTATAAAGTGGACGTTGCTGATCACCATCTACAAAGTGTTTATTGAAATGAGTTCTGCAAGAGGTTTTGTTATGGGTTTTTCGTAGAGAATCTTTTATGAAAGAAGTTTATTAATCATGCTAACGCATTGTAAGCTGCGTATTAAATAATTTTGAAACAGGGTTTTTTACAGTCTCTCAGAGTATCTTATGGTCTCAGGATTTCTTTACAGGGACTCTCAGGCATGAAAATTATTTCAAGGGGTTATAATCCATATTAAAAAGGTTAGAAAAAAGGTTAGTTTAGCCTGTTTATTTTCTACTAATATACATCTTGTTTTAAAAGTATCCAAACATTCCTTGTTATTCATGTCTTTATGTTCAAACCACCAAACAGACCTGCTTCAATGCATCTGACAGCACGCTAATGCACACTATCTGTCATCAGTCTTCTTTCAACCATAGAAATGCCTTGCGGTGGCGCAGTGTGGTAACGCGTTCGCCTAGTACGCCGTTAATCCGGGTTCGACTCCCAACAGTGTACAAAGAACGCTTACTCAGAGATCTCATAAAAGATCGCACTGCTCACTGTAGTCCGGGGTTTGGTTCCCTAGGCCATAAGAGGTTCGGATTCCTCGGAAAACAGTAGGTCCCGGCGCAGCATGACCACTGTAGTCTTTGAGCCGTAAAACCACCAACCAACCATAGAAACATGAATATCATCAAAAATAATCCTACAAAAGTTATAAATACTTCATGTCAGCATTTAAATGCATCCTTAAATCTTTCAGAATGCTGGCATCTTCAACGACTGTGGATGTTAAATTACTTGTAAAGAAAATAATGATTTTCCGGTGCCTTTTGGGACCCGAACCCACGATCTCCTGATTGCCAGTCAGATGCTCCACCTACTAAGCTACAGGCATCAATCATTTCCTCCTTTACAAGCATATATAAGGCTTTCTATGGACAAGTTTGCTATTGGTGTGGCAGTGCCGTGACTATTCTGTTACCGGAGCGACAAGTCGAAGAAGCCAGAATGTCCGATATAACAAACTAGCTTTAATATTATTAAATCAACAATTTGTTTTTCATATTAGCCGATGATGTGGCAACAATAGTTGTTTAATTACTTGTACAGAAAAGATTGGTTTTCCGGCGCCTGGTGGGAAAAATCCTTCTTTTCTTTGCAAGTAATTTAACATCTATTGTTGCCACATCGTTGGCTAATATGAAAAAAAAAATTGTTGATTTAATAATATTAATGCTAGTTTGTTGTGTCTCGGACATTTTGGCTTCTTTGACTTGTCGCTTTGGTTACAAAGTAGTCACAGCACTGCCACACCAATAGCGTACTTGTCCATAGAAAGCCTTATATATGCTCATAAAGGAGGAAATTGATACCTGTAGCTTAGTAGGTAGAGCACCTGACCGGCAATCAGGAGGTCGTGGGTTCGGGTCCCACCAGGCGCCGGAAAATCATTCTTTTCTTTACGAGTAATTTAACATCTATTGTTGGTTTAATAATCTTCAACGACTGCCTAATTAGCACATATCTGGAGAGTCAATCGTGATTGGCTGTAATATATGATATTTGCATACTGCCATCTACATCAGCAGTGTTTTTCAGCCAGTCAAATTCAAATACGTTTTCAAAAATTGAAAATTTACATTGCGTGCTTAATTTCTTGAAGCCAATGTATAAATTAATGTGTATCTCATTTGCATAAGGGGTTGCTTTCACATTTATTTTAATATTTCCAAAATTTCTAATGTCAGTATCTACTTTATGTGATCACAAGATTCGTCATATTGCATTTGCACTAAATATAAAATTTTTTTCAATTCTGGCAATCGCTAGAGGTATGATTTCAATATTTCCTCCTGAGGGTAAAGACTCACAAGTGTGTAAAATTGTCTCATTGTCGATGTTAACGGAGTGGCCCTAACTTGAATTTGACGCCGATGGTTAGGCGAGAAAGACGGTAAATCGGGAGACGGATAATCGAGGTTCCACTGTACTTTTTGATTTTACTGGTTTAATATAAGAATTACTTTCGTTAGTTCATTGCTTTGGAAGATGGAAGGAAAAGGCTAAAAACTCTCTCATTTAACATTAAGAACTCGCAAGTTTTTGCTTCTCACAACCCATCATCAATTTTGGCAAAATAAATAAATTTTATGTGAATTTTGGGTAATTTAACACCAGAATCGCGGCTGAGGTCAAATTGACCGCTTGTGAAGTTTAAACTCAAATATCTTTTAAACCTTTCGTGTTTGAAAGCTAGAAATTCTTGACTTTTCCTAAAATATGTTCCTAATAGCATATATAAAGTTTTAAAAAAATACATTACAGAGAACCGTAGTTATAAGCATATATATACTGTGCATTAGCGCTCAGTTGACGCGTGATACCGTTAGCAGACGGGTTAGTCCATTGCAGTTTAGGGAAGGCCGTCTTGGAGGAAGTGGTTTTTCCCTCGCGAAAAACCAGTTTCGGCAAGACGCCCTTCCCTAAACTGCAATGGACTAACCCTTGTGCTAACGGTATCAGGCGTCAGGTCTGCGCGAACGCACAATACCTAGAACCGCAGAAGCAGTCAATTTGACTGCGTTGTTGTTTTTGTGTTAAGTAATTAACAAGAATAATATGATGTATAAAGTAATAATAATAAATATGGTATATATATATATATATAACATACAAGAATTAGGCGAACAACGTGTAAGTATTCGGATTTTTTTTTTTAATTCCAGCATATAAAACGAGATAATTTGGCTTAATTATCAATCCATCAATGAGTTTATGTACATGCATGGATGAATTAGACACATTAGAAACGTTAATAATCAATTATGAATGTTAATCGTTAATTTACTAATCAAATATTAATGTTATTCTATCAATTCGTGAAATCGAGAGGAACGTAATAAACAGATGACTCTGAAAAATACTTGCCTTCAGCCCTACCAAATATGAACAATGTGCGAAATAATTGCAAGGGATGAGAAACATTAGTCGTAATCAATATCAAATAACGACCTTAAAAAATTGGCATAGCTTTTGTTTGCTTATCATTCTGTCATTCATTTTAATTTCTGTCACAATTTACTTAACTTGAAATTGATAACAGTCGAAATTTTACTTCTGCACTTTTTTTTTTATTTTTGTGCAATTTTATGACTATAAATTTAAAAATCCTTTTACTTTTCATGATATAACCCAGGCTAAAGAGGAGCGATTATTTTTAGTTGATTTTATGATTTTAAACTCATAATTTTTTTTCCCTGTAAATAATAGTTTTCCGGAAAGAAAACATGTGCTAAAATTTTTATTTAATTGTAAAAATTAACCTAATTATTGAAAATATTAAATGAATATTATTGGGATTTAACCTAAATGTTAGCATTGTTGATACAAAACAAAATTGTATTTATTTATAGTTTTAAAGACCATTCGAGTCAAAATGACTGCAGCCACGGTTCTAGGTAATGAAAGTGCTGCAGTTCTAGTGTTAATCAAAGTATCGCACAAAACCTGTAGTCTTTTTAAAAGATCAGTTGATACAATTTTTATTGTGAATATGATCCCTTAGGCACATATATGAGTTGTAAATTAATTTATAGTAGAAGTTATACTAAGTATAATGATACCTTTGGTTTGACAGTTTTACATGGGCATAAATGCCAAGCATGTCTGGATACTTTTAAAATGGGCTGTACATGCTGTTTTATGGATTATGTCAAAAAAAAAAAAATGTATGTAATCTAGGAAATGCTTTATTTTATGTGGTTTTTTTTTAGAATTTAAATCTCATTGGGGGTGGGGGGAGCCCATTGTAAACTACATTACTGGTCAGTTACTAATAATCGCCACTATATAATGAGTGGTTGATAATGACTGATTATTATAATGAAAAGGAGTAATAGTTAACGCGTTCGCTGCCAAACCTGATTTGGTGCTTCCGTTCACATGTGCCAAGATCCTATCTGCATTTTTATGCTTTTAAATCACTTTGTTTTATTTTTTAAATATAGATATAACAGATTACTTTTAGCAATAAATAAATTCACACGAGTATACTTGTAATTGTCATATGAAATAATATTTTTTCTCCCTGTGCCAACTATGAGATAACTCATAGTTGGCAGTGAACATGTTAAACTGCATTTAATGTATTTTATGAAGATGACTTTTGCTTAAACATAATTTTATATTCATTCTTTTATATGCTTCAGTACCCCTGGCGTTGGATACTTTAATGATGATGACATCCCAGATTTTATCATCAATTATCAAGTGGGCCCTGGTTTCCCAATTTATTACTACACTGAAGTATGTTACAGCACTTTAGCTTATTTCTTGTAGTATTTATATTTTGTGTGCATGGGTCTATGGGCACAAGTTATATATCAGTGCTTAAAATTATAATAATGTAGAGTGAAATCTTTCTATATATTCTAGGTAGAGGAAAAATATATTATTATAAACAGTTTTTAATTTATCATTATAGACAAGGTTGAACCAGATACATTTTATATGTGTCAGAACAGCAGAAATATAATTATGAGTAGATTTCATCATATGTACAATTAAACCTCGATAACTCGAACGTCCAAAACTCAAATTTTCGGTAACTCAAAGTAATTTTACATACCCGGTCAAGAGCATAGGCTTTAACATTGAATCTTTGTTCTGTAATTCAAAGTTTGATAAGTCGAATTATTTGATAATTCAAAGACATTTGCGTCTCCCAAACATCAGATTTCATGCATAAGTCGAATTTTCACTAAAAAAAATCCTACTTAAAAAACTTTCGATTGTATCAAAGCAATGCCAATGAAGCTTTCTGTGTCCCTCAGTCCTACCTGTCTACCCTAAAAAAATTTGCAAAAGAAATGGGAATTGGATCTTTTCAAGCAAGTGCCGGCTGTCTCGATAAGTTTAAAGTTCGTAATGGAATTGTGCAGAAAGTCATGTCTTGTGAAAGTGCAAGTGTACCTAAAATTGATTGTGGAGATTATTGTCGCAACGTGCTGCCTTCTTTGCTAGCGGGCTACAATCCTGATGATGTTTTTTAATGCCAACGAAACTGGACTTTTTTCCAAACGTTTACAAGAAAAAACTCTGGCTTTTAAAGCAGAAAAGTGTCATGGAGGGAAAAAGAAGTAAAGTAAGGATAACTGTCATGGTTGGAGCCAATATGCTGATACTGAAAAGTTGAAGCTTTTGGTCATCAGAAAGTCTGCGAAATCGAGATATTTTCCTGAAATTAAATCTTTGCTAGTAAATTATGAAAAAAAAAAGGCGTGGATGACGATTGCAATCTTTGAACCTTGGCTGTTGAAACTTGACCGAAAATTTCATTTCGAAAGAAGAAGGGTCTTATTGTTTGTTGGCAATTATCTAGTCCATCCTAAAATTACAGAAGATTTGCAATCCATTAAGCTTGTTTTCTTTCCTCCTGACATTATGTCAAAACTTCAGCCCATAAACCAACATGTCATAAAAAACCTAAAGCTAATGTATAGAAAAAAATGTGTCCAGCGGCTTATCAGAAATATTGACGCAGGAAAAGAAATCCATGACATCAATCTTCTTGATGCCATTGTGTTAATCCAGAAATCTTGGGATGAGGTGAAAGCAAGCATGATTGCCAATTGCTTCTGAAAAGCCAGATTCCTCATCAAATCCAATGGAAACAAAGACATCCAGGAAACTGATGAGTTTGAGGAATGGAAGAGATTTCAAAATTCTTTTCCATTGAAGTTGATTTTCGCTCCTTCATTGACATCGATGCAAATCTCGAAACAACAGAATATCCATCAGAAACAGACATTCTCCTTGCAATTAATGATGAGAAAGAAAAATCAGACCAGGATGAAGAGAACGATGAAGCAACGAATCTTAAAAACAATCCCCCTATGGGACTCCAGGCTCTCGCTGCAGCAGAAACCGTTCGTTCCTATATCCATTATCAATCCTCTGTAGAAGATAAAGTGTTTAATGCCCTAAACATTTTGGACAATTTCCTGGATAAAAATGTTCGCAAAGTATGAAGCAAAGGAAACTTACACATTTTTTTTCAAAAGACTTAAATTGTAAGTACAGTCCTGTGCTTTTTTATTGCTACTAGGGATTAAATTTGTATGTAGTAGTACATACAGTTAAATTAAAATTTTTCACTTAACATGTAGAATACGTATTTTTAAAGGATTAATAATGTTCACGAAATACCTTGAAAACAGTTTCCCTAACGAAAATGTCTGTTATTTGCTTTTGGCGATATTTTGCCTGTTCTCTTAATAAGAAAGCATAATTCATTTAATCTTCGATAAGTCAAATGTTTGATAACTCAAAGTATTTTTGGCTTCCGAAGGCACTTTGAGTTATTTAAGTTTAACTGTAGTTAATATTGGTAGATCAATCGGTGGTGGGGAAAAAAATTGCACACATTACTTCGAAATATGGAAAATGAGGTTCGGTTGAAGCAGTGTGATATTTCACTTTTAAAGTGTCACACATACTTCATTTTTCAGTATACTCCCCTGGATGATTGGGCCATTTGCTGCCACATATGAATAGATATCCTATCCCAGACGTATAGAAATCAATGTCCTATTATTGTAGTTTCTTTATTTTTATTGCAGCTCGGTGCATGCTTTGCTTTCATTGCAAATGAAACGATGACCTGATATATGCTTCTTTAAGGCAAGAAAAAAGTAGAAATTGCTAGGAACCAAACCCATTTTTCATGGGGGATGTTTAAAATCCCCCACACATGCATATATGACCGAAACGTTGCAGAATAGTTTGCAAGTTGGCTCTTTGTGCTCTATGCAATGGGGTTAGCCATGGTCATGAAAAACAATAATGTGATTCACTTAGAAGACCAGGACATTTCCTTCAGATAGGATTTCACAATTTCTCTAGGGTTTCATAATACCTAACAGCATTGACTGTCGCATCAACCCAGATGTTCAAGTGAATAACTATTTTGAAGTAATATAGAGTGCACCTACTATGATGAGTAGTAAAACTACTAATTAGTTCTGGGTAGTATAGCCCTCCGTCAGATATATAATAATGACTCATGAAAAAAATTTGTTTCTAGAGCATGTCTTTTTTTTTTTTTTTTTAATCGCCCCTCATATTTTATTAAGTAGCAGCTGTTCCTTATTTATTATATATTGTGCCTATAATACTTGAACCAGAAATATTTAAATTTTCAAAAATAATTATTGTTTTAGTGACTGAAGCAAGGAATGAAGAAAAGAAAAATGTTTTATCACATGGAAATGATAGTTTGTGAATAAAACGTTTCGTGTCGTGCTTTTTATTTTATCTTATTTTGCTGTGTTAGGTATGATTTTCTATTTGTTGCTTTTTTTATTTTTGTTTGCAATTTTGTGGCTTTGATTTTATGTGTTATTCGGTTGCTCTTGGATTATTCTAATTAATCCCAGTTACTCCGTCCACATGAGTCGGAACTAACACCCGCCAACCTGGACCGCAGAGAAAGGACATCTGCTCACCACCAGAGTAGTCCCGCAGAATGGAAAAACCTAGTGGGAACCAATGGGAGGCCTCCAATAGAATCATGGAAAAACCAAATAGATAGGAACCAATAACAAACCTGTACCTCAGGGCACCTAATGTTGGGGAAGTCCCATACATTTCAGAGTAAGAGTTGTTTGTAAGTTTCTGGAAGTGGTTGTGATGTATTAATGGCTTTCCCGTGTAGTTTGTAAGTTTCCCAAGATTCTAAGAAGAGTCTACTATTCTTGTTTGTGATGTGACGGTGTAGTATTTTTGTTGAGTCCCAGTCGGGTTCGTGTCCGTGTTGTAAAGCGTGTTCTGCCAGACGTGAGGCTATGTCTCCTTTCGCGAGTGCTTGTTTGTGTTCTTTTTTTCTTGTTTTGATCATTCTTTTTGTTTGTCCTATGTAATGTTTGTTGCAGTCTTTGCATGGTATTTGGTATATTGCGCCTGTGAGATCTTCTGGTGGAACTGGGTCTTTAACTTTTGTAAGTTGTTTGCGAAGTGTTGTGACAGGGGAATAGAATGTTTGGATATTTGCCTCTTTAAGGATGCGAGAGATTGTTTCGGAAATGCCGTGAATATGTAGGAATAGAGATGCAGGTTCGAGACGTATCATTTAAAGATTATGGTATTGGATCTACAGTTTCTGATAATGAGTCATTTAAGTATCTGTTATTTTTAAGTGCCGTGTGTATGTGTTTTGTTTCTGTGTTTGAAAAATGAAATGTTTTACATTTTGGGAGTGTATTTTTCATACAGTGTGGGGAGGAGGGTAGTTGACTATATAATTAAAGTGCTTTTTATTATTTTAAGAACTCTTTTTCACATTGAACTTTCCTTCTGTTTGTGTATTACTTTGCAGCAGTGAATTATATATGCTGTTTCGTACCACACCTTTATAGGGCATTTGAAGTTAGGATCGCAATTTGAAGTTCAGATATACTGATTTCATTTATTGGGAACTCCAGATCAGGCTGGGCTGGTGCATCCTCATAGGCGATGGGGCTCATGCCTCCGAATGGACAAGCACTCGCACCCCCTCCCCAAAGTCCAAGGTATGCGCCTTTTGAGAGGACCCAATCTGCCCCTGGGGGGACTCTAAATTAAAAAGATGTCATTCCAGATCACAATTTATGGGGAATTTATGAAATCCTTTTTTCCTGCTATAAATCTTATATTGGTCAAACCCGTCGTGCGCTTAAGTTCAGGATTAAAGAACACCAAGTGTACATCAAAGAACAAGAATTGCTCAATCATCAATGGCTAATCATTGTTGGTCTTACGACCATATAATCAACTTCGATCAAACAAAAATAATCTTTAGACCCCCTTCTCCGACAGGTTTAAATTTTTTCAAAACTTTTATTATTCACCAAAACAATAATAATTTGGTCAATGACATGGCTATTACCACAAAATTACATCCGGCATGGACTAATTTCCTACACATTAAGTTACACTAATTTTCTCCATTTTAGATTATTGTTTGTGTTTGCCTGGTTGCTTTTTCTTTAAGTGTTTTGTTTTCTTACATGTTATCCTTTTTTTTTTCCATCTTTTAAAACATTTTAATAATTTCAATAAACTCATTTGGTTTTAGTCATTTTTATGTGATTTCAGATAACGTGACAGAATTTGAAAATTCAGTTTATTATTATTTCAAACTCAGTTGTGCCATTATTATTATGTAACCTTCTTTGAAGAGGGCTAAAAGCCTTCAAAAAAAGTTTTAAAGCTGTATTAAAACATATATTTCTAAAAACTGTGCCCATTGTGTTTTTTACCAAGATCTGTGATATATACAGTACAGCGAGTCACTTTACTTCCAATTTGGCATTGTTTACAAACGTTATGTTCCAATTAAAAAAATAAAAAAATCCAAATGGTGTTTTGCATAATTGTATTTCCAAACTGTAGTTTACATGCTGAAGATAGTAGTTTCCTATCTTCAGCGTGTAAACTACAGTTATTTTTTGTTATGGTGCTGTTTACAAAAATAAAAAATATATTTGTTTGGTGTAATTATTATTTTTTGTTACTTACTTGCCTTGTTTGATGCAACACAGCCATTGCCATTTCTTTGCAATAGAGCGTGATCATTCGTACATATATTTAATTTTAAAATGACGGACTACCGATAAGCATTTTTGCATTTACTGTTTTGCTCACTGACTTCAGTGTGTAATTATATGAGCGAAAGGTATGCAAAGCCATTCATTGACCAAACCAATGAATGATTCTTCTCATCTATTATAAATAGGCAGACTTGTTCATTAATTCACTTTTTGTGTGATTTTGCAGAACTCTAATATTAACCCAGTATGTGGGTATATGAGCTAAAGGTGTGCGATATTGTTTACAGACTGAATCTGCAAATGATTCTGCTCTTCTATGACGTACGAGTAGACTCGTCGATTGATTTGGTCGGTTTTCAACTTTGCACACCTTTAATATGAGCACCAAAAATACAGGTATTTCGCAATGTAAACAACTAATAAATATGCCAACAATTAAATAATAAAATTTAATGTTTAATTGTATACATATTCTGGGGGAACTATTTGAAATGATGTATTTCAAATATAAGTATGTAGATGTAAGTAGGTGGGGCTCACTTACTCCCCACCACTGGCCTACATGGGGGTGTTGATAAGGTTGTAACCCCCATTGCAATGAAATTTTGTATATTTAACATAGGAATATGTGAGTTGTAGCTCTGTAACCCCCCCTCATTGAGCCTATACGCCCCCCCCATGAACTTTTTGCATATGTTTCCCCCTCCCAAAAAATGTATCCCAATAAAAAATCCACGTAGCTTAAAAAAACAAAAAAAGAAGGGTGTAGGCACTGTCCTCCCTAGATCTTGAAACTAGTTATGACAGTGGACAATTGTAGGAAGTAATTTTGAATATTTTATATATCCAATGTTTAATATATTAATACATTATGTTGTAATGATATGTTTTATGTATAATGTTTTACATGTCCACAAAAACCCCTTTCTTGATATTTCTGTTCTGTTGCCAGGATACTGGACATTTTTAGCTAATATACAGCCAGATCATAAAGTGTACTGTGTATATAACCATGTAAAATCATGATTAATGTATTTATAAAAGAATATATTTACATTTAGACAACCATACTGGATGGGCGTAACGGAAAGCCTTTGCTTCCAAAGCCAATAAAAATGGTTGTCGGAACACAAAGTTCACCGCTGGTTATTAGTGAGCAAGGATTCGGGAACGATGTGTTCCTTTACTGGGTCTCCGATTGCCATGGTACTCAGAACGTTTCCCAGCTGGAGTTTGATTTTGCAAAAGGTAGCTATTCCATTCTCTTATCGGTGTAATTTTCAATAACCCATGGTCTTCAACTATGGCCTTTAACCTCATTGTGATAAGTTTGGTTCCCTGTGAACCTAGTCATGTTTTTTGGCCCTGCGATGGTAATGTAGTTACCTGGCATGCCATTAACCCTGGTTTAACTCCCAATGGTGCTAAAGAAAAAAGCTTTCTGACTAACTGTTCACAGTAGTCTTGAGGTTGGTTTCCTAGGTCTTAAGAGATTCAGCCTCTTCGGGGAAAATATAGGTCCATTGGCTGACAGTGGCATTGTGGTTACACAATCATCTATTGTGTCATTAACCTGGGTTGGGCTCCCAATGGTGTTATAGAACATGCGCCGTCCCACTGTAAACCAGGATTTACTCCCCTTGTCAGTAGAATTTTGGCTTCCTTGGTAGGTTCCAACACAGCATGGCTTTGCTGTCCTCATGCTGTAGAAACGTACATAATCTCTCCATTAGTAAAGAAAGCTCCTTTCATATATGGTAGCACTGCTCACTGTAGTCTGGGGTTTGGTTCCCTGGGCCTTAAGAGGTTTGGATTCCTCAGAAAATTGTAGGTCCAGAGGTTCGGATTCCTCGAAAAACAGTAGGTCCCGATGCAGCATGATCATTGTAGTCCTTGAACTGCAAAACCACAAACAAATCATATATGGTAGCATAAAAGGAATATGATTCTGGATTTATCTTGACAACTTGGTTTGCCAGAGCTAAAATAGCAACCGAAATGTCAGTGATTCGAATCCATCTTGGAGCATTCAAATCTGTCATGAGTCTGTGCTTTTAGTTTTAATACGAAGTCACAGATGCAATTCACCTTACACCCCCCCCCCAACACAAATGGTTCTGTATTACTAATGCAAAATTATGTTTTTAGTGTCAAGGCTATTTAAAAAAAATGTTGTTGTTGATTTTTTTCTCTCTCTCTGTCCACCGTAGAACAATACTTTTTTTTTTTTTTTCAGGAACAAGTGTACACGAGCAGTCACGAGCCGATTTTTGTAAACTTAGATTCAAAAAAACATTATATACTAGGCTGTATGCTTTATCCAGTCACATGACTCCACCTGGAGTTATTATTTATAACTCAGGTATGTTTTTATTCTGGTATTCCATAAAATAAGTACTATGGTACTACATATCAGTTCAATGGCATATTGTGTAATTTTAATGATAAAATAATTTACAAAGATAATCCTAAACCAGAACGTAGCTGAAAAATTATAATATCTTGAGCAAAAATGTATTATTTTAAAATTTTTGGAAATGTGGAGTGGATTCAAGAAAAAAAAAATTCAAGTGAGGACTGGGGGAGCTAAATTCAAAAGCCAATGTAGATCAGTCATGTATTTTCACAATAACTGCACCCAAAGCCACATGCACACTATGTGCATATTCAAAGCTGCACATCATCTCTACTCACATGCAAAGCCATCACTTAAACGAATCTTTACTTTTGCATCACCGTGAGACACACTATTTTGTGTAACACATAATGCTGCAAAATGCTATCATTACTGCAAAACTCTCTTTCGCTTACAACCTTTTATGTTTCGTCATGTTCTGGTTTGTTAAGCAGCGATGGGGAGTTGGGGGCTTATCAAGCTGACAATTACCTTCTTTTTCCCCCAATTCCCCTCGTGGCATAGATTGCCCTGTAAACAAACAGATAAATAAATAACTTATTTTGAAGAACTTCATACAGCCAGTTGCCATATGGAGCAAAACAAACTACATCACCAAACTCATTCACGACAAAACACTTTTTAGTTTTTTGTTTTGTTTTGTTTTGTTTTTGCCTTTCTCTGTGCCTTTGCTTTTGTTCATATGTCACTGGCACATATCGTGTAATTCTACATACCTTTAGCCTGGGGAAGGATCAAAATTTGTGAGTGTGATTTCTACTGGATGTGTACTGTTCTTGCATTCTTGTAAAGTCAAAAAATCATAATAATGGAACTGTTTGTATAAGATATAAATACATTAGCATTACATTACATAAATGTAATTGAAGGAGATACATACAAAATTCGTTCATTACAAGCTCAACGGAGGGACTTGGTTAGTTTGAATCCAGGATGAGGACGGCGTTTCTTATTCTCCTAAACCAAAATTGCTCTAGTTTGAACTACATATACGTGGGTGGAAAAAAAAATTTGTATAAAATTCATGAAGTGGCATAACTTACCAAGTTTTTGAAATTTTTGATATTTCCCTCAAAAGTAAAAAGCACTGTAAATGATCCTTTTAAAACTATTTTTTTCTTAACAGTTGCAAACAACTGTTTTCACAAGTTTTTGTAAAATTTTACATTGCTTCCTTTCGGTGTCGACAAATGGTGGTGCCTCTCCGTAGGTTACATAATTTCATATTTGGCTCTCACTTTCAGATATTTTTTCTGAAACAAGCGAATGTCGTAACAATTATCAACAACTTAATAAATTGCATAACTGTATTGATTTTCTGTTTAATTTGAGAGTATAGAATGTTTTACCTGGAAGTTGAAGAATCATTAGGCAGGAATTTCAACAACCATGTTTCATTCCAGATGACAGAAAAGAAGTGGAATACAGCAACCCCATAGATTATTCCGCTCTTGGGCGGGAATTCATATATCGACATCCTGAATACCGTGATGAATATGACCGTTACAACGGAAATAGTCCAGCTTACGACTATCCAGATGTTGTAGACAGTGAATTAATAAGCCCTTATGATGATTCCAGGGTACAGAAAGCATTGACTGATATAACGGATGACAGGCCGCCTATAAGTATTGCCACACCACTTTTCCAGGGAGATTATCCATCAGATGATCGCTCTGATGGACCATTGTACTCTGCGCCATATAATCTTCCAAATTTAAGAAATCAATTTTATTACCTACCAGCATATTATCCAAAAAGTCCACATCGTAATTCAATGTATCACATCACACCAAGGAATTCCTGGCCAAAAGAGAAATTGGATTGGACGGCCAGATCACCTCGCGTCAACCCTCAATTTTACGAACGCTATCCCTCAAGTCAAAGTAACAATGGTCGACCTATGATGCAAAAGAGAAACGTTGCCAAAAAAAGTTTCTCAAATGTTCAAAATGCTATGACTTCAGGTAAGAAATTTGTATATGACTTCTAATTCCTATAAGAAATACAATATTTGTGTTTTAAGTATTATATATATAGTTAGTAATAAGCATTATATATATAAGTATTATTATATTTGTGTTTTAAGTATGGGAACGATAATGGATTAATATAAAATTATTAAGATCATTATTAAAATTGTCATTTTAGATAATGTAACTCAATGGTTTCCTGTTATTTGCATTACAAAATGGTTTCAAATTATAATGTTTATCCCCGGTATAAATTGAGGACTACTTGTATGTCGAAGGTTAAAATAAATAAATTACTTGCATGCTTCCAAGTACAGTAAAACCTCTCTTAACAACCACCTCCCTTAACGACCACCTTTTCTGGAAGATTTCCTCATCCCTCCTCCTTTGATCCGATAATAAATTTGCCTCCATTCAGAAACCACCTCTCTGAATGACTGCTTTTTCACGGAACTGATGGTGGTTGCCTTAGGGAGGTTTTACTGTACATCAATTTTTCTATCAATGATTTCTTCTATTAAACATGTCTAATATTGTTCAGCAGATTTGACACGAAAAAGGAAAGTTCAAGTTAGACATGTTGGCCCACATGATGGTGGAGGGATTCAAAGAGTTATTTCAACAGGTTTGTTTTCATTTAAAGCCATCCTTTCTATGCCAAAGTTGTTTGTTCTTTAGTTAGCTGTATGTAGATTTGTCAGAATCATGCATTTGCAAAGATTGTTCCTTTTCGAGAATCATGAAATATCATCTACCTATCTATGGTCCAGCGACTGTACAGTGGTAATACTTTCACCTAGTATGTGTGTTCATCCTGGTTTCAACTCCCAGTGGTGCCAAAAAGAGAACACTTATTAACTGCTCAATGTAGTTTGGGGTTTCCTAAGGCTTAAGAGGCTTGTATTCCTCGGAGAACTGTAGGCCCCTCCTATGTATCATGAACCTCATTGTCCTTGTGCCGTACAACTCACAAACTCTATCCATCCATTTTGTGTAGATAAATTAATCTTTTATGTATTCTGCTGGATTAATTTAATTTGCTTGCTTAACATTAGAATTCTATCAGTATAGATCATTTTGACCGTGAAGGAATTTAAATAGCACATGTTTTTATTTTCCTTTGGATCATTTCAATATTTTTTGCTTTTTCTAAATATATATAAAAAAATCTTGTTCTTTCTTTTTAATTTATTATTTTTGCCATGATAATCTGTGCTTTGAATTATGGCTATTGATCATTTTGATACAGTACTAGTTAAAATAATTATTTGTCCTCATTATATAGTCCCATAGTTGTATAGAGGCAATATATTCACCTCAGAGTTTAAGCTATTGTTGCTGTTTTTTGCAAAATGCGACGAATTAATCTAAAATGCGAGAAAGAAAATTGTGTCCGTCGCAAAATAGCGACAGTTATTTAATATTCTGTCAACAAACCTTGCCTTAATTTAATAACTTTATATTTTATTGGTTTTTTTTAACCTTAAAGTATGGTTCTTACCATAATCCTTATAGTAATTCAAAGCATTGTTGATGTAAATAATTTTATTGATACGATTTTTCGAGCAACGAAAGCTACTAATCTTTTTTAGCATTTTGCTACAACTTTTTTTCGTACTTTAGCCTTCTTTGTGCCAGCTGAAACCCTGATTCACCTATTGCACCATTAATGTGGGTTCAATGCCAGTGGTATGGAAGAAATATGTGTTGTTTGTTCTGCCAACCATCATCGGAAGCGGAGGGTGTTAACCTATGTGACGGATTCTTCGAAAAACTCTGAGTTCTTGCACAGCATGAGCCTAGCTGTCCTAGTACTGTAAAAACACAAACAAAATGTGCATCCCCATCTCATTCACCCAGCTGCTCATCGTAGTGGAGGCAGGGGGAGGGGGTTGGGTTGATTCCCTAAGCCTTACGAGGTTCGAATTCTTCGGAAAATTGTAAGTCCTGACGCAGCATGTCATTTGCTATCGTTGCGACATAAAACCCACAAACATTCGCCCACTCATTGCATTGGATTTATAAAAAGATTTCTGTTTTTGTTTTCTAATCATTCTTCCATGGTTCAGGTACCTTAGCTCCTACCTTGAAAGCTAAAGGAAAACAAGGGATTGATATTGTCTTTGCGACATTTTGGTTTTACCCATCATCTGTGGAAAATCTTTTGCCTGAAGACAAACGCTGTATCGAAGACAAAATGCGACAAGAAGGACAGCGTTTTAAGCCATCTAGTAAGTGCAATATGTGTAATTATTATCAGTGTTGGAAATAAGCGGTATTGCATAGCAATTTGCGATTCAAAATGTATGCAAGACGATACATTTTCTCAAATTGCGTCAAAAATTTTGCAATGCAAAAAAATAACTCCATACATATTTTAAAATGACAAAAAAAACCCTTATTTTATAATGCAATCATTCAAATTTCAGTATTAAATTCCTTCCCATCAGTTATCATCCGTACTGCGACATTTGTTTTGTTTTTGTCTGCCTTCCGAGCTTCCGTTCATTCTGCCCTCCCGTCCGCTTTCTTACCATGTGACCTTCCTCTGCGCCTTTTCGTTCCAGAGGATTGGAATCCCATGTTTCTGCGGTCGTTAGTCGCATTTTGCACCTATAAATGTTTTATAACGTTTTAATTGCCAAGATTTTAGACCCAATCGTCATTTTTGGCGCCAAACTATTTTATTGTTTATATGACGCAAATTTCGATTGCTCAATCCTTTATTTTTCCTTTTGCCATTGGCATCGGCGGCCTAAAAATATATTGGACAAAATCCCAGCATTTTGTTTGAAATGGAATGGGGATTTGGAATCCTAATACCAACATTGGGGGAGGGTTCTTTCTGCCCTCCCCCCACAAACAGCACCCATGCTTTCTGTCAATCTCACAGACTCATGTTGAATTATTGTTACTTTTGTTCAAGGGGAACCCATGGTCTGCCATGTGGCCAACTACGATACTTCGCTTTCCTTCCCCTAGTGTTCCACTGGCATCTCAATGTAGCCTTTTCTACCTCTACGGAAGTTGTTTATTGATAGCTTAAGTTTAGCGACGGTCTTTGGCTTCACACTCATTTTTGATTTTTAAGTTTGCTATCAATTTTCGATCACGAAGACTACACAAAACGAAATCAGTAGTAAGGTTCCTAGAATTCCATCGATCCGCCTTCCCCTCAAAAGCTTATCTCCCGTTTTTGTCTCAACTTGAAATTCTGGAAAATTTCGAAAGCCCCCACCTCTCCTCAGAAAATAAAAACTGGGAATAAAATTTTCATTGTCAAACAAAATAAATAAATCCGGAAAAACATCGCTATTTTATTTTGTCATAATGTACATAAAGTAATCATAACACCCCACCCCCTCACGATACTCAGCGATTTTCTGTCGCATTTGAGGAGCTGGATCGACGAAATAAATTCCTTTTTTATTTTTTATAAATACCTATAATCACGCCATACCATCGGCGCTGGTATCACTACGCCAATAAACGTTGATTGATTGACATTGTTGTTTGAAATTGCATTTGTTCGTTTTAGCATAAAACTGCTCATAAATGCCCCCTATGTTTTCTGCGAATTTTAACTTTTTGGGTGATTAGGGGGTTGACGCTCCTGACTACGACCTTCCTGTAAGGGGCAGAATATGAAATCACGTCAGTTTCGTTAAAAGGCGCCTTTATAAAAGTGTTCGATTAGAGTTTTATCTTGACAGATTTTTTTTTTTTAAATTGCGCCTTAGTAAAACGTTTTGGAAGAACTGAAGAAAAATTGTTAAGTGCCATTGATGCCCAACGTTCTGCTTCTTTTTAACCCAGGGCTTAATGTGACTTCAAAAATGGACCATCTCCAATTTTTCACCATGGCCCCCTCAAATAAAAAAATGATATATCTTATGTACACCAAGGTTCGAAATTAACGGGTGCACAGTACACCTACAATTTTATCCGTGCACACAGTTTTTTAATTTGGGTGCACGCAGTGCACCTAACTATTCAAAATTATGTTAACTTTATTACTACTACCTAGAAAAAATTGCGTTTTAAGATTTATTTTCCCGTTTCCATTAACTGACCCTCCCTCAGATAAGAAATAAGAGATAAGGATCTCTGATTTCACCTACAATAGCGCTTGGCACGGAGCCAGCAATGAACTTCAACCTTTCAACCTCAGTTATCCTTTCTCTGCATCTAAAAATAGAATTTCCCCCTCTAATGATCATGAGGGTTTGGTGACGGGACCCTGAGGAGTCACTGGGGTCTGCCTTCTGCGCATGTGGTAGACCTAAATGCGAGCATGTCACGGCTTAGGTAACAGTAATGATGAAACATGCAATAAATTAGCTAGATCAACTAACTGTTGGAAAAAATGTGAAATTTTTGTCCTAATATTAGAACTATTAGAGATGGAGCATTCCAAGATATCCACCAGATAATAGGAAACAGATTCAATCGTCATTAAAGAATGAAATAAGCGGACGATAATTCCAGAAGAGCTCATATTTAATTTTGCTAACGGTAAATAATAAACATTACTTCAACTTGAAGTCTCATTCTATATATTCAACACAACAGCTCAGGCAGCCTGCTATCTTACAACACAAACTATACACAGAATCCCACTATGTGTGCATCATCCATGTCTTCCACGTCATTGGCATTAGTAATCTGCTTGAGTTGGATTTGTTTAACTTATAAACGAACACTAACATCCAGGAAGAGGAGAAGTCTCTCCTATGGCATTTTTGTACTTCGCACAGACTTCAGTTTGCAGCAGTCAAGGAAAACGTAGTAATGTCGGCAAATTCTAGCAAGGAATTCTATGTATGATATCGATATATGCTATCAAGATCACTGTACTTTTTAATTATTATTATATCACTATATTTGTTCACAATTTAATTTTACCATTCACAGTCCATAAATACCTCCATCCATTCTCTTGTTTCATTTTCCGTGCTTGATTAAACAATGCCTTCTTAAAAGAGCATTGTTGCCCCTATTTTAAAGCCCCATTGCCCCCCCTCATTATGACGATGCAGGCCCTGATGATATTTACAAAAAACCTTTAACATCTGCCTGTTGGTAAAATATAAGGAAGATGCTAAAAGTAAATTTGTGGCTTGTGCTTTTGATGGTACATCGACCAATTTCGGAGAAAAGAACGAAGCTTTCCAAAAATTGAAAAGGGATGTTCGACCTTATCTTTTAGGCATTCATTGTTGTGCTCACAGAGTAGAATTAGCTGTTAAAGATATTATTGAAAAAACGGCTTATTACTTGAAATTTGGAGAATCTTTAAATGATTTGCATGTAATTTATGAGTATTCTGCAAAAAACTGGTCAGAATTGCAAACTGTGGGAAAAGCACTGAACATAAAAATACTAAAACCTATAAAAGTTGGTGGAATTCGGTGGATAGCTTATCACGATTGTGCTGCTATTGTTGTTCAGAAATGTTATGGAGCTTATATTGTTTATTTAGAAAATCACTTTATCAAAGTCTAAAAAATACAGTTCAAAGGCTGCAAATGCCATTAAAAATATGAAATCATTAGAAATTATGCTGTTTCTGCTTTTTTTTCACTAATTTAAGTAAAATTCTCCAAAGCAATTGTACAAACTTGACCTGTGCAAGATCAAAAATGCAAGCCATTCTACTTACATTTAAAAAATTGAAAAATGAAAACGCTCTCGAAAAATTTGCAGATTCAGATAACATTGAGGACTAGAATATTTCAGATGAAAACATAATGTACAAGGGTATGAATTTGTCAGAAATTAAATTACAGACAAGGAGAATCCGTTCCTTTCAATATGATGTAAGCTTCTCCATTATAAAAGCTGAAGTAATAAAAGAAGCAACACATATAGTTGAATTATGTGGAAATTTCATTAGAACAAGATTTGAAAACTTTATTGATGACCCAGTTTTATCAGATTTCAAAGTGTTTGAGCCAAGCAATTGGCCAGTTGAAGGCAAAACTGAGCTGGTGGAGTACGGACAAGAAGAAATCAAGCTCCTCTGGTTCCATTTTAGTAACATACTTAAGGTAAAGGGTTTATCGAAAACTGAAGCTTTGCTTCAATGAGAAATTCTAAAACTTCATGTTAAAGACACTTTAGAACACAAGATAAAGTGTCAAAAATACAGCGATGTGTGAAAAAACTTTACGACTAGCGATGAAAGGAATTACAAGGATATTCTAGGTTTAATAGAAATTAGGCTTATTATACCTATAAATACAGCAGTGCATGAACAAAGTTTTTCCTTAATGGGAAGGATAAAATCAGACTGAAGATCTAAACTAAAGCAAGCAATGCTTTCAAACTTATCAGTTATAAACAAGCAATAAACAAATAAGCATAAGTTTCAAAAAGCAGTTATCCCTTAGCAAAGAAACTCTTGAGACTTTTAATCCAGAAAACGCTATGCTATTCATCGGTGGTGGAAAGTTGGCCAACAAATACGTAGGCATAGTGTAAGACCACATGGGCCTAGATCTAGATCCATATACGATACAACTGAACATAAGTAAAGTAGTGATTCAGATGCCGACGGTTTTTCTTTGGAAAGTGGTAGTGATTGAAACAGTGATCAAATTGGAAGGAAATAACTGATGGGGAGAATGGGATTCAATCGTTATGCAACGAAATTTTGTACAAATAATAAACTAAAACTGAAAGATTTGGTGGAATGGATACTTATGCTTATTTTTCAAGGAAAGTGACCTATTGAATAATTTTCTCAATGTATCTGCTTTGTATTGTTTTGTTCATTACAAATGAACATTCAATTATTTTGAAAAGTGGTATTTTTTCAGCTTATATGTTTAATAATAATTTCTATACTTACATTTTTCCCATTTTTAATGTTGAGGTTTAATTTTTATTCTGCTAGTTACTTGTGTACCCATTGCAAGTGAAATATGCAAGTTGTAGCTCCCTAAACCTCCCTTATGAGCTTGCTGCGTATGCCTATGTGTGCACCAGAGCTCGAAATTAGTGGTCATTAGTCATATTTTGCACCTATAAATTTTGTTTTGACGACTAAGATTTGGGTCATTCCGTGGAAATGTAAACCTCAGTGACAAAAAATAAAGTTAAAAAAACTTTAAGTGCAACCCATTATTTTATTTTATATATATATATTATGGTATGAGAATCTAGCAACAATTTGGAAATCATTTGAATTTGGCAACAGCTGGAACACAAAAGGCACATGGTTGTGAAGTAAGCCAAACTTAAGATTGAATGTAATGCAGAAGACTTTGCTATTTATGTAAATGTTATAAAAAATTTGCCTGAAGCTTGATTAATTTGACATATTAGACCTTTAGCTAATTTATTTATTTGCTACTTCTGGAAAATATCATAGATATATTATCGATTGTTGTTGTTTATTGTTTACCTTTTTTGTGTGTGTGTGTTATATTGGTCACAAAAATTAACATTTTTCTTTATAAAAAAATAAATTTTATTACTTAAAAGCTATATTTTTTAAATCTCTTTACTTAGTTTCTGCTCTATTTAGAACACTTTCAAGATTTATTTTATCATCATTAATTTAGCTCATATGGCTGTGACCAATGTAACAATTTTTGTGTGACCAACGTAACAAACGTTACGTTAGTCACTTGCTAGTTGCTTGTTCTTATTTCATGGATGATGGTTACAATTGTAAGTGGGTAACAGTTTACTTCTCAAAAATTCATATAACTAAAAATATTAAAAAAAAAAAAAAATATTATTCAAAGGTAACAAAATGGTGCCAACAACTGCTGCATAACGAAAACAACATGCTAAACAACATGCATGAAGAATAAATATTTTGAGAAAAGGAAAAAGCAAAAAATCATATGAAATAACTGAGATTGAAAAAAGAAAGTGATGTAAAGTAGAAAAAAGAAAATGAAGCATCAAAAGTTAGAATGTGTGAAAATGCATTCAAAGGAAAAAATGGATTCACCATCTTTCTTTGTATCCAATCTTCAGAGTTTTGGAAAAGCTTTGAAAGATGTAGAGCATCTTTACCCCAGAGTCCAATAAAAAAAATTGCTAAAATGGCTACAGAATTGGGTCTTCCACTTACTGATAAAAATATAAAGTAAAGACTCATAAAAATAATGGAATTTCTGATGAAGTAAAAAATATGGTAAAAGATTTTTATCGTAGAGATGAAATTTCTCGTCTACTTCCATGGAATAAAGATGCGAAATTATTTGAAGATCCAACTACCAGTACAAAAGTAACTTTGCAGAAATGTTTACTTATGTACAATTTAAAAGAGACACATGAGCTTTTTCAGGCTCATAATCTTGACATTTCCATTGGTATTTCCAAATTTTGTGAACATCGGCCAGTGGAAGTGTCAGCCAGTCAATTCCATCTAAAGATCATGAAGTCCGTTTCTGCCCCTATTGTGAAAACATTGGGTTTCCTATCCACGCATACAAATGGAAAGATTCTAATATTAAAAGCATAAATGATTTGCTATCACTAATTGTTTGTGACATATATCCTTCTAATTGCATGAAACATAAATGTGACAAATATTTATCACTGTTTGAAGAAGTAATTCTTCAAGAAGCAACAGCTAAGTCTGAGGCAATGTGAGATGGGGGAAAATTTGAAATAAGAAGTTTTAGTAAATCTAATTCATTATCAGAAGAATTTTCAAAACAAATTCCAAAATTTTCTGAACATATTTATAATATTGCATGGCAAGCTAGGGAATTAAAAAAAAAGCAAGAAGATAATTTACAACCAAATGAGATATTACTTCAAACTGTTTTTGCCCAAAATTATCAGATCAAGCATCAAAATGAGGTCATGGTAGCTCATTGGAAAACTGATCAAAATCCATCTGTCACGATTTATACTGGTGTTATCTACTATAGGCAAGAACCAAACGATGATTTATTAAAGCAAATACATCATGAAATAATTTCAGATACAAAAAAGCATGTACCTCTTTGAATTGAAGGTTTTCTTAACTTAATCGCTAATTTTCAGAAACATTCACCATTTCAGTTAAAAAGGTAATTAATTGGAGTGATG
>QLNU02003225.1:91793781-91804493 GCA_006491805.2 Dysdera silvatica | reverse complement strand
TGCTGAAAATAACAATCATGAATGGTTGAAAAGTACCGTATTAGCAAAGTGTCTTGAAATTAGGTGTATCTGCACAAAATTTGTTGTAGATAAAAGGTATCCAACTGTATCAAGCTTAGCTGGATTGTGCAAGAGATGAAGCTGTTGTTTTAGTTTCAAACGTTTAAGCATATTTTCAGCACTTATTCCTTCATCTAATTAAAATAATAAACTTTTTTGAACTTTGTGTGCATTGAACTCAATACTTTTTCGAGCACATTTTTCTTTTTAGATCCAAATTTTGGCATGGACCATGATGCATATGAAGAAATGATCACAAAAGACTGCTTGAAAAAAAGCGGACGTTTAAAGAATGAAGAGCTTCCTAATGAGTACAATCCATTTAACAGGCCGATGGGACAATTGACTTTATATCGTATTCACATAAATTGCCATTGTGCCACAAACGTGACTCAAAGACGAAGGTGTTCAAAAATTTTGCCTTTCCATCAGCAAGGTTGGCCAAGTTATATGGGACGGTTCGCAAACAGTGCCGCAATTCCCCGTAATTAGTTGACTGCTCAGATAATTATACGCTGTTGTATTATATAGGGCTCGACAAATCATGGTGAACCATACTCATCTGCCACAAAGAAAAAACCTACCTAATAGGAAAAAAGCTGACGAGTAGAAAAAGATTTTCTACTCGCCAGCTGTAAAATTCTAGTCACCAGTGGTGACCAGATCTGTCAAGCCCTGGTATTATATGTGTGTTTTAAATAAATGTCTGTAAATATTTGTGGATGTGTTTTATGAATATATATATATATATATACTCAAATTTGAATTAAGGTGACGATTTATTTTGACGAGCATGTTTCAGTGAAATCTGCATACAGGAAAATCCCTGTTATTATGGTTTCGATTACTGCGGCTTTTGATTTATTGCGTTTTGTAATTTGATACCAAATTTTGAATATTGCGCTCAAATTTGATTTATTGCTTGCGGTGTTTGAAGGTACCAAACAACAACAAATGAAGAAAATACACTGTGTCCTAATTATCGCCGTTTCGATTACTGCTGTGTTTTTATTGGCATAATTAGCCGCAATAATCAGAGTTTTCCTGTATAACGATATTTATCGCAGTTCTGGTGGATTTCCTGTAGTGTTAATGTTTACTGAAATTGTTTATATCGATAATTTGTTTTGAATGAACCCCTGTATAATGTTAATTTTGCACTTTTCACACTTTGGCCGTATATTGTGTCCATGATTTCTTAAAGCAAACAGCCTTTGAAAATTTGTCAATGCTGAAGAATATTATATACACAAATGCCGACGGTTCTAGGATAAAAAGAAGTTTTTCGAGCTTGGAAACAATATAGGTATTCATCCCATTAAAATAACTTTAGGCAATTCGTCCTTTTTTCCCCCAGAACTGAAACGTTAATTGCACAACTTTTAGTTTCCTGTTGGTCATTACATTCCTAATCTGTGATATCTGATAATTTGTTTAACATGAAATAATTGAAAATAATGTTACATCCAAATTAAAGAACTTCCATTAAAAAGTCTATTTTTGGTTCCACTTTTTCCATAACACTATGATTCTGTGATAGTGTAGCCTATGGTGCAATTATCTTACATTTGACTCGCAATTATGCAAAACAAACGCTTACTCACTGCTCACCATAGTCTGTGTGTTGGTTTTCTTGGCCTTAGGAGGTTCGGATTCCTCGGAAAACTGTAGGTTCTGATGCAGCATGACCCTTGCTGTCTTCACATCATAAAAATCGAACGAACAAACCTATAGCAATACCTTTTACCAGTTCTAATAGCAGTGGTTCCCAACCTGAAGGCCACTGCAACTATTTTCAGTTGCAATTATTTTTATAAGGAATTTCATACCAAATATTTCTAGAACATTTATATTTCAAGATGGCTACATTGTAATGTTATACTAATGTTTGTTAACTTTATATTGATATATATTGTTAATTTAATATATATATTAACATAATATACAGTAGAACCTCCATATAACGTACTTCCGTATAGCGAAATTCTCCATATAGTGAAGTTTTGGCAAATCCCCATGGTCATTACATATGAAAGTGTTTCTATATAACGAAATTTTTAACGACCAAAACAGAAAATTAAGTGGTCACGTCAGCTACCTTGGGTTCCCTAATACCGTGGGAATACAATACGATTTTAAGGTAAGTGGCAAACGAACAGAATGAGGCACATCTAAGGAACTCTAAACTCCCTAATAAAGAGTTTTCCTAGGCATATATATCTTTACCTGATTGCCCCATACAGTGCGAAACTGCTAGGCTAGAAACCTTGAATACACTATCCTTGCCATTATCCTTGAATCCACTGTATTATTTGAATAGTATTATTTGTCGCGCTTTTTTGCTCGTTTGATTACCAGAAATCCAGACCTTGCAAATTTCCCACAGGGGTGCTAACACTTGTATGATGAATCAACATCACCATTTGTTGTGCAGCAGGATGTTAGAAATTTTTCTACAAAAGCATGAATGTGTATGAAAGAAGCATTAAATATGTTTTCATTTTAAGGTAATAATCGTTCAACTCTCTTTTATACGCATGTATATTTATATATTTCACACTTAACAACATCCATTTTTAAATGGTTGAATGTTATTTATGAGAAACAGTCGTTAACTGAAAAATGAAATTTTAATTGTGGTATGATATTGCCCTGCCCTGGTTCATGAATACATCGTTTCCACATAGCAAATTTTCTATATAACGAATTTTTTTTTATGGAACCGTCGATTTCATTATATAGAGGTTCTACTGTGTGTATATAATATATATTAATATTTTATAATTAATGTGTTGTCTTTACTCTACTAAAAATCCTTTTCTTATGCAAATGGTGCAGCGACTGAAGTGGGGGGTCACAGACTATTTGGTTACAATAAAAAGAGATTCAAATTACTTGGTTACTTTAAAAGGAGGGTCACAGCTTAAAAAGGGTTGGGAAACACTGCCTTAAGAGTATCATTATAAACAAATTTCAATGCAGTTGGCTCGCTCTCTTTCTTCCAAAACTATTTTTGGAAATTTCTCTCTCTCATTTACACGTATATTCTTATTCCTTTTGGCACATTCATGGAGTGGGAGTATCGTTCTCATTCATTGAATGTAAGTTAAAATAATTCTTTCTTCATTCTTTCAAGTGAATGAATTATTTTCATTCATTTTAAGGGATGATCCTCCTTTACAACATGTATCTAAGACTGTGCACAAGGGTGGAGGATTGGGTTAAATCTCTTCGTTTGAACATTATTAACTGCTTCCTATGTGAAAAAATTTTGGTTCTGCTAAATTTCCCTTTTGTGAAATCCTCTGCATGGACTTTTATTAACTTGAAATAAAAATTTTGTCTTTATATATAAAGAAAAGCTTTCAGAAAACAGAAAAGTATGAAGCTAATTTCCAGATTTGGTTTACTAGATCTGTCTTGGGAAGGCTTAGCTTTTTTTTTTTTTCTGAATTCACAATGTTTATTTACTTCTTTGGAACCTGGGCAGCCATGGTCAAACTGTACCATACACGATAGACTTGAATTCTCATTCTACTAAACATTTAATGGTTGGATACTATTCCTCATGACTTTTCACAAGCCATAAAATTTACGTCAAGCATACTCTCGTCCATTTTAAATACAGTCGCTTTTAATGGGTAAATTTACTTTTTTTATTTGCCTGAAATAACCTGACTTGCAAATTTGATAATGTTTTGTGGTGAAATATATCCTGCTTGTTTCTTACTCCCCCTCCCTGCTCCTACATTTGTGGCATAACTGGAGGGGAAGATGAGTCAGCACCACCTAGATTACTCTGGGGTGGGGTGCAGGCTAAGTACCCCCTAAATGAATGAAAATTACGAATTAGTGTGATGTGTTGAGCATTGGACCCTTCAGATCTCGAGACTAGCTAAGCCAACGTTTAGTAGCATTAATCATTTAAGAAAGGCATTATGACTACTGTCTAATTATGTGTATTGACTTTAGGGTTTTGTTTTCGTTGTCGATATGCATGTAGCATGGTTGTATTAATTATTGCCATGAAAACAGACAAAGTTGTGTAGGAAAAAAAAATAAGAATTCAATATTTGTGAAATTAAAATACTCTGTGTTTGTCTTTAGGTAACCCTACACATTATAAACAAAAAGACAACAAATATTGTCATAACGAATCATTGGATGAAAAATGCCTACGTGCTTGGAAGGAAGTGTAGAACAATATCTCCAATACAGCGGGATTGTAGGCAATGATTTTTTTTTTTGTTCTCGAAACAGTTTTGCTTACTCTTTGGTTTCAAAATATTCTTATTTAAAATTTTGTAAGCATCTAATTTTCATTACCAGGAAGAGAGTAGATCAGCTCTAGATGTCAAGAAACTTCACTCACTCACTAACCAATGCCTACCCTTGGCTGTTGAGCCATTTGGTTTCACGCCAACCAGTAGAGATTGGTCAATCATTGTTGCTGATTTTTGTCACCATTGATTCTATGTTGTAGGACTGGACAGTCATAAGAGCTGTGCTGCTTTCATAGTTCCATAATAGACATAGCAGGCACTTTGGCGACAACGTAATGCCAATTCGGTGCAGATTTGCAGCAAGGTAGTTATGACCTGTGATTGTCGGGAAGGCAGCCACACTTACTGCTTGAGGGCGGTCATGGTGGATAAAGCCATTGGTAACCAAGCTTGTACAATTCTTACCTAACAAAAGAGATCAGGGGATGCTACTTCACCCAGTTGTTCATTGTCATATCGACTTGGGCTTGAGCAGAGTGCAACAGTGACAGGCAAGCTTACTGAGGCAGATTATTGCCCATCTTTTCACGGCCATCAGCCTTTTCTTTGTCACCGATACCAACATGACTAGGTATCCACTGAGCCTTATTTTCCGTTCCTGTTTTGCAATGTCATCAAGCAGATGATGGCTCAGATGCAGTCTGTCATTGCAGCATAGGTTTCAGATTGTAGTTAAGGGAGACTATAAAAATATGGCCTTTGCAGGTGGATATGTTTCGTTTAGCTCTGTGGTGGCAACTTGCATTACAGTCCGCCTCACCATCATAAACACTAAGAGGCATGTCCGCATGCAGGAGGATCTTAGGAACTTCCTTGCCAAAAGAAGATGTCTAATAGGGCTATAAAAATATGCATATCTATTTACTTGTCAAACTTGTAAATAGGGGAGAACTCTCAAACCCTGAATAATTATCAAAATTCTGACCACAGGATTTTGTTTTGTAGACTACTAATTTGAGAATACTTTAAAGAAAAAAAAACATACAATTTTCTTTAAAGGAGGGGGAGAGGGAATTTAAATAAAAAATTTAACTTTGATGGCAGAATTACAAGCAAAAAATTACAATTATGTCTGAAGACAAAATTGGTATTTCCTCATTTATTTTTGTATAATGTATTTATATTTCTTCTTTACAATATAGGAGGGGGATAGATGGGAAAAATCGTTCAAGAGTAAGTTGAGAGCAGTGTCGGTCAAACAGCCTTTTTCCTTTCCATATTGGGTAGGAAGTACGATTCCCAATATGGCAACGCTGCTTTTTTTTTTTCCCCCCACTTCAAAAAATGCATCTGGTTCTGTGAAAGAAAGTGAGACACATGAAGAAAGGGAAGAAACTACAAGATCATGCATTTTACAATGGTGGATCCAGAAATCTTTCAAAGGAAGGGCAATTTACTTCTGATTCTTACTTTTAACCAAGTGTCTGGTATTTTTCTTTTCATTTTCCATGATATAATCCCACCTCAGGGAGGGGGTGATTGTCCCATTGCTCTCCCTTGGACCAGCCATTGATATTTCGAGAAACATCGGTAAAACGGTAGTTTGCTTTCAACATGAGATAGCAAGTACAATTACAAACATGGGAACGCATTTTCTTTTCTTCAAATGTCAATTTTCCACCCAATAAATGCATCTTATTGTGTGAAATGAAGCAAGACACACACAGAAAGGGAAAAAACGTTCAGCTTGTACCCGCCCATAAGCGCAGTCCTGTTCATAAGTTGCATGTTGTACATCTAAGACAATTTTATACAAATATTAAAACTATTAGGCCTTCTCATATACCTTAGTGAACTTTTTCGATGCAAATAAAGAAAAATATGCACGAAAATACAGTGGCATCTATTCATAACACTCTAGGGAGCGGTGAGGAAAATATTGCGATATAGATAGTTAATCGTTATAGACATGGCTAAGCTAATAAATGTCAGGAACGGGGTAAAATTATGCTGTAGACAGATTTCACTGTTGTTAGTAGTACATTATAGGTTTTGAAGTACGGAAATCCCCGAGCACCTACCGGAGTGACCTTCACTTTTTGAACCTAATACAAATTTCATAATTTTTGCATTAATCATTGTTTGTTTGGTTTTACGGCTCAAAGACTACAGTGGTCATGCTGCGCCGGGACCTACTGTTTTCCGAGGAATCCGAACCTCTTAAGGCCTAGGGAACCAAACCCCGGACTACAGTGAGCAGTGCGATCTTTATGAGATCTCTGAGTAAGCGTTCTTTTTGCACTGCTGGGAGTCGAACCCGGATTAGCCGCGCAATAGGAGAACGCGTTACCACACTGCGCCACCGCAGGGCATTAATCATTACTTTCAATTATGTAAATTTCATTTACCTACATTCATTTACATTATTTAGCCACCTAATAGTGAATTTAAATGCAGAAATAGAAATATCAGTCCAGTACTGTTAATGGCAGTGGGGAATCCACAGAGAGAGGAGAGTTAGGAAAATTTTCCCTCCCAAATCCATGAAAATACGGTGGAAATCGATTATAACGACAGAATTTTTACAAAAAGTTTGATTTCCTATTTTATTTTTTTTAATTACTCGTTAAATTCAGCATCTAAAGAGACATGTTCGCTAAAAGTGATTTAATTTTATTTTGATTAATCGTTATACCAAACAAAATCCATATTTTCCTCGCTATATCTAGGAACTTGCTAAATGTGGGTTTGTTACACACACACACGCAAGTGGGTCTTACTGTACTTTTATATTCCACAAATGCCTCTCTGGATCTGCCTCTAGTTAATGTCTATTTTCTTTAAGCTCCTCAGTAGTAGTAGTATATTACTGTCTTTCTATGGAAAACTACAAAGTTACAATGCTCACCGATTTTATTTCCCCTAAATAAAAAATAAACTTCCAAGATGAATTACAATTAAAAACTTATTGAAAATAAGAGCACACAAGAACACTGCAAATAAAAACAACTCAAAATTTTTACAAATCAAATTTATAAATGAGTTTTTTTATGACTGTACAAGCTTGTTGGCTGACGAAATTGCTGTGGACATTTGTCACATTGGAACAGATATTTGGCAGAGTGGATATAGGAATGTGTCTTCAGATTTTGCTTTGTTGTAAAGCCTTTCCCGCAAAGGTTACATTTGTGTGGCCGCTCTCCTGAATGGCGAAGATTGTGTCTCAACAAATGGGATTTACTGTGGCAGGTATATCCACAAATCTCACAAATGAATTTTCCTGTTCGTGAAATTTTCTGTGGCATCAACAATTGCCGATGTGTGCGTTTGGAGGAAGCATAATTGAAGAAGTTTGGGAACACTGGGAAAGGAAAAACTGGAAATCCTATTAGAGAAAAATATTGCATAAATATCATGACCAATAGACATAAATATTAAAAGGTTTTCTTAGGGAGCATTCAAGTATTATGTAAGCACTTTTGTGGAGAGGGGTTGCTGTTACGCTTTGTTTTCCTATGTTAGCCAATGTTCATTTTGCTTACCATGGAGGAGGTATAAAATGGCCAAAATATTGCTTATATAATGCTTGAATGCTGCTTTATGATTGTACATATAACTCTATTAATTAACAATAAATTATATAAAATGAAATTAGCTTATTTTTTAAATATTATTTGTAGGCTATTTTTTAACAGATTTTCTTAAAAAATTATAATTAAAAAACGATTTCAACTGAAAATCGCTTTGCAGTTTTGAAAATGCACTATGAAAGTTTTCATGAAAGACGACTTCATCATTACTTACAAATAAAATAAAAATACACCACAATGCAGGGGTTTTCAACCATGAGTAGAATGTATGTGTGAATTGTAAACTCAAATTAGCATACTTTAACAATATTGAAGAAGCTTCTGTCCAAACAAAACAAACTATGGTCAGGGAGTGGTGACATTTTCCATCTTATCTCAGTACGTCATCACCCCCACCCCCCCAAGCCATAGTCTTTTTTTTAGGGAAAGAAAAGGTTGAGAACTACTGCCATAATGCATTATAACTTTCTGTTCACATAAGAATCACATATGCAAATGTGGAAAGGCTTGCATTTAAAGAATGAGCCATAAATTATTAAAATAGAAATTATTTTTATATTACACATTTTTAAAAACTTACATGCAGTATTCTACTTCTAAAATGTCCACAGCAAATTATAAAGAATCGATTCATAGTTTGTGAACACGCCTTTGAGCTTGGAAAAAGCGCAAGTAACTTCAAGGCAAAGAATTACAAATACAAAGTAAAAATTAATAGTACTAAACAATAAAATTAAACATGCATGTTTATATATTATTTGCATGTTACTTTTACATTTCAAAGCTGCATAATGGTTCTTCTAAGATCACCGACTTCACAGACCTCAAGGTATGTTTGCATGTAACAAAATTTATTAGGAATTCAACCAAACTTAGCGAGATTAAAGATTCTAGTTGTAAATATGCGTGTTTACATTTCACTCTTTTGTCAATGTAATAATACTGTTACTAACTTATAAACATCTAAAAAAATGAATAACTTTAAAAGTTTCAGTTATCTGGATATGTATTTATTCAAAAACGAATTTACAAAAATAAAAAGTAACATTTTCCACATAATTTCAGGAATTGGTCATTTTTAAATAAATTATAAGATGTATTTACACCATTTACGGCTACACTTAGAAGAGTTACAACAAATATCAAACATAGCAGGGACAATTCGGTGTGCAAATATTTGTAGATAAGAAAAATTAACATAAAAATTTAAAATTACAAAAAGAAATTTAGAAAAACATCTTTTCGACAAAATATAACTCAATTTTTTATTTCCTATGTTAGTTCACATAGGTAAAATAGGAAATAAATCTAAGATACTACGAAGAACAGCAGCTCAGGTATAAATAGGAATAAATGACCATCATCTAACAGTACCAGCAAATGACATACATTTTAACAGTTTACATGTAGAAAGAGAACAGATGCCAAGTAGATACTTGATAATCCGAACACTCTTTGTATAAAGAAGTACAAGAATAGTGAAAACGCCAGGTTATCAAGAGTATCTAAAACCCAGTTTAATCGTTTATTAAATATCCCATTTATGTCATCGCATGGAAGCGTAAACCTACCCCTTTTATGCCAGGGCTGGATTGTCGAGGGTTGATTAGCAAAGGTTATCTGCAGAAATTACAATCTATTGAGTATCTGCAGGTAATTTACAACAAAAATGTCGTTTGCATATTTCACATCCTGAAACTATGCTATGGGTAATATGGGATGGGGCCAATGGTTCACTGTAACCTTTGAACCATACATTGGCAACAGTGAAGATTATGCACTCCCTTGACATTTTTCTCTCCAAACAATTGCAAAGGGAATTCCTAATAATTTTCTGAAAGTATTCATTATGGGAAGAGGTTATTTATTATCATTAAAAAAAAATAACCACTAAGCTGCCCATGACCCACGAGAAGGCTCCCATCTTCGATGGACAGCGAAGCATATCCCACTCCACAACAGTAGCACCATTTGGTTACTTAATTAAGCGCAACCTATATCGGGGAGGGGGATGCATGATGGCCAGGCATGTATTGATTCAGGAAAAGTATTGGTCTAAAAATGACTGAAAACAACATTCCATCATGGCAAGTGGTTGTTACAGCTGTTAGCGTCCATTTTTTCGAGGTTGAAAAAAAATCCCTATGGGGTGCATAATGCGTACTATCACCAACATATTTACACAGTCAAGCAAACTTAGTCACAGGGTTGACCATTTAACATGGCCTCTAAACCGAAACAAACCCTCGCTATAGGTAATAAAACCCAAGGCAAAAAAGGAGTTGCCGAGCAAAACGACAATACATTCAAATGTCCCTTTATATACAGATGCCTCTTAATAATAGGAATGTATTTCTCAGAAATAGAAGGCTATATGGTGTCGTTATAAAGTTAACAAAGAGTACAGTAAATCCTCAATTATTTAACTGATCCAATCTGTAAGATATTGGGGTAATATCTTGAAATGTGTTCTATCTGTACAAAAAATCCATGTGTGTTTACACCACATCGTATGTATTTAACACCAAGTAGTAACTGATATACGCTGAGCAGTGCCGTCTTAATGAATGGGCCAAAGGAGACTAGACCTCGAGCCAAATAAAAATGTATGAAATTTAGATGCAGAGCATGTACTGCACTGCATGTAGAATTCATACGCTGGTTTCTAGATAGTTATAGGACATGTACTCTTCTCTGGACATACTTTCATCAATGAAAAATGTTTCTAGTGTCTCCTATGTCCCATTAAAGTCTATGCAGACAGTTTGAGTCATCCCATATATAAAGCAATTCTATTGTCTCATTGAGTGTAGCAACGACAGCTATTCTTAGGAAGTCT
>QLNU02003225.1:91729485-91782220 GCA_006491805.2 Dysdera silvatica | reverse complement strand
ATTAACCTGCCAAAAATCATATAAATTCCTACTTTTATATCTTCTTCTGTATTTACTCTTTATTCTTTAGAAGGATGAGTCTTTAAATTTGCAAATCATTGGTCTTGCTTTTTGAAGGTATCATCGGAAGGTTTTTCCAGTCCACGCAGCGTGATCATTGCGTCTTTATGCGTTTTAGCCTTGTTGACCATGATGTCCTGTTCCTCTTTTATTAAGAGCCAAAATATTCAGAAGTATGGGCTTGTTATATCCTTAGTTGAACTCGAGCAATTTAGACTGCAGA
The DNA here is from genome assembly GCA_006491805.2 of Dysdera silvatica. Classification (NCBI taxonomy): domain Eukaryota; kingdom Metazoa; phylum Arthropoda; class Arachnida; order Araneae; family Dysderidae; genus Dysdera; species Dysdera silvatica. The sequence continues at coordinate 91,781,937 of QLNU02003225.1, read as the reverse complement.
CAATATGTAATACACATCATAAAACATTTATTTCTAGGTTAAGATATAAAGAGATAAAATATTTTGACAGCTACATCAGTCCATCCTTATCCATGACAGGAGCTCGAGTGTTCATTAACAGGAAGTTGGAAGAGTCTATTTTTTAGAGAGGTGTTCCTTTTATTGGATAGCTGTAATTACAAGCCTGAGTTGTATACTTCTGCTGAATGTCTTGTGTATCAGCACTGTCTGCAGGTGACTTTTTAAACTAAATTTCTTGCTGTCCAACCTTTTTTGGCGTTCAACCTTATTTGGCGACTTCTAAATTTCGCCAAGATCGCAGCTTTTATATATCAGGCAATAGCACACCTCCGTATTTGTATCTCCGTTAATATAATATTTTGATTATGAATTAGTACTTTTGTAAATAAATCAGTACTTACCTGAATCACAGAGACCGAACTAGGGGGATTACACCTCCGCTCGTCTCTTCGTGACTCGTGCCGTTTCGATCACATTCGATGTGCGCTGCCCCTGAATCAGTATCTTCATGCACAAAAGCCATTGTAAATTTGAAACTCTTAGCAAATAAACCTTACCAAATAGCCTCAGCAAAAATGCAACACCATGCTAATATAAGAATACTTGGCAAAATTTTGGCGACATTTTCACCAAAGTTACCCACCACCTTGGCTATATATTTTGGACACCGCTATAGTATGGAAGAACCATTTTTGCTACTAAAAAAATCCGATTTTTTAGAAACCCTTTCGTGCAAACCGTAATTCTTTATCATTATTTGTTCCTTTTTAATGATTTTTTAAAGTTTTTGTGCACTTTTGGCATACTCTGTATAATAGCTGGAAAAAATCGATTATAACAATTCATAAACAATCCTCCGTTAATGGGAAAATAGATTTTTCTTTATATAAAAGTAATTTTTCGTGTATAAATTTTATTTTTACTTTTGCGTTTGACTCCAGAGTTGATCTGACCGTGGAATTGTTAATTATACGAATAAGCAAAATTAGCTAAACTAGTAGCATCTTATATGCATCATAAAGTTTTGTGGGATATTCTGCCGCGTCTGTTTATTAAAAACACTTAACTTTTCACTGCATGCTATGCGGATCATCCTCAGATGGAGTGAAGCATTAAGTGTTTTTTTAGTAAACAGATTCGGTGGAATATCCCACAAAGCTCTATGATATATATTAATAGATGCCGTGAAAGTCTTCGTTAATGTAGTAGCATCTTGTCTGCATAATTAGTGTTCTCATTTTGTTGAGTTTTGTGATTTAGCGCTTTTTCTGAATCCGCACATGCCTAGTGGGGAAGGGGTCCCCCCACTAACGGAAAACATTAGTACATCATGGCACCATAATCTTTCCATAATTAATAGATTATGAAACACCATCACTGGTAAAAATGACGGTGTTACTTATACATAGAGCATGGTTAAAGTATGCTCTCTCTCCTACTAGCATACCTCATGTTGGAGCCTGACCCAGTATGGGCTGGTCTATAGGTTAAATTTTCTAATCTAACGATGGGTTAAATTTTGTTAGTATGACACATAGCCGTAAGTCAGCTATTATGTTACGTTAAAATTTGATTTGGTTACTGTTACTTTAACCAGATTATTTGTTAATGGATCTACCAAGTGCAGTAAACCTTTGTTCTGTTATTCGCTTCTTCCCTTGAATGTACTGCTGTCAAGCAATAGTGTATGATTTTGCACATGTTAAAGATGGAACCAACTAAATTACAAAGTCAACGTTAAAGCAGTAAGATGTGGTATAACAACTTAATCTTGCCCCCACAAAGTAAATCAATATTGTATTGACCCCAAAGCCTGTTCCAGTCATTTTTTCACAATTGTGATGTGAGGTTGTAAAGAGTTTTCTGTCATCAGACTCAGCCATACATGACAATCATCGTATATTGCTGCTGTGTCTGTTTTAAGGGCGTCTGTTATATGTTTGCTGTCATCCATGCTCTTTTGTTAGCAGTGTAGTCAACAGGCAAACTTTGCAAGTTTTTGAAACACCTTGGCTTCATTGGTTTTCTGATAACAAGGGGCTTTAATACGTGAGTGCCACTGCTGTTCGAACATAGAAGTAGAATCAGTCTCTGTTTTGAGTTCTTACCACTTTTGCACCTTTCGCCCTTGAAAGCTTGTGCCCGGTTGGGTAAAAGTTGATAACACAGTCCTGCTTCATCAGCATTGTAAATGTTTTCTGGGGAGTATTTTTCGAAAACTTTTTTCATTTCTTGTCGCCATTCATTCGCGTCTTTCATCAACACCAATTTTTCTTCCCCGTGAATACCTTGCAACTTGATTCCGCATCTATCACGGAAATGCATCAACCATCCATTGCTGGCTTTGAAATTGTTAATGTTTAGCATAGAAGCAAATTTCCTGGCTTGTTCACATAGCATTGGTCCATTAACAGACATATTTAATGTATGTTTTTCTCGGAACCACTTCATAGTGACAACATCGATATCCTAGTAACACAGAGTTTTCATTCTTTTTCTCTGTGGATCAAATTCATTGGAATTTACAGTCTGCTCGATTTCTTTCCTTTTTCCTTTTTAGAAATGTTGCGATCGTAGATTGCGAAAATCCATATTTTTTAGATACTTCCACTTGCTTCATTCCTGCATCTAGATCCTAAATAACATTAAGTTTCTCTTGAAGAGAAATCTGTCTTCTTGAAGCCATATTTTCCCTTTATCTTACAATGTTTTTGATGAAAAACAAACTTGCGGTTTTTGATTATTTTTAAGTAGAGATAATGCCAACAATAAAAACAGAAATGCTAATTTCAGAGGCTGGCAGAAAAACACCTAGGCTCATGGCTTTCTGCGAGCCCATTCCTTCCGAGTTTTCATAAGGAAAAGCGTAGTTCGATATACTGTCAAAAGATGGCACTGTTCCAATTAAGTGAAAATATTGCTATACACAGGGTTATTATTTAATGGTAAAAAAAATTCGTTGTACAGAGGTAAGGAATATCATTGTATTGAGTGCCTTTTAACATTAAAGTACATGCACATTTGCCGGGACTTTGAAAAAACCTTGTAGAGGGATTTATCGCTATATCGAATATCGTTGTTGAGAGGTTTTACTGTGGGTACATCACCCTGACTCGGAGTCGAATTGGGGGCTCCCTGTTGGTACCGGAATGCTTAACCGTTTGGCCACCAGGGTAGGAGCAATGCTGCTTTTCTTTGTATTTGAAGTTTTATAGGATATTATTACCCTTTGTGCAGTTAAGATACTCTAATACGAACTGAAGGTCCCTAGTTCAACTCTGGGTCAGGGCGGTGACTCTTTTTCTTCTATGTAAAGTTCTAGTTCGAGCTAATAATGTGGGTGTTGAAAATGATTGGTCATGTTAATTCCCCATGAAAAATCCCTAAAAAAACATGGCCTGGTGGCTTTGTGTGTTGACCAGTTTGTTAACTATGTTAACCTTGCAGAAGGTAATATCTTATAGGACCAATTGCTTATACATCGTAAAAATTGTTCTATGTATAGGGGCACCTTTCTGTCTGTCTGTAATGGTGCAAAATAAATTTTCATAAAATTTGTTGTGCGATAAGGAGAATTTCTTACATCTGGGGCGATCCATGCCCATTTCAAAGTCTGCCGTAGCCGTTTCTTCTCCGACACAAAGGTTCCCAGGGAATACCTACCCATCAATGTGTCGAGCAGGGCCAACAGGCCATTAGGACAGGTAAATGCCATTAGCGGTAGATGCGAAGATAGACTTAATTGTCATGATGGAGAAACCTTGGACTGGGAACAATAGGGAAAGATACCGCCTATTGTAAGTAGCTACTAAACATCTCCGATGGTTGACAGTGGTGTAATTCATCACCACTCGACTGGCAACTCTACTTAGGTGGGGCTGCTGACCAATCAGCTGGCCCAAGACGGATGTTGTCATCTCAAACCAACCAGGGAGATGACGGCAAAGTTCATTCCTGAGAGACTTTTCATCAGGAAAGGACCTCACTCTGTTGCATGCTCTTGACGCATACACTACATTACTCTGCTCCCAATTTTCGACTAGGGCAGAACTCTGTTACAAAGTGTCTAATTATGTCTTTGATAATCTTCTTTTAATGTAGTAGTTGAGTGTAAATATAATATGGAGTAATGTAAATAAATTGGTGACAAAAAAATCAATCTTCTGAATTTTTGATCTTCGTAACACTACTCTGTGCATATTGCTTCAAAGTCTAATGAAGCACATCACTTAGTCATACTGCATAGATTGTGAGGCTACACGTAAATGGTAACGTGGTACATCAAACTGATTGGCCACTTTTGCTTATTCAATCTGGGGAGTGCAAATATCTTCTGGGGTTACAGGCCCGCCTCTTTTGGCCACCTTGCCCAAGTCATAGTGCAAATATCTTGCTTGCTCAAAGTGATTAAATTGTTTTGCGCTTTAACGTTATATCAAACAAAATCTGTATTTTCCTCACTCAATCCAGAAGCTTGTTATAATTGGGCCTTACTGTATTTGAGTTATTCATGTTCATGGCAATAGTGTGAAACAGTTTGAGCTAATCAATATCCCTAAGTTCCAAATTATTGTAATAAATAAAAGTGTTTTAAGTTTAACAAATGTATTGTAATTCAATGGGTGAATAAAAGTAAACTAATAATTGTTTTCTTGAAAATGTTTTATTACCTGTTGTAACAGGAAGCATTGAGATTTCTGATACTTACCTTCTTATTTTTTATATTTCTTAGTGAGGTTTACCATGGCTGATGAAGCCCCTATCATATATGGGCTGGAGTTTCCAGCACGAGCACTAGCAGCACAAGTTGCAGAGACAGAAATTGCTCGTTTTTTCATTGGGACACAGTCTTTAAAATTTGACAATCAAATACATCTCCTGGAGTATGATGAGGAAAATAGTGCATTATTGAAAACGGTGTTCCTTCACAACAGCGGTGAAGTATGGCATTTAAATGCGTCACCAACGGACCCAAATATAATTTCAACATGCTTTAATCAAGTTACTTCAGATGGCAAATGTGAAATGCGAGGAGCTATTTGGAAACTTCCTGGTGACCAGAGTTGCAATAATGAAACGCCTTGTGATGATTCCATGTCCACTGTTCCATCACTTGAATTGGTTGCAGAACTGGATGCAGGGAAGACCAAAGAAGAATTCAAAAGTATCATTTGGGAGCCGATTCAAGGAAAAAAGTTAGTTTCACTCACAGACTCTTCTTTTTACTTTTGGGACCTGGAAAATTACCAAACGCCAATTATGAAATCCAACACTTCCCCAGAGCAGAAGGGTCGTCCAAAATTCACGTCTGTTCGATGGAATCCACACCACAATTGCAACTTGGTAGCCACAGCGATCGATTCATCGGTAAGAAGCTGGGATATCAGGACAATGAAGATGGCATGGGCCATTGATGGTGCTCACGGACAACTTGTTCGCGAGTTGGATTTCAATCCCAACAAACAGTATTTTATTGTCACTTGTGGAGATGATTGTGAAACAAAATTTTGGGATGTCCGTAATTGTACAACACCACTTACAGTTTTAAGCGACCACTCTCATTGGGTTTGGAGTGCTCGATATAATAGCATTCATGATCAACTTGTTTTAACATCGAGTAGCGATTCTCGTGTTATTTTGTCAAGAGTGATCAGTATATCCTCCGAACCTCATGGCAGGATTCTTGATGATGACGATGACATGGTTATTCGTGGAGATAAAGATATTGGCGCTACGAAACAAGTTACAGATGGCGTCGTTTCAATCTATGATGAACACGAAGATAGTGTCTATGCTGCTGAATGGTCTACAGCCGATCCTTGGCTGTTTGCATCATTAAGTTATGATGGACGTGTTGTCGTTAATAAAGTGCCTCGCTCTGAAAAATATAGGATACTATTATAGTATATATTAATTTAATAATAAAACGTATGTAAATATGGATTATATAAAGGTGGTATGTATGTGTGTAGTAGATATTGTTTCTTTAGTTGAATATTGTGTGGAAAGTTCGTCAGTGAATCGAAGCCTGATTAGAAAATATTTATTTAAACCCTCAATTATCCATGGTAATAGATGGCACGATCACTGTGGATACACGAATTTGTGGGTAATCTGCAAATCGGAAAATATTTGGAAATATTGAGTAAAAATTGAAATTTCAAAAAATTACTTCCTATTTCTACAAATATACACTATAGCAAAACCTTAAGATATAAATTAGGCAGTGTGTGTGTATGTGGGAGATATAATCAAACCTGCTTATCAGGACGTTGGAGGGAGTGGTAGAAATCTTCCATATATCTGAACAAAAGTTAAAAAAGCTATTTTTAGCGTAGGGTAAACGTAATATGTATGATACGTAATTGTACTTAAAATGAACATTAGAATTAATGCAAATTAAAGTAAGTAATAATGTGAGGATGAACAAAAATGTAATATTGAGTGTCATCTGTTGGTTTAAAAAGGTATGAATTCATATTAATAGGTCAGGGTTTAAAATTTGCGGGTGCACTGTGCACATGAAATTTTATATGTGCACATAAATTTTTAATTTGGGTGCATGCAGTGCACCTAACTATTCAAAACTATGGCTACTTACTTTTTTTTTTCAAGAATAGTGACCTACGGAATAATTTTATATAATTTTCTCAATGTATCTGCATTTGCTTTGAATTTTTTTTTATTACATACGAATGTTAAATTATTTTGAAAAGTTGCATTTTGTTGTAGCTTACATGCTTAAATATAGTTGCTACACTTACATTTTACCTGTTTTTAAGGTTGAGGTTTACTTTCTATTCTGTTAGTTACTTATACACCTAACTAGTATTATACCAGTTAGGTGTACTAGTATTATACTATTATAACTCAGGTGCACTTGTGCACCTGATTTAAAAAGTTAATTTCGACTCCTCTAATAGGTGTCCTATTGGTTTTGTGAAGTGGTGTAGATCTTTATTTGAAACTGCATCATTTTTTACCTAAATTGACATATTTCAAATTATTAATAACTGACAACATTCAAACGTAATTTTAAGATGGCCCAATAAGAGTAAAAAATGATGCAGTTTCAAAAAAAGATCTACACCTTATTTTTTAAAAAAAATATCCTTTAATGCTTCATCGTTTATACTGAAAATAAGACCTAAAGTAATTTCACCTGTTTGGCTATCTACGCGTTCGGGTTGGTCTGTTTCTGAACATTTTTTCATGGTGTGGGATTTTCTCTGTCGGACAGTGTACATTAATTTTGCGTAGGGAAAAACAAACAAACACTCATTTACGAAATATTTTTAAACTCTTTTTCATAATTAAAATTGTACTTTTCAATTTTTTAATGTTATCGCCATTTACAAACTCGCGACAGAGGTTTCCAGAGTGACATTTATTACGCGTAATTACAACAAACGTTGAAACGTTCGTCCACCAACGTTGACACACGCGTCACAATGGTGGAATAACGGTTGTTGTAATTTCTCGTAATTACCATGTTTGGCGCAGTATAGCCCAGATGCTCTTGCGCCATAAAACAATGTAATAACAATTAAAAAAAAATAATTAAAATAGTTAAACTAATTTAATAACAATTTTTAAAATAATTTAATAACTGTTAAACTAATTTAATAACAATTTTTAAAATAATTTAATAATATTGTTATCATAATGTTAATAATATTTGTTATAATTTAATGACAATTGTTAAAATTTTCAAATAAAATTCGTTCTCGTTTTCACGCATTTTAAAGAGGGTGCGTTCAAGCTTTACGTAATCAATATTTTGATCATTTCAACCCCTCCTTCCCCATTAAGTAGAAATTAACATTGGCTAATAGGAAAATAAAACCAACGCCAACACCCCACAAAGGTGCTTACGCAATGGTTTACATTTCTCAGTGTTCCCAGTTGCTAAATATTGGTGGGAAAAGTATACAGTAAACCAGTAAATCTCTGAAGTTAGACTACAGCTTAGTTTACTTAGCAATAGTTAGACTCATTTCCATCCAAAACGCCATTTTCTCCTCCTCTCAATCTTCCCACCATCTTTTACGTTTGCTCATACTTCTGTTAGTTCTCTAGGGAAGAAAAAAATACATTTGACCAGAGAATAGGGATTCATACACAGCACATTATTACACTGTTTGCATTTGGTATTGTACATTATACGCCAGTGGACATTTTCAAGGAAAGGGATTCCTTTATGTATTGGGAACATGCCATAAGATCTACTTAATTTGCATTATCAAGGGGGATAATATCATATACATTTGCAATCTGGTGAGTAGCAAGATTTGATGTACTGGTCCCATTGGTACTCTGAATGCTTCTATAGGAGCACTTCGTCACATTACTTCAAAAAAGGGTGTTGATCCCTGGTTTAAGGCTTGCTTCCTTGGTCCAGAGACATTCGGATTTGTCTGAAAACGTAGGGCTCGGTCCAGCGTGATTTTTGCCGTTCGTGCATCGAAAAACACAAGCAAGTATTTGCAAACTATAAAATTTAATAAGTTAATAATATATTAACTTTTACATAATTTAAAAGGTCTTGAAGAAAACAGTTTACTACTGTCTTGCGTTGCCCTACGATTTTAGAAATTGTTGTATGGCACTCTTTCAGTTCAAGAATTCTGTCCCTCTCCATGGTCCTGGATGTGTGTGTGGGGGGGGGGGGGGGGACGTCATGTCTGGGGACCTTCTCTGGAGATGAAAAATAGTTTGTCTGGAATTAAGCTTGCTGACTCTGCCTATTAATATGATGCCATACTGGCAACTACCATTGCAAGTTAAATGATTTTGTTCTATGCCTCCTTGTCAATGAAATTAAATCAAACTTTATTCAGATGAATGCAATTTTTTACATGAGGTGATGACGATTTACAATTTATTAGTTACGTTGATCTGTCTAGGTAACGAAGGATAAAGATTGTGGGGTCTGATAAAGTCCCTGCTGCCCAGAATAGGATATAATTAGTGAAAATGGAAGTAATAAATAAAATAGAGGAACTGGTTGTTTAGCAAAAGTATGGAAGGTATGAATTAAGAAAGAAGTGGCGATATCATGATTCTCACCATGAGCGCCCATATGGGGGGCTTAGGGGAATCGAGCCCCCCTAGCCGTTTAAAAATTTGATTTGCCCGAACCTGCTACGCATTTACTTTCAAAAGTTTTACAGTAGTGTTTTAAAATAAGGTACTTTTTAGCTCATTACTAATTGTCAAGCAGTATCAATTATTTTTGTAGCCTTTTGGTATCTTGTACATTCACTAAAATTCTCGACAGCTTTGAGGAGGTAAATATTTTTTTCATCCTCCCAGAAGTACTCATTAATTTTTCTCAGCCACCCCCCCCAGAAGTCTCCTATGGGTGCCCATGGTTCTCACTAAAATGTTTAAAACATTCGTCATTGGATTTTTACATTACGATATAAATTTCTTTGGCTACGTTCAAACCCGTGAAGACGTCATTTACCAAAAATTTTATTGTCCTCGTCGAAAAAAATCCCCGTTACGAACGAACAATATTTCTAACCGTAATGTTGAATATATTATTTGTTTTTTTTTCTTTTGAAATTTTCTGAGGATCTGGCAGGCTTTACATTTGGAAACACTGCGGTAAAAAATTGAATTATAAAATTACAGTTAGCTTAAAAAAAAAAAACAACATAGACGAGGCCTCTTCTAAAAAAAAATATACAAAAAACACTGGTACAATTAAAGGACACGCTTTATAAATAAGAACAAAAATAAAGAAGGGGGTTATTTTTCATTCTAAGCATAAAATTATATACTTAAAGTTATATAATTAAGCATTTTTTTAAGAGACGAATTAGTATTTGCATTACTAGAAATAAATTGGATTTGCGTTCTGTTATACGCGGCATCGAAGATTTCAAAGAAAATTTCTTTTGCGACGGTTTTCAGACTGTTTGTATTTTATCTCGAGATTATTCTGTTAAAAGCTTATTCTCGGAGCTGAGTTAATTAAATTACGTTGACGACGGTGTTTACTTCGGCGAAGCTAAGTATTTCGTAAGCAGGCAATTTTATACAAAAGAACTTGGATCATCCGAACCATTTACAGGATCTAGACACTGCATTCACTTAAAAACAAATAAGACCAGCACAACCTTTTTATGGCAGACCCTCGCTAATACGGCCATTTATTGACAGAGCAGTGCCGGATTATCGAGAGCATGTACATAAAATATAGTTTAATTCTTTATTGAAACACGTTTATTAAACATTCTCTATTGAACACTCTTTATTGAACACGTTTATTGAACATTCTTTACTGAAACATTCTTTATTGTCTCATGAGGTTACCACCAAATGACCTTCGTGATGTTATATAGAGCATAGGCGTGCTCAGGAAGTTCATAAACGGGGGTACTGGATTATTTGGGGGGGGGGTTACCAGGAGCGAATTAAAGATTTGTGAGTCACTAGACATTTTTTCCGCGGTTCTTTTAGTATAAATTAAGCTTGTGTAATTACACTAGGACCCGCATATGACGAGGATCGTGGGACCAATGAAAATGCTCGCTAACTCAGTTCCAGAATTTAAATTTTAAACTTTGAAAATAAAGTTGGTACAGTTAACATATTGCATGCAACGTACGTACTCAGTTTTGCGGAAAATATTGCTGAAATTTGAGTCGGATAAAATTACTGCCTTATCGTCCGTCGTATGTCCGGATTAAGCAACGATTTTAAAGTAGCGTTTGAAATTTGCCGAAGCTGAAAATCTTAGCATCATGAATTCATTTTTTAAGAAGAAACTACAAAGAAAATGGACATGGAAACACCCCAATGGAGGAACCAGCGAAATTGACTATATACTGGCAAACAAGAAATCAATTATTGAAGATTGCAGCATACTGAACAGATTTAATACTGGAAGTGATCATCGAATGGTGAGATGTAAAATGCACTTAAATACTAAACTAGAAAGGCAGAAGCTCATTAGGAAACAAGTATGTAAGAGGGTGGATTTAAAGAAATTAAAAGAAAATACCGAGGCATTCAAGTTGGAATTAAAAAATCGCTTTTCTGCACTGGAAGGACTTATTGAAGAAGTTGACATCTCAGAAGCAAATGAAAACATTGTTAAGACAATAATTGAAACTGCTGGGGAAATTGGTGGTGTAATATGTAAAAAGCAGAATAGCAAATTATCTGAGAAGACGAAACAACTCATGAAAAGGCGAAGACTTATGAAGGTGGACAATCAAAATACCAGTCGCAAGATCGAGTATGTAGAACTTTGCAAAACTTTGCGCAAAAACATGAAAGAAGATATAAGAAAATTCAATTGTGAGTTAGTAAGGAAGGCCATTGAAAGCAACAAGAGCCTTAGGGTTGTTAAAGGGAGTTTGTCTATTGGGAAGAAACACATCATTGCATTAAAAGGAGAGGATGGCACTGTAACAAGAAATAGGGAAGAAATACTTAGAAGAGTTGAAGAATTCTACAGAAAGCTGTATGAGGGAAACAGTGGATTAAACGAAGACTCTGAGATAGTCGAAGGAACAGCTCCTAAAATCTTAAAAGAAGAAGTAGCATTTGCAATAAAAAGTATGAAGAAAGGAAGATCCCCTGGCGATGATGGCATTACATTAGATATCTTAAAAGAAGCTGGAGAACATGTAGAAGACATACTCGCAAAATTCTTTACCAAATGCCTCAACAGTGGTAACATACCAAACCAATGGGATTCGGCAACAGTAATTCTTTTGCATAAAAAAGGTGATAAAGAGGATTTAAAAAATTACCGACCAATTAGCTTGTTACCTGTAATTTATAAAATCTTCACAAAAGTGCTAACACATTGCCTACAGAAAAAATTAGATGTACCTCAACCAAGAGAACAAGCTGGATTTGGAAGTGGATTCAGCACAGTGGACCATATTCAAGTATTAAAAGAACTAATTGAAAGAACACATGAATATGAACTTCCATTGTGTGTGGCATTTATTGACTATGAGAAGGCCTTTGACTCTATTAAAACGTCAGCAGTCATCAACTCTTTAAGATCAGCAGACGTCGAGGATGTGTACATTGACATGGTGAAATGTGTGTATAAAAATGCAAGTGCAAAATTTCGGTTACATAAAGATACCAAAACTATCAAAATTGGTAAAGGTGTGAGGCAGGGAGATACCATTTCTCCAAAACTTTTTACTTCAGCTTTACAGATGATTTTTCAGCAGATAAATTGGAATAACAGGGGAATAAAAATAAATGGTGAATATTTAAATCATTTGCGGTTTGCTGATGACATTGTTATTTTTTCAACGAACCCATCAGAACTCCAAGACATGGTACAGGAGCTCTCAACTAGAAGTAAAGAAGTTGGACTCAAGATGAACCTACAAAAAACTAAGATCATGTTCAATAATTTCGTAGAGGAAACAAAAATACAAGTTGACAACATTGAGCTAGAAATTGCTGATTCATATATTTACCTTGGCCAGCTGATTTCAATGGATGGCAACATTATGAAAGAACTCAACAGACGTATTAAACTTGGCTGGAGTGCATTTGGAAGAAACAGTTTTATCATGAGGGGAATATTGCGTTTGTGTCTAAAAAGAAAGATCTTCAACCTGTGTCTATTACCAGTTCTCTTTTATGGATCACAGACATGGAGTTCACCTGTTGGAGCAATACGAAAGTTATAGACAACCTAAAGAAGTATGAAGAAGTGCATGTTTGGAATAATTAGGATGGATCGAAAAGGAAACAATTGGGTGAGAGTGCAAAGTAGAGTTGAGAACATCATCGTTAAAGTGAAAAGGCTGGAATGGAGATGGGCTGTACATATTGCAAGAAGAACTCATCAACGACGGACATCTGAAATTCTCAAATGAATTTCAAGAGACCTAGAAAACGCCCTCAAACTAGATGGGCGGATGAAATAAGAAAACAGGTTAGGGTGATGTGGAAGCGGATCGCTCAAGATAGGCTTGTTGCATTTGGAGGGATCTTCATCCAGCAGTGGATAGATAATGGTTGAATATGATGATATATATATATATATATATGTGTGTGTGTGTGTGTGTGTGTGTGTATGTGCGTATATATAAAGGTGTGTTTATGTTTATGCATATGCGCATATATATGTCTTTATTTTGATTGCACACTTCTGGGTCTATTATGAGTGCAAAGAAACAATTTGTTTATTTTGAATATATAAGTTTATTTAAACTTAAACTTATATATTTTTACTAGTTAATAATTAAGTGTTTATCTTGAGTGTGACATATTCATGTAAAACTTTTTACAATTTTTGGTATAAGTAATGAGTTTTCTCACTTCATCATCTTCTCTATTCATGTTAATTGAACCTTTACACTTTAATCACTTTCAATACCTCTATCTACTTGTTGTAAGTTTGCTTTTGGGCCACTTACAACAATTGAGATTGTTCTCAGTATTAATAAAGAGACCCTTCTAAATTACTAAAATATTGTTAAACTAATTATATTCTGGGTTTATACTGTTTTTAGCTAAGTTTTGGTCAATGCTGGTTTATTCAGTATTGATCACAAATCTCAATTATTGTAGTCAGAAAAAGCAAACCAATAACAGGGATTTTGTGCGGTCCCTGATGAAGAACAAAATTCTTGGTATTGTTTAATCTTTTACTCCTCTTCACCTTTTACTACTACAATTGCATTTTTTATTCTAAGCTGTTTCTACTACTTTACAACTTTAACTTTGTCCAAGTTAATATACATTTAAATATAGTGTATTTATGTATATTACATTAGAAGGTACTACATGTCACAATCATACTACAATTTTGCTATTGATAATAATGGTTTCATTAAGCTGCATTAATTAGCGCTGGAGGACCAATTATTGTTTGTTTTGACTATTAAGTACCTATTTTCTCTTAATTCCTTTCTATAAGTAATAGCTCGCTAACTATTCATTTTAATATATATATATATATATATATATGGCCTGCAAAAGGGTTGCTGGTATCTAACTGGAAGGAGACCCACACGCTGAACGTATGTGACGATGTGTGGAACCGGCCAGGCCAGTAACCTAGTGTCCTACCCCGCCTTCAAGTGGTGCAGGCTGAGCTTTCTATTTATGTGGCAAATTAATATTTGCTGCACGGATAGAAAGGCGGAAGGGGAGGGCTAATTCACCAACCCGTCTAGCCAGCGTGGTGAAATTATGGCTAATTCCTCCATTATGTTGACACACCAGAAACCATGGCCCCTAGTCTCCAGGTGCTGGAGTGCTCCTGATCAAGGCAGCGGTCAGTGTGGCATGAAAGCAGGGGGTGCTAAGAATCACTGGAATGGCCCAGGCTGCCGTTTGTTATTGACCTTGGCTACGTTTAATGGACGATCCCTTGCTTCTGAAGCAAAACTTCAGGAATTGGAAGAAGAACTTGACAAGATCAAATGGGACATTGTAGGACTCAGTGAAGTTAGAAGAAAAGGTGAAGAGTTGGTGGAACTTAAAAGTGGACATTTGTTTTATTATAGAGGAACGGAAACTGGAAGAACAAGTGGTGTTGGCTTCTTAATCAACAAAAGAATTAAAGACTGTCTTCTGGAAGTTGAAAGTACATCAGATCGAGCAGCGAGGCTCGTTGTTCAACTAACCCAGCGATACCAACTTCAAATAGTACAGGTATATGCACCAACATCAAGCCATACCGACGAAGAGGTTGAAGAATTTTATGAAGAAATCAAAGAGTTACACACCAAAGGGAAACAACATATCAAGCTCATCATGGGGGATTTCAATGCAAGAATTGGACAACAGGAACAAGGAGAGACATCGGTTGGTAAATACGGATATGGGGAAAGGAATGAACGTGGCGATCAACTCATCGAATTTGCAGAAGCTGAAAACCTTAGCATCATGAATTCATTTTTTAAGAAGAAACCGCAAAGAAAATGGACATGGAAACACCCAAATGGGGGAACTAGTGAAATTGACTATATCCTGGCAAACAAGAAATCAATTATTGAAGATTGCAGTGTACTGAACAGATTTAATACTGGAAGTGATCATCGAATGGTGAGATGTAAAGTGCACTTAAATACTAAATTAGAACGACAGAAGCTCATTAGGAAACAAGTAAGTAAGAGGGTGGATCTAATGAAACTGAAAGTAAATACCGAGGCATTCAAGTTGGAATTAAAAAATCGCTTTTCTGCACTGGAAGGACTTATTGATGAAAGTGATATCTCAGAAGCAAATGAAAACATTGTTAAGACAATAGTTGAAACTGCTGGGGAAATTGGTGGTGTAACCTGTAAAAAGCACAATAGCAAATTATCTGAGAAGACGAAACAGCTCATGAAAAGGCGAAGAGATATGAAGGTGGACAATCGAAATACCAGTTCCAGGATTGAGTACATAGAACTTTGTAAAACTCTGCGCAAAAGCATGAAAGAAGACATAAGAAAATTCAACTGTGAGCTAGTAAGGAAAGCCATTGAAAATAACAAGAGCCTTAGGGTTGTTAAAGGAAGTTTATCTGTTGGGAAGAAACACATCATTGCATTAAAAGGAGAGGATGGCACCGTAACAAGAAATAGGGAAGAAATACTTAGAAGAGTTGAAGAATTCTACAAAAAACTATATGAAAGTAACAGTGGATTAAACGAAGACACTGAAATAGTCGAAGGAACAGCTCCTAAAATCTTAAAAGAAGAAGTTTCATTTGCAATAAAAAATATGAAGAAAGGAAGAGCCCCTGGTGATGATGGTATTACATTAGATATCCTAAAAGAAGCTGGAGAATATGTAGAAGACATACTTGCAAAATTCTTTACCAAATGTCTTAACAGCGGTAACATACCAAACCAATGGGATTCTGCAACAGTAATTCTTTTGCATAAAAAAGGTGATAAAGAGGATTTGAAAAATTACCGACCAATTAGCTTGTTACCTGCTATTTATAAAATCTTCACAAAAGTGCTAACACATCGCCTGCAGAAAAAATTAGATGCAGCTCAACCAAGAGAACAAGCTGGATTTCGAAGTGGATTCAGTACAGTGGACCATATTCAAGTATTAAGAGAATTAATTGAAAGAACACATGAATATGAACTTCCATTGTGTGTTGCATTTATTGACTATGAGAAGGCCTTTGACTCTATTAAAACATCAGCAGTCATCAACTCTTTAAGATCAACAGACATTGAGGATGTGTACATTGACATGGTGAAACGTGTGTATAAAAATGCAAGTGCAAAATTTCGGTTACATAAAGATACCAAAACTATCAAACTTGGCAAAGGGGTGAGGCAGGGAGATACCATTTCTCCAAAACTTTTTACTTCTGCTTTACAGATGATTTTTCAGCTGATAAATTGGAATAACAAGGGAATAAAAATAAATGGTGAATATTTAAATCATCTGCGGTTTGCTGATGACATTGTTATTTTTTCAACGGACCCATTAGAACTCCAAGACATGGTACAAGAGCTCTCAACTAGAAGTGAAGAAGTTGGACTCAAGATGAACCTACAA
The DNA here is from genome assembly GCA_006491805.2 of Dysdera silvatica. Classification (NCBI taxonomy): domain Eukaryota; kingdom Metazoa; phylum Arthropoda; class Arachnida; order Araneae; family Dysderidae; genus Dysdera; species Dysdera silvatica. The sequence goes on along the minus strand of QLNU02003225.1, from coordinate 91,765,407 downwards.
AAAACTAAGATCATGTTCAATAATTTTGTAGAGGAAACAAAAATACAAGTTGACAACACTGAGCTAGAAATTGCTGATTCATATATTTACCTTGGCCAGCTGATTTCAATGGATGGCAACATTATGAAAGAACTCAACAGACGTATTAAACTTGGCTGGAGTGCATTTGGAAGAAACAGTTTTATCCTGAAGGGGAAATTGCCTTTATGTCTAAAAAGAAAAGTCTTCAACCAGTGTGTATTGCCAGTCCTCTCTTATGGATCAGAGACATGGAGTCTAACAGTTGGAGCAATACGAAAGTTACAGACAACGCAAAGGAGCATGGAGAGGTGCATGCTTGGAATAACTAGGAGAGATCGAAAAAGAAACACTTGGGTGAGAGAGCAAACTAGAGTAGAGGACATCATTGTTAAAGTAAAAGGACTGAAATGGCGATGGGCTGGGCATATTGCAAGAAGAACTGATCAACGATGGACAACAGAAATTCTGAACTGGATTCCAAGAGACCACCGAAGACCTAGAAAACGTCCTCAAACTAGATGGGTGGATGAAATAAGAAAACAGGTTGGGGTGACGTGGAAACGAATGGCCCAGGATAGACTTGTGTGGAAAGCATTTGGAGAGACCTTCATCCAGCAGTGGATAGATAATGGTTGAATATGATGATGATGATGATGATGATATATATATGTGTGTGTGTGTGTGTGTGTGTAACTTTGCAATAGACTAGATCTGTGATTATAATGAAAATTTTTTATCAAATAAATTTATAATTAAAAGTGCGTTAAGTTTAAACGAGCGTTTACTTCACGCAAAAGCAATGCAATTTGTGTTGTAGTTCTTTATTCACAGCCTATTTGGGAAGTTTATAAATAAGTAAAGGCCTGACTCTCAGATGGCGAGTAGCATATATGAACTATCAAATTTTTTTTTATCAACATCTTTTTTTAATATATTTAATTGTCATATGTTTCCAGCAAACTGTTTTCATATGATCTACACGCGACCAGGGTTTCCTTCTGTTCCACCCTTCTTCTTAAATCTATTTTAAATTAATATTTCATTTTTTTTGCCTTTATGGAACAAATACATTTACTTATTATAAATATTTTCATCTAACCAAGCTAATTTTCACTTATCAAACATTTTAATTCCCTCCCTTCCTTCGAATTCATTCAAATACTGGATGTATGCCATGCGTGTGAAAAGGAATCTTTAAATACATTGACCTTAAAATTTCCCTAACTAATACTGCTTCTAACCCACTCTGGTTAGTAAACTAAATTAAACCGGCCGTGACGTCATTTCATGTTTAAATACTTCTGTCTCCGGCTGTAGAATTTAAGCCACTTTTTCTGTCATCCGTTATTAGTTTATCGAAGAGGATGGGGACTGCCCATCATCGGGTTGCAGGTGTAGCAATTAACTGTTACAACGAATTCAATTCATGCCCCTTGTTGGGGGTATCAGCTTTGGAACTGGTACTTCTGTCCCGTTTACAACGAATCAGACATTGCCATAATTTATATTATGATTAAATTGGATAGATTAAAATTGGAAATGACTTTATGACGGGTGTGGTCTACACTCAGACAATCAGCCATATTTCAACGCGGCCGTTGTCACCTCTGTCAAAGTTTGTTCCTCTTTCCAAACTAATTTACCTTGTTTGTCACATTAAGCTCAGACATTTAATGACAAGGACAACATTATGAAAGAACTCAACAGACGTATTAAACTTGGCTGGAGTGCATTTGGAAGAAACAGTTTTATCCTGAAGGGGAAATTGCCTTTGTGTCTAAAAAGAAAGGTCTTCAACCAGTGTGTATTGCCAGTCCTCTCTTATGGATCAGAGACATGGAGTCTAACAGTTGGAGCAATACGAAAGTTACAGACAACGCAAAGGAGCATGGAGAGGTGCATGCTTGGAATAACTAGGAGAGATCGAAAAAGGAACACTTGGGTGAGAGAGCAAACTAGAGTAGAGGACATCATTGTTAAAGTAAAAGGGCTGAAATGGCGATGGGCTGGGCATATTGCAAGAAGAACTGATCAACGATGGACAACAGAAATTCTGAACTGGATTCCAAGAGACCACCGAAGACCTAGAAAACGTCCTCAAACTAGATGGGTGGATGAAATAAGAAAACAGGTTGGGGTGACGTGGAAGCGAATTGCTCAGGATAGACTTGTGTGGAAAGCATTTGGAGAGACCTTCATCCAGCAGTGGATAGATAATGGTTGAATATGATGATGATGATATATACAAATACAAACTTTCATCGCAACGGGGGTGGGTTACAACCCCCTGCGTTTGTTTGTTTGTTTGGATGTTTTATGGCGCAAGAGCATCTGGGCTATACTGCGCCAAACATGGCAAAATCAAAGACTGTTGTAAAACAACCCCCTGCGTACGCCAGTGCATAGAAGTGTAACGCCGTCTCTTTTAATTACAAGGATTAACAAAAATCTACTGTATATGGATGTGGTTGGTTGATTCTTCATGGCGCAAGGACGTCAGTGATCATTCTGCGCCAAACGAGGTGAAGCTGGCCACACAGTTGTATGTGAAATCTGGGCTATGTAAAGGATCCTAGGAGTAAAACCGGGAAATAAAATAAAGCCAATTTAAAAGTTTCATATTCGAAATCTATTGAAAAAGGTATTATAATAACGTATTCCAGAGTTCAGCATTTATTGGGAATCATATAAAGGCGCGATGATCAGACTTCAAATGGTTATACATTATTTGCTCATTTCGGAAAATCCGTGACTTCTGCCACTAGAGGGCGTAACCCTTTCGTCTCTGATTGAAACTTCTCTGGATACTTGCAGCGCCCTGCAGAGGGCGTGATTTCATGTGTCTTTCAGGACGCAACTGGGAGTTGTTCACTCACTGTGGACGACCTCCACGCACTTGTGAACTAAAGGAGTTCGCTACTGTTCCCTGATTAACGTGTGTACGTTTTGTTCCAAACCAAGTTATGCAGATGTCACGTGCGAGTTGTTTTTGGATAACAAGTGCCTTATTAGTAAAAGGTAGGTGAACTAAAAAAAAATAAAATAAAAAGATTGTTTACGTGAACAAGACATGCAAGTTGTAAACTTATAAACAAACTACGTTTGGCGCCCCAACACGATCTTTACCCTTTGCGCCATAAGAATCCGATTCACAAACAAACCGTGGCCGAAGGGTTCCCCCTTTAATGACTTACTATCAACTGCAGGCTGTCAAAAATTTAATAGTCGGTACAGCAAACAGCCAAAAATTGAACTAGTTCCCAAAAACTTTTAACTTTTTAATTTTATATAAAGAAAACATGCGAATTGGTTGTTATCTTCAAAATAATTTTGACAACTGGTTCGCTCGAACAGTATATAGCCTAACGTTTCATGTTTTTCAAATCTCAGCACATATACGATTTGAAAGGCAGTCAGTGCACACGTGGATCTATTAACGTAACTAATCTCGAGACGGGGGGGCGTATAGCCCAAGCTTTATTTTCAAATGGTGTTCCGGATGTTTTACTTGGTTAAATATTTTCCTAGGGGATGGGAACTCTACTTCCTAGCCTCTCCCACAGTTACGCCTCGTATGGTCTCCCTCCGTCGTTAACAAATTTCTATATGTTCCAATACAGGGTCGTGGCCAGACTAGGTGCCACGGGGTCTAAGCCTCTTGAAATCTAATTAGCTCCCATCCCTGGAAAATATATTTTCTCAAAATAAATTATTGCTGAAAATTTTGTTTTAAACCTTTTGTTTCGCATAAAATTGTACATGACAATGGAAATTGTTTTTAGTTGTTAAGAATGTGTTTAAAACAAATTTTTAAAACGATTGATCCTGTGTATATCATGCCTTTTACAGGAGATTAAGTTTTTATTCACTGTATAGTAAATGTAAGGGAATTGTAAATTTTTGTGTACCTCAACGTTTTCAATGCAAAGTTCTTGTTAAAAAATTTAGTCATTAATATTAAATATATTTGCTTAGATATTTATTATTAAATGTATTAATGAAATACATCAAAACATTAACAAATTCTAGACACCTTTGTAGCTTTCTGAACCCCTGTAAATTTCAGAGCCCATCTGTAAAAAGCGCCTAGTTTCGGGCCTGTTTTAACAATAGCAGAGCCACTTAATAGTTAATGATTTTTTCGTCCAGCACGCTGTTATAAATGAGTATGTGTTTGCGACATTACTATTATCAGCTACTTATGATTAATAAGAATATTTCATGATTAAGAGTCATGATACCATTCAGCAATGATTCAACGATTCTACAATAATGACACTATCAAGGGCATTGATTCACCGGACATTAGTTTGCGTTGAAATATTGAATAATGATAAAATTTTTTGAAAGTTTACACTATGATAATTGAAGGGCCGTAGCTGGACTCCTGTTACGGTGGCGCTCAGAAAGCTGCAAGGGGCTTAAAATTCGTAAGTATTTTAGTGTATTTTATTAATATATTTAATAATACTAAATATACCTATAAGCAGACTAATCTATTTAACGTTAACAAATAAATTTCTTGAAGTAAATTTTGCATTGCAAACTTATAAATTTTAGTATACTTTTCAATAACTTCCTTTATCCTAGCATAAAGTAGATGCAGACTGAAACATTTGTAAAGAAACATTATGCATATAAGATTTAACGTAAAAAGCTATTTTGCGTACATTTTCAACGTCAAAGAAAAATTTGTATTTTCGTGTACAATTTCATAGAAGACGAAAAATTTCAAATGAAAATCTACAGAAGTCTATTTTGAGAAAAAATATTTTCCAGGTGGGGGCTGACTACATTCCCAGGGAGTGCTTCAGACCCCCCCTAGCCCAGCCTGGCTACGGTTCTGTATAAGTGGGTAGCGAGAGAGTTGAAGACATGACTGTGATCAATTTGCGAAGTTATTGCGATCACGATGATTGATAATACTGTCGATTGATATTACTTAAGAACCTTCGGGTGAACGCGCGCGCCACGCACACACACACATATTTATGAGTAAAGGAAATATAATAATGATATATATATATAAAAATATATATAGGAAATATAATAGTAAAGTAAATATATATGAGTATAAGGAGTATACGAAAATTGTACATGAGGAAGAGACTTTCAAAGCAAGTGACATATTATGAACTATTGTAAGTAAGAAAGCATAATTGTATTGTTGAAAAAATTAGTGATATTATTAAAAAGCACTGTATAAGGGTATTATTTACCGATATACCAATAGATGAAGATAAAACTGAGTAGCATCAAATAAACAAATCCCACACATAAATACCTTAAAGTAACTCAAAATGACAACTTATAACATATTGACATAAAATGACATACAATATTTTCATAGAACACATAAACATATATACATGATACATTTAAAAAATTACGACGAACTTAGCGAACCTCCATACAATACAACGTATATTATATATAAAAGATAATATTTTTGAAAAATATATTAACAAAATGTACAATGACCGCTATCAAACTCATCAGGGAGGACGTTTACTAAAGGTCTGAATAGTGGGTTGTTTCTGATAGATTGTCGGTATTTGCCAATGTGGCTATCCAGTCTCCTAACAACCCATTAATAGTTTAATTACTAGATTATAAAGAAGTTAAAATAGTTTATATACATCACCCATATATTTATACATTTAGATTTCAAAATTGTTTTTGACTGCTGCGACTTCGACAATATCTACAGAAAAATATATCTGAACTCCTTGAAACTAAAAAAAAAAAAAAACTAGTTCCAATGGTAAAATTTGTTTTCTTGATATTTTTTTTTGATTGTAATTCAAAGGTTTTGGGCTTACATGATAAAAGGAATAAATTCAACTTTGATGTCAATCCACTCACTAATTTCTTTTCGAACATAAGCCTGAAAATACATAGAAATATTATCATTACACAAATTGTTCGTATTAAAAAAATTTGCAATAATTCATCTGAAACAGAAAATACCTTTCGCGAGCTCAAAAAATCTCTAATGAAGAATCAAGTTCCAATTGATTTATTTTTGTCGTTATTCTCAAAAATAGGTTAAACTACTATACCTACCTGCTCCCAAAATGGACAGCTTAAAGGACAGGTGGGTGTAGGGTGTGAAGCCCACTCTCCCTCTAAACAAATCTTGGTACTTACCCATATAACACGTGTGCGGAGAAAGAAGTCGAGAGCATAAGGAGAATTATAATATAAAAAGAAGTGGACAGTTCTAAACAAAGTGCGGACAATGAAGTTAAGTTTTCTTAAAAAATGGACGCTTGCATTAACTTTTTTCACCTTGTTGTTCATCACTGGTATAACAGGTGTTTACTTGCCCGTTTTGAAATCTAAATGCATAAATATATGGGTGATGTATATAAACTATTTTAACTTCTTTATAATCTAGTAATTAAACTATTAATGGGTTGTTGGGAGACTGGATAGTCACATTGGCAAATGCCGACTATCTATCAGAAACAACCCACTATTCAGACCTTTAGTAAACGTCTCCCCTGATGAAGAGTTTGCTAGGGTCGTTGTGTATTTTGTTAACATATTTTGTAAAAATATTGTTATCTTTTATATATAATATACGTTGAATTTGTATGGAGATTCGTTAAGTTCGTCGTAATTTTTTTAATGTGTTATGTATATACGTTTATGTATTCTATGAAAATATTGTATGTCATTATGTTATAAATTGTCATTTTGAGTTATTTTAAGGTATTTATGTGTGGAATTTGTTTATTTGATGCTTCTAAGTTTTATCTTCATCTATTGGTATATCGGTAAATAATACCTTTATACACTACTTATTAATAATATCACCAATTTTTTTCAGCAATATATTTATACTTACTTAATTATAATAGTTCATAATATTTTACTTGCTTTCAAAATTCTCTTCCTCATGTACAATTTTCATATGCATCCTTATTTTACTCATATATTTTCTAATGTTGATTATTTGCAGCTGTAAGCGCATTATCATCTATAGACTGGATGTTAAAATTCCTATTAATTACAAACGAGGTTTTTCTACAAACTCTTTTTCAATGCTTTTACCATTCTAATTAGAATGTTTACCTATTATATATATACGTAATTTATTCTATTACTTTTTACAAAACTTCTTAATTACCTTAGATTGAAGAAACGAAGTAATAATTAATTTTTTAACTGCGGTTTAATATATCTGTAATTGGAATAATATGCGACTATTTGAATACGTGCTAATGTCTATAATTAAAATTTTAAAGGGAAGTTTTAAATCTATTAAATTTAATTTATTGTACAAATAAGCATAATTTAACATCATAACATAAATACAGCCTAACTTTGATTTAACGATTGTTTTTACTGGTCCGTATTGTGTTACATTGAATCCAGGGTTATATTTTCCCCTCGATTTAACGTTTACTTTCTTCGATTTAACGACAAATTTCCGTCATTAGCCTGTAGCTGAAAGTAGAATTTCAGTAGGAAAGAATAAATTGTCGTCCGAAAATCGATTTCCATTGAATTCACTCAGTTGAAGTGAAGGTGGCTCACAGAGTGTAAATAAGTATTATTTACTGCGTTTCGACGCCAGCGACAATCTTTTCGATGCCTTTAAAAAATCGGAAAGGCTAAGTTAAATGCTAACTCTCCAAGAAAAATCAAAAACAAACATCAAAGATTTCTTTCCGAAGTAGTAATTACTATATATATAGTAATTACGATTAGTAATTCCGAAGTAGTAATTACTATATATAGTAATTACGTATATATTTGTGTCCTACGTTTATTAAAATTAACATGTATTCTTCAGAATGCTGGTAAGCATTTTTATTGTTTTCTTTTTCTATAATTTCTTATTTCAGTTCCGATCAATAGCTCGCCCTTGATTTTTTTTTTTTTCTCGGTGAAGGCTTACTTTCAACGCATTTTATATGCAAATTTCCAACTCAAGGAAGAGCCTGGAACCCATCGCTGTCTCCGGGTGTGCGCCATTGGTTCCGATAAATATGTTCCCCCCCGATTTAACAAATTCTTCGATTTAACGATCATTTTCACTAGTCTCGTGTAAATCGTTAAATATAGACTGTATGTGATAATTTTAAATGAAGTGGAGATAACTTTTCCAAAGATAAAGTGTTACGGTTGATTAGCTCCTGAGCCAAGGGCGTCGTCAAGGTAAATTACAGGGTGGAGATGGAATTTTTTCAACCCGAAGCCAATAATCGTTTTAACCTTTTAATGTATTAAAAATATTGCATATATTTCAATTCTAGAGAGGGGGGGGCAACTGACCCCCTGCCCTCCCCAAACGACGCCCATGCCGTGAGCACTGAACGATTATTTGTTATATTAAGTTAATGTTAGATGTTGTGGTGTGTGTTTGTTCGCTGAACGAGTTTACTCGTTTATGGATAATGGGGAAAACGGTTCATTCATTCTTTCAGTGCGCGACTTGGTACAATTGTAGTTAAATGTCTAAACCTCGTTATAACACGGTGTTCGGGCGGCCCGAAGAATTGCATCACTATGCAAGCTGAGTTACGTTATTGAAAATTTATGCAATTTTTGAAGATGTAAAGGACATTTGCATTTATTGCGTACAAAAAATGAAGGTAAAGACCTTCGAATAGTAATTCGGGAATTTATGTTAAAAAATACGCATACTGATATTTCGGGAGATTAGATTTTTATGCGTTAAATTTGAGGCTATTGTTTTTATAAAATATAATTAATACATAGTGCTTCTCTTCTGATAGCAGAAAGATTACACTTGAGAACTAAAATAATTCTTTAGATTCGAGAATTCCTGCTTTCATAAATTTTCTTTTTAAATCTAACGTGGAAGATTTAAAAAAAAAAAAAAAATATGAATCACAAAATTCCTACGAAATAGAAAAGTAACTTACTTTTCCTAGATCGCCTGAGTGGACTTCTATTACTTTAGACACGGTTTTACCAACAGTAATGTAAATAGAGATGAAAGTAAATTTAAAGTAAATTAAATTAGTGTCCAAATGCTGACCTGGTGCTTTGATGACATTAATGTATATTAATATCAAATTTAGAAAATTTTCTTTCGTACTTATCCTTTCGTAGAAAATTTAAATATGCATCTTTCAAAATCCTGTTACTTTTATCAAAGAATTTTTAAAACTTCATTCAATTTCTTTGAAGTTGTAGATCGAAGTTCAAATGTTCGTTCAAATGTTCAAAGTAAAAATGTTCAATTTCTTTGATGTTTGTTTATACGGCGGTGAGTTATTTTACTGAAGTGAAGTTTTGCTTTCATAAAAAAGTAATTAAAAAAATAAAATAACAAAATAATAATAAAAAAAACTAATATGAAAAACTAAAATAGTAAAGCATAAAATGAAAAGGAAAATAACATACGTCATCCCTGTAATTCGGCATATTTGCGCTTACCCCAGTGTCGGATTACTAAAAGTCAGCTATTAATAAATACGGTGACAAATGTTTAATGATTTCTTATGTAATAGTATGTTGTCATACTTAAAATAGTATGTTGTCATACTTAAAATAGTATGTTGTCATACTTAAAATATGTTGTCATATTTAAAACAGTATGTTGTCACGCTTAAAACAGTACGTTGTCACGCTTAAAACAGTACGTTGTCACGCTTAAAACAGTACGCTGTCACGCTTAAAACACTGTTGTCACGCTTAAAACAGTATGTTGTCACGCTTAAAGTAGTATACAATAATTTTTGCCACCCACGTATTAATTACAGCTCAAACTAGAGCTTATGTAATTTTGGAGAAAAAGAGACGCTTTCCCCATCCTGGATTCGAACCAGGGTAGTATGTTGTCATACCTAAAATAGTATGTTGTTATACTTAAAATAATGTATTCAGTTCGAAAAGGCAAACGATTTAAGTGTTTCATGTGCCATATTTTCTACGAAAATTGCCTATTAATTAAAGTAAATAGAATTTAGCATCCACGTTTTTTCTACCCCACACTAGAGCTTCTTAACCTATATATTGCAAAGTGAGATAGTATTGGCCTTCTTAAAGTGAGCGCGATTACAAGAGAAGTCGTTTTTTTAATCATGAAATCTTTTTTTCATCCAATATTGACGTTTTAAATCTCATCGGATATTATTACATCATTACACTTCTTTGTACGTCTAATATATTTTATACCTTTGTGTTTTTAACATATTTTATTAAAAACGTATCTACGGTCTCACCTCGTCTGGCGCACAATTGCGTTTATTGTCCTTGCGCCATAAGAAATATAACCAACAACAGAAGTCGTAGTCGCTCTTTTGTGGGTGAGCACAATTACAACGAAAGTCGTTGACAGTTTACCACGATTGCTTTATCATACGGAGCTTCAATGCTCACTGTAGTTCGGGGGTTGGTTTCCTAGATCTTAAGACGGTGGAATTCCGTAGAAAACTGTAGACCCTGACGTAGCATGACTTTTGCTGTCTTTGCGTATTCAGCTTCGTAAAACCAACAAATGACGGATCCCCAAAAGCTAGTTTATATAGCAAGAAGCGAATTGAGAAGTCTTGTCTCAGCCTGTGCTACTTGGTTCTCTCCCACTAAAAAAAGTGGACGCTATAAATTACATTTTCTTTATTAATTCCACTGTGAACTTCCGTTTTCAAAAAAAAGTGTGATCAAAACGTAAAAAAACGGCTGTGCTTGGGTGGTTCAGTTAGCTCAGGGGTTCCGAGGTCGTGACATGAATAATGGTCGCAAGGTGGTTATTGGTGGCCCGATAATGTTTACAAAAAAAAAAGCGTTTTTTAATAGAGGGAAAAACATTTCTTAAAATTTGGAGATGTGTTAAAAATATTTTAGACAGTCCCTAAAAATTTCCGGACCGTTAATAGTAAAAAATTGCAGCCAGACTCCACGTCATGAACAAGATTCATCTCATAAATAAGCGAAAACACGATTTAGGCATGTTCAATCATCGTATTTGTATGTACGTCACTAATGAACAAAGATCGATATAAAACAAAATTAATCGATATATCGATCAAATCGCTAGAACATCCATGTTTTGAAAAAAAAAAAAAAAAAATGTTCCAACCCTTGAGTAAGCTCACGAGCTACATGTAAAGCGGTCGTGGCAATATAATCTTGGGGGACCTTTGAGTTAGATGAATGAAACAGATCGAGCCAGCGCCTCCTATAATTTATAGGGGCGCTGATCAAGCCCAGCCTGACTCAAGGCTTTCTTCTTTCCGAGCCTCGCTAAAGCTCTCTCTTGGAAGCTATGCGTGCCAATCCTAGGAAGGACCATTGTATATAATTCTATAATATATGGGTGAAAGAGCACTAATCTGAGCAAAAAAAAAAGGTTCAATTTTGTTGATTAATTTCCTCATGAACTTCTTAAAATACAAAAAGTGTGAGACTTAAATTTATAGAAACAGCTTATTTTAACTTAATTTTTTTTTGACGTCAAATCGTGTCGTCGAACCAAAACATGGCCTAATTATAGAAATTACACTATTTTGTACAAATTATGTATTGCAATGTTTATTAGTTGGAATCTCAGCACATTTTGAGTTCATCTTTCGTAGTGATGACTACAGTGTCTGTTTCTGGTCATTCTTTCCACAATATGTTCACATGAAACATGAAATGTTTTACATTGTATATGAATATGCGACAGTACGGCTTTGGGAAGAGCCGGAATACTCCATCGATTCTCGATTGGCAAAACCTTCCTCTAGGTCAGCTCAGCGAAGTAAGAAATAGAAGAGAGAGATAAATAAATAATAGAGAGATAAAGAAATGAATACTTACGGACTGACACATCAACATATTGTGGAAAGGATGGTTAGGAAGGTCGCTGCGAGCATTTTTGTTGATAAATATTATTCCCTTTCTACTTCCGTGATTACATACTTTATCTACACACTATATTTACCAATATTGATTTTTAGAATTAGTTATTTGATCGTTCACACACACACACACACACACACACACACACATAGTAACCTTGCGCCAGCTCTTTATTTTCAACATGTTTGATTTTAAAGAGCTGCACTTTGATGGCAAGGTCTTGAAGTTAGCTCTATGCTTTGTATTTTGAAACATAATTTGTCAATACAGCTAATTTGGTCATTCAGATGTTTCTCTGAAATGCTGTTTACAAGCTCCATTTGAATCATGTTTTGAAGCCGGCACAAATCAATTAATTTCGTCAAATAAGTGTCAATTTATTATTGGTTGGTTGATTGATTGTTTGGCTTTTTTATGGCGCAAGAGCATCTGGGCTATACTGCGCCAAACATGGTAAAATCAAAGACTGTAGTAAAAGCCAGTACTTTTTAAAAATTTAAAAACGTGCGTACAATTTATTATTGGATATAAGATTTTCCGAAAATTGCAAATATGTTAGTGGCCACTTGTTTTTCTTTATTTGCTCGCATTTGGTAAAAAGCAGTGTCGTAAGGTGTCTTCAAAATTGGGCCATTTCCATTATTCGTCATCCCTCTCCTCTCGAACAAAAAAGTAACAATTTATAAATATTTATCATCATGGTGGTAATATATGTATAAATTAGGATTTTTTACTCGTGGGAGGGGGAATAAATTGGAGATGGACCACTTTTTTTGAAATCACCTTACGTCACTGCTAAAAAAAACCAAACCAAACCAAAACAAAAGAAAACACGGTGATTTTACTTCGTTTTTAGTATAACTTCGAGCCCTCTCAAAATTAGTCTCCATTGGCATACTTTTTCAATAATTTAGAAGAAGTAGTTGGAATTACAGCTAGTTTGTGACATCTGACAACCTTGGCATTCATGATACACTGTAGAAAAGGAAATTCCTGTTTAAAAGTTATTCTCGCCACCTTGAACACGCAAGAAATTTAGAAAAGATTTACCATATCATTCCATGGACACCCATGTGGTGAGCAAAGGGGCCTCGAGCCCTCCCTAGCCATTTAAAAATTGTATTTTCCCGAACCTGCTATGCATTTACTTTCAAAAGTTTTACAGTCACATTTTAAAATAAGGTACTTTTTAGCTCATTACTAATTGTCAAGCAGTATCAATTATTTTTGTAGCGTTTTGGAATCTTGTACATTCACTAAAATTCTTGACAGCTTTGAGAAGGAGGTAATAATTTTTCTCAGCCCCCTAGAAGTACTCATACGGACGCCCACTCATCATTCTATTCTGTGGTAGGGAGGAAGGAATTTTTTATTGCACCCTACGTCATTATATGAAAGGAACAGAAAAATAGTCTCACCGCTTTTATAGTACATTTAAAAGGACACGCCGTAACACTTTGTAAACAGGGCGAGTTAACGTAAAAGTTATTGACGACTGGCTTGAAAATCATTTTCTTCCTGTGGCGAAATAAAAACCAGGGGGAAGATAGAGGTGATAACATGCCACCACATATGTCGTTGAAGGCATTACAAATTGCTAAGAAAAAAGATATTTGCTTGATATTTTTTCGAATCTAATTCCATTGATTTATTTATTTAAACTAAGATGCTGCGTACTTCTCGATTTTGAAAACACATTTTAGTTAGTTAGCTGGGGAGAAACTGAAAGTAGGGAAAAAGTAGTATCTTTACCAAAAGCAATTTTACGTCAGGTGCCGACAGGGCGGACTGGGTCCTCGCAAAGGGCGCGAATCTTCGCCTATTCAGAAGCGCGAGTCTTATCGTCCATGAGGGCGGGATGCCCAGTCCGCCCCTGGTTTCTGAAAGCTAACGTTCAACTAAGAGAATAAATTGCATCTGGTGATGTGAAAAAGAGAGTTCACAGTGTACAGGTATTCAGCTTCCAACAAACGTATGGCAGGCATTACAGGAACTTTTCTTTTATGTAAAACTTGATGAATCAAGTTCGTATTCGTGGAAATGGATATGGCAGATGTTACCGAAGATCATAGACTATCACAGCTGTAGTTGAATACATCGATGAGGCAAAACCTTCATTTACAGGGGATGTGAATTTGTGTTTTGACGTCTACGAAGTGGATGGTTGTTTGTTTGGATTTTTATGGCGCAAGAGCATCTGGGCTATACTGCGCCACAAAGTGGACGACTGTGTAATTACTAAATTTGATGGATAAACATATGCAGGTCAAATTATTGTCCGAAAAACGTTTTCTTGGTATAATGCGAGAAGTGTGGCATACACTGGGTAGCAATGCTATGTGGTGTGATATATCATTGCTAAATATAACAGTAGGTACTGCAAAATATTACTCCAGTTTAGCTAATAGGATATGGTAGGCCTGTACATTTTTTAATATTTTTTCAATTTTTATTGATCGACTGTGGGTTCAGTATTGAGTGAATAAACTGAAGCTTGTTTTTCATTGCAAGTCTATGGCTTATTTGAACAATACAAGATATTCTTTGTAATATTTTAAATACTTGAACCTTACGATGTTTAAAAATGTACACGAGGAATTTTACATGTTTAGACTAGTGGCGGTTTTCTAAGCAGGCACAAAAAAGATTTCTAAAAAGACACAGGCCTAGGGGCGGCACCTATTGGGGGCCGGTATCAAAGTGCTTAAATATACAATTGCCCGAATTCGAAAATGTTGAAAAAATAATGTTTCTTTTAATTATTGCCCTTTTTCCTCAATAGCTATGACATATAAGCGACTACTTTAACTTGCCTGCAAATACAAACTACAGGATCGAAAGACGAAGGGCCCTAAAAATTTTGCGCCCTGGGCATTTGCCCAGCCTGCCTATTTATAAATCTGGGCTTAATACGCTTTTTATATGTACTGGACTAATAGTAAACGAATAAGTAATGAAAAGAACTAATAACGAAAAAACGTATTTTTCCCAAATACGCGAAATACACGCAAAAATATCAGAGATTCCAGGAATCCATACTAAAATTATTGTGGATTCAAAAAGTGTCTCAAATCCACGAAGTCGGAGACTGTGGTAGCAATAATTTCGAATTGTATCTTATTAGTTTGAATAATTATATGAAAAATCTCCTTTACATATCAAATGTTAAGAGTATGATATGCGTTTTTTTTAAACAAATATTCCGTTCTTTGTAAACAAGTGGGGGGCGGCAGTACAGGCTGTGCCTAAGGGCGGCAATACAGGCTGTGCCTAAGGGCGGCAATTTTATAAATCCGCCACTGATTTAGACACATAATTTTGCTGTTCCGAGGTTGCCCTGACACTTAGTTTACATAAAACCAGAATACGTATTTTATGTGGAATTTCTGATACCGGTTCAAAGTTACCCAAAATGGCGGGATAATTTTGCATCGGGCTGAAGTTTTTGACGTTTTTGTCATAAATATTTGGCGCAGTATAGCCCAGATGCTCTTGCGCCATAAAACATCCAAACAAACAAACAATCAATCATAAATATTGCTATTTTGCGCAAATTAAATATAATTTAAGGCTGTCTCCATTAGTTGTGGAAAGTGTCATTAGAACAGCAGAAGTTCGGATTCCTCGAAAAACTTCAAATTCTAGCGCAGCATGATATTCGCTGTCTTTGCAAAAGCACAAACTAAACCAAATTAGATGCTTGCCACATCCAAATGTCAAAAATTTAAGACATCGTTACCGCTGCGATGAAAAGTTTTTACAAGAAATAATTTAAGACTTGTTCCAAGAAGAACGGAAGTCGGAATAAAATTATTTTTATTCCAAATTGCATTTTGCAAATAAAGTACCTTTGGTTGCCAATTTTAAATTTGAAGAGTATTAAATTACCTAATATGTTGAAAAGTAACTTCTTTTTTTCTTTCTAAGTTCTCCTTAATCGAAATTTGCGTAATTGCGTTTGCTTGAAATTGCCAATTTGAATTTGAGGAATTCCGTTGTTTTATTTTGAATACTACGATTTTTTTTTTCAACAGCAGACGATGCAATCCGAAAATCTCGACGCCAATTTTAATAATTTCAACATTTTGTTCTCGAAGATAACGAATGAAGCAAACGATAGTTAAATCGAAAAAGTCAGTTTCCGAGAAGCAGGGAAGGAAGGAATAAACGAGAAATCGCCTGCTTCGCATTAAATCACGTGGTTGCAACAAAATATGGAATCTGAAATACCAGAACGTTGGATTTGTTTTAAATTTTTTGATTTCTGAATAAAATTTTATGTAAAAAAATTTTCAAAATTCTTTCGCTTCTTTACTCTCAGCATAATTGAATTTTTGTGTCAAAAAGCATTTTTCTTGCTTGTTAAGATTTTTTTTTCGTTTGGAAAGAAACAATAATTCATATGTGAATATTTTCCATAATTAGGTTTTGAGTAAGACTTTGAGATAGTTTTTCTCTTTTAGTTGAAAAAAAATCCATCAGTAGGTCGCGACCCAGCTTGGCAACCAGTGCTCTGTATTTTTCTGCAATTTTTCTTCAATAATTGCAGCAAATCTGTGCAGCAACTGCGCAATGTTGATTTGCATTATGATATTAAAGACTATCGTTAAGAGATGAAAAAACTCCCCAATTTTTGACACGTTACAATTTTTTAATGTAATTTTATTTTCAGCAGTAGCCATATCTTGTATCTCCTGGCCGCAGAATTTTTAAATCTACAATTTAAAATACCACGATGCAATTATGCAGGGTCAGTTGTATTGTTTGTGTATATGGTCACTGAAGCGGAAGAATATTCTGGAATAAGGGGGCCATGCATATACGATAGCGAGAGACGGTGAAGGGAAGTTGGTAAAAGTAGGGCTGGCGTTTCTAGGAGGGCTCCGACATTCGGTCGTACGTGGAGAAGGCGGGAAAGACGAATATATATCTATATTATCCTACTGCCCAGCTCAGTGTTTTATGTTGCATAAGAAACATTAATTCATACCACAAATATAGAGATTTCTTTACCATATTCGAGCATCATATCAATCCTTCCTTTGCGTCAACTTGTCCTCATCGTTTTTATGAATAGTGGGAACAGAAGCTCTGTCTTCAAACGAGTTCAGCTGCCGTAGAGCGGGCGGACATCGTTACTGATGGTGGAATAGTTTCACTAATCATCAGGGGCGTCGAAAGCCAACGCGGTCCCCAGGTTCACTTCGAGCGGCTCCCATGACCCCTTCCCTGGGCGGAGGCATGGATATTTTTTTCAGGGCCGGGCCCCCCCTACAGCATAGGTCCTTGCCAGAGCGGGCCTGTAGATCTCATCCGGGCTGCAGCTCCTGCTGCCCCTCACCTTGTCGGCTCTGCTAATCATCGTGTAAAGCTTTTCTCCGATAAGCAAAACACTTTTGAATTATCAGTCTCTGTCCCAATGAAACGGCGTGGCGGCTCAACTAACCGAAGCAAATACATATTTTCTGTTTAAGAACTGTTCCAAATAAACCGCTGTCCCGATTAGCTGGACTCTATTACACTTCCTTCCTGGCGTCCTCTTTCGGCCTGGTAAACGAAATAGTTTTGGGTTAGTTTAGAGGCCTGGATTGGAACTATTGTCCTGGTCGATCACAGATGTATAGCTCCAAAATCACCTTAAGCAATCAGTTCCATTTTAGGTGGCTCAAAATGGAACCTTGGGGCACATAACCACAATTCTCCCGTGACCATACAACCACATTTCAAGAGCGTTTCAGGCTCCACATGGAACTCTGATCTCTTCCTTTTAACTTCCGGACTTTGTCCTATCCCTTTCTGGAAATACGGCGCCTCTATTGCGGCCAATCTTTCCAATTAATTAATTTTTCAATTGCATACAAAACGCACATCATCATCTTCCGCGACCATTCTAGCCTTGCATTTTTGTTAAAGAATAACCGAACGTTTTCTTTCAGAGTAGATACCGTTCTATTTTGTTTTGGCAAATATCGCTTTCGCTTGGGTTAACACCAGATTTGTATGGGTAAATTTAATAAGGGAAAGATATTGGATTCTGTGTGGAGAGCAAAAATATGGTATATCCTAAAGGCCTTCCCAGAAAATAGCTTCGTCCGTAGCAATCTAATTCCTCTTTATTCTCGCTCAGCTGGCGTTAAAAAGACGCGAAGCTAGGCAATTCTATTGCCACTGGGGTGTTTTCGTACACCTTAAACATATTATATGGAGCGTGGCGCATAAAGGCGATGGCTTCTACTGTTTCGTCAGCAAGTTAAAAAAAAAATCCATTTCATATAAGAAAGGAAAAAAAACAAAAACAATCTCGCATCATATACAGACCAATATAATACCCTAAGCTGTGAATGTGATTAGTGATATGTAGTATAGCGACGTGCAAGGCCGTTCATTGACCGGACAAGTGAATGACTCAGTTCCGAAGAAGTGAACGGGTTTATCTACTCTAGTTGAGCTGAATCGCCGGTTGATTCAGCCACTGTGTTATTTTGCAGACAGTTAAGACCAGTCAATATAGTGAGGGTTAGTGGGACTGACTGGACCCGCTCCCTGTAATGACAGGTGCACATAATCGATCACTTACGAATTTTCATGTAAATTAAAAAAAAAAAAAAATACTTGCAAGGGAAAGAATGATTCCTTTGCACCTGGTGGGAAGTGAATCCACAACCCCTTGATAACCGGTTAAATGCTCTTCCTACAGGCGACGATCAAATTTTCCTTCACAAGCGGATATAAAACTTCATTATACGGACAAGTTCGCAATTAATGGGACAGTGCTTGGACTGCGTTTTAAACTAAAGCGATAGGTCAAGGCAAACGTCCGAAAAGTGAAATTAGTGTTAGTCGCCAATTTCCCTCATAGCCGCTGATATGATAGTATTAACTGATAATTTATGCTCGCAAAAGTAAGTCGGCGCCTAATGGGAATCGAACACCCAACCTCAATGGGAAGAGCACTTGGCCGGTCATCAAATGGTTGTGGATTTGGTTCACACCTGGTGCTGAGAAATAATTTTTTTCTTATTAATTTTTAGATGGGTAGCTTCTCATCTACTCATAGGCGTACGCAGAAAGTTTATAAGGTGGGGCTCAATGCTTCATAGGCTCTAGGGGGCGGTTGGGTGGAGCCATAAATGCGATGTATTCCTATGTTAAATATACAAAATTTCATTGCAATGTGGAGGTTACAACCCCCATCAACATCCCTTGCGTACGCCAGTACATCTACCACTGTCATATCAGCGGCCATGATATACTCCAATAAAGTAAAAAATAATTAGTGATAACAGCAACTATTGCTTATCCAAATGTTACACAAGTAATTGCATTGATTACAATGCTTTGAATTACAGATATTAAAATACTGTCACCACCATTGTGATAACATGATTTTGACAGTCTTGACACGATTTTGACCGTCTCGACACGATTTTGACACCCTTCACATGATTTTTCGCTGTCAAGAATGGTTCCGATAACAAGCTACGACTATGCATACTTTGCGTTATTATACGTATATTTGACAAGATGATACACGCATTGCGTTGTCGCGATATTACATGTACATTTATAAGCTAATACATGAATTGCGTTGTCGCGATATTACATGTACATTTATAAGCTAATACACGCATTGCGTTGTCGCGATATTACATGTACATTTATAAGCTAATACACTCATTACGTTGTCGTGATATTACATGTACATTTATAAACTAATATACGCATTATCAGTATGAGTATATTTTGAATAAAACAATAAATACTTCTTTAAGTAATTGCGACATGCTCATATAAGATACACTTGCATACGCATTACGGAATTATGTGCATATATTAAAAAAGATAACACATACACTCTTATTACAGTATTATCATATGCGTATATTAGATCGGGTAATACACGTATAACGCTGATGTACGTATATCAGGCAAGCTAAAGTGCTCGCATTATAATAAATCGATTTTTGATTGATTTTTAAGTATTCTCTAACGTGCCTTAGTGACCATTTGGTCGCATGCATGGTATTTGATATCGCCGCATTAGCTTACGAAGCGGGTGTTGATGGGGGTTGTAACCCCCCACTGCAATGAAATTTTGTATATTTAACATAGGAATATGAGAGTTGTAGCTTTGTAACCCCCTTAGGAACTTTCTGCTTACGCCTATGTATCGCTGGCGTCAGTTCAAATGTCAGTTCGTTTTCTGTGTGCGCTATCGGCGGACCGAATCGTTCGAATGATCGAATCACTGAACAGATCCTCTCGTTTATAATAGATGAGCAGAATCGTCAATTGATTTGTTCAGTGACCGATTTGGTACACCTGTAGTGTGCCCCTTACGGCGGCGTAGCGAAATGTGTTCGTCTATTAGGTTTTCAATTCCAGTGGTACCTTCGTACAGCACGTGTGGTTTTTTTCTTCCCCACTGTAGTTCGGGGCTTGGTACCCTAGGCAATAAGGGTTCGGATTCCTCGGAAAACTGTAGGTCTCGACATCGCAGTTTCTAAACTGTCGTTGCACCGCAAAACGAACAAGTAAACTCTTGTGGTGTGTAGATCTGTAGTCAGGCCTGTAGCCAAGCCGTGGCCAGTAGGGACGCGGCCCCAATTGCCCCATGCCAGGGCCTCAGTTGCCCCATCGAGCTATGTATACAGGGTGTCTCAGCACCAGGGTTACAAACTTCTAGGAGGGATAGGGTACACCTAGGTGGCTCGGAATCACATACTGGTCGCAAATCACTCACAGCGCTAGTTCTAAAACCGTCCAGCATGCACAAATAGTGACAACCAGTGCATGAGAAGCGCAAAATGCGATGTCCTAATCATCTATGCACTTGAGCAGCTGACCTGAGTTTTATCTGGCGCTTTTCACGCACTGGTTGTAAATATTTGTGCATGCTGGACGGTTTTAGAACTAGCGCTGTGAGTGGTTTGCGACCAGCATTGCTATGTGATTCCGAGTCGTCTAGGTGTACCCTACCCCTCCTAGAAGTTTGTAACCCTGGTTCTGAGACACCCTGTATATATACATATATGTAAAATAATCCCAAGATGCTTTGTGCCCCATATACCCTTTGCCTTGCTCCAGTTTCCCCTCCATCCAGGCTACAGGTCTGTCTGTAGCCTTCGAAAGTTATGCGAAAATGACGGTCTCGCCTGAGATGACCTGTTTTGCAGCGAGTATCAAAACAAATCTTGAGATAAAGCATGCCAATCTCAAATGCTCTTTTTTTTTTTTTTGATTATTTTCATATAAATATAGTGAATTCTGTAAAATTAAACTCGATTACACTTGTTTTTCACTCTTTCTCTCTGTTTTAACAATTTTTCAGTCGGGAACCAAATTAATAGCAATTAATTAAATATAGTTTAGGTCTAAATTGCAGGTTGTCAGAAAGATTTAGCCCTTTAAGCTTCATCTTAACCATTCTTTTGCATACGCAAGTATGGAACCTAGCACGATCCGGTAGTATAACGGCTTCAGCGTTAGTTCAACAACCCAATGGTCTCCGGTTTGGGTCTGGCTTATTGGGCGGCTACTGTATCTTTTATTTACTATTTTCTTATGGGTGAGGTTCGGTTTCAGCTTTGGTGGTGTGCGGACGTCTTTCTGCTTCGATCTGAGTCTGACAGGCCTTGATTTCTGCTCCGACGACTTTGTCGCGTGTGGTGGGGCTTGACTATGGCGGAGTGTATGGGACATTGGCCAGGCCGCTGGATTGCGGTGGATTGATGTTTGTGCCCGCTTTTTCTCGCAGACCGATCTTTGTCTCCTTGGTCGTGCGAGTGTCATTTGTTCCGCTCCGGGCTATTTGACCACAGTCTCTGCCCATGCGCGGCGTTGATAGCCTTGGAGAAACTTTCATTTGCCCTCGGGTGGGACATTGGCTAAATACTTGGATGGGATGGATGGCGTTTTGTACACTCCGGTTGCACGGCCGACGCGTGCCTGTTCCCTGCCGTTTTGCGGCGCTCCGCACTCGTTCAACGGTGTCCGGCGGACTCCCGTAGGAAGATCGGCCGTCCCGGAGTGTCATTCCGTGCCTTTAATCTATTTAATCTGCCCACCGTGGCGGATTGATCGTGGATTGGTTTTCGGTTGACGATAAAATGACGACACCAGTGCGAGCAGTGCGTCCGTGTACGCCAGCACGGATCGACAATCTCCCCTTCGCCCATTGGCAGTCAAGATCTCTTGACTTTAAAACCTGTCTGGGATTACAGTGCTGTTTTTCGGCGGCCACCCTTCCCATTAAAATTATGCATAATCTGCTACTACTACTTCCTTATGGGTGGGGCAGTGGAAATGCGAATGCATAACACGCCGTTAACCTCGGGTTCGATACCCAACGGTGCCATAATAGAACGCTTACCTGTAAATTGTTCAATGTAGTCCGGGGGTGGATTTCCTAGGACTTAAGGCGATTAGATTCATCGAAAAACTGTAGGTCTGGCCCTTCACTACGACCTTCGTTGTCCTTGCGTCGCAAACTAAATTTCTTCTGACTCAACAACCAGCTTAAAGCACCACAATTCATAATCAAACATTTTGTGTAATTTTAGTTTTAGATAGTTTGAATTCACTAAAGTCCCCCTTGCATTAATGAGTTGTCAATTCTATAAATTATTTGCTATACTGCATGTAAGGTCACGCTTCGTTTGGTGCAGAATGACCCTTGCTGTCCATGCGCCATAAAAATACAACCAATTACCCTAAATTATGCACTTTCGAATTTACAAATAAATCCTTTCATTAGGTTTAAATTTAATCTCTTTGTTCTTAAAGAGACTAATATATAATATTACTTTTACAGATCCACACCGCTTTTAAAGTTCAAAATTATTACAAGTTTTTACGCCGTTTAAAATAAACAAATGAATGAGTGAATTTCACGAACTCTTCATTAATTCATTCATGTGAGCGTGCCTGCATACATGCATATTGCAATAGAATGAATAAATAGCATTGCTTTTTTGCTTTTACTTGGATAGCCAGAAATATATTTAATACAATCGTGTGGAAAAGGTAAATGGAAAAACCATGCTGTGAGGTTTTATGTTATTTTTTATGTCGTATTTTTTGCCTATACCTATATTGAATTTTTCTAAAGATTTGGAAAAAATGCCCTAAAGTATCTTTTAGGTTTAGTAGTTTAAACCTCAAAATTCAGACGTTTTATTGCTTTCGACTTCAACTTTTTTCAATAAAGATATGTGATATCTTTTTCGTTCTTCAGCTCTATAACTCTGTCGAGAAATAAGATTTTTTTGGAGAATATGTTCCTAAAACATCCTTCATTAGTTTTATCAACATGTTCATTAGTATTAACGTTTCAAAACGTGATTTTCGATGACGAGTAGGGCGTTTTAACGCGTTTTAAACATGCATTACTTTTCTACAGGAATCGCCTGGCGCGAAACCTTAGAGAACACAGAGGGCTCCCATTTCATGCTACAGTATGGAAGTAGCGCCATCTATCGGCGTAAAATATTTGAAAGCTAAGAAACGAAGAGAAAAACTGAAAAGAGGGCTGGGAGGTTAATTAGTCTATGGAGTTTAATAGGGTCTTCCAGGTATTACTGAAGGTAGGGGTAAATTAATAATCATCAAGGAGGTCGTTTGATTGTACATGAATATGGCAAACTACTAAGAAGTCCGATTCTTAAGGCCATCTGCGCAGGTGCTTTCGAAAGTTGGATGTTATGACAAATCTCCCAGTAATGCACAGCGATGGAAGATTTTTGAAATTCATGCTTTTTGAAAAGTTGTTCATAAATATACTTGTACAAAGTTGTTAAATATAATTTTTGGGAATGTAAGCACATTTAGATTTAGGCGTACATAGAAGTTCATAAGAGGGGTTATAGGCTCTATTGAGAATTACAGAGCTACGGTTTATATATTCCTATATTAAATATACAAAATTTCATTGCAATGGGGTTACAACCCCCATCAACACCCCCTGCGTATGCCTCTGCATCTAGGATATATTGGGTGCAGTTCTAAACTGTCACAATAAGGCGAGGCATGTGAATTCTTTGTTTCCTAGTGCCTACAAAAGTCACTTATACATTACTATAGCCTAATAATTGTACAAGACATGCCCGTATCTAAAGGGGGATCTTATGGAACCGGTCCCCCCCGAAACTAAATTTTTAATGGGACTTGGCTACGGCCTTGCATGCTATGATTGTATCGATACATGTCCTTGCGCCATATAAATACTACCAACCAACCAACCAACCATGTGTCGATACATGTTGTAAAATTTTTTGAGCACCCCCGAAATTAAATCCTGGCTACGGTCTTGGTGCATGAGCATTAATAAACTTGTTACCAAATTGTGACATCGAAAAGCGAAGTGAATAATGCATGCTGAAATTCGTGTCTGAAGGCGTGCTTGAAAAATGGCCCCGAAAATGTTGCTTGAAGTAGAGTTCTGTCAGAAATCTGCAATTTGTAAAAAAGTGTAATATCCCGCTTCGCGGGATACGTCCGTATTGGCTTAAACACCCTCAATCGTAATGCCAGATACGCATTGGTAGTTCCACATTAAATATGTTAAAACTTTGGAAGTACTTGCTTCGCTTCTCACCTGAAAATTTTAGGCGCCGCATTCTTATCATGCATACTAATAACAGGTTAATTATGGTCTATCAATCATATTAACGCTAAGAGTTTCCTTTTCACATTATCGCCACGACGTCTAATAATTACACTTATTGGTACCAGCAACTTGATTTGTCATTGCAGGGAAATTATGGTGGGCTTCCCTAATTACAAAAAAAGTCGCCCAACCGCCAAGTTCCTGCAATGATTGAATGGATGGTGGAAGTTAGGCGCCAGATACACCTGCTGTTGTGCTAATGAGAGGCATACGCCAGGATGTATGGCCCATTAAGGAATACGTTAGGCGAAACGTTCGACTTTTCGTTGCTCGCAGCAGGTAAGAACGAAGATCTAAAACACGTTACTAAAATTAGCAGTTAGCTCAAGTCTCTTGGTGTTGAAAAGTAAGTCTTCATTATTTGAACACGCAGTTGTATGCTCAAGG
Source organism: Dysdera silvatica (assembly GCA_006491805.2). Lineage (NCBI taxonomy): Eukaryota > Metazoa > Arthropoda > Arachnida > Araneae > Dysderidae > Dysdera > Dysdera silvatica. Next base: position 91,740,506 of record QLNU02003225.1, on the reverse strand, counting down.
TAATCCATTAGTTTTATTACTTTACTCGGTAAGGAAGGGATGGTGAGAGTTGAACGTTAGAATGGCTGATATTACCATAACATCATTAGCACTTCCGTATTCAGAAGTTCAATATTGACTTTAAAAGTGACCTTGTGAGTGATCATGGTGGTTTATGTAATAATTAACTTTAACGTCTTTGTAAGCCATGATGATCACGTATCTTATATCATTATAACAGACTTGACTCTCTTCTAAGCCACAATTATCATGTTTATTATTAAGTCGTCATGGTGTGGTTCACATAGAATTGATTCCTTTATAAGCGATCACGGTAGCTTATGCCATAACTGTAACGTCTTTGTAAGCCATGCTGATTATGTATCCCATTACTTCATCATAATATACTTTACACCTACGTCAGCCACAATGACCATGTATATTACATCATCATGATGAATTACCATAACTCATAGGCCCCCGCAAGCCCTGATAATCATGTAACTCATCACGGTGACTTAAATCATCATACTTTTATCGTCTTTATAAGCCAGCATGGTTATGTATTATGACGGTGGCTATGTTGTGACGGTCAACATTAAGCTATGATTTTGGCTTACACACATATGCCATCACAACCGACTTCAATAGCCTTGTGAACCACCATGATGACGCACATGCAATCACTATTTCGTGCAGATTGTAGCTCTATGGTGCAAGGACAGCAGAAGTTACATTTCACTGCACCCTACATTTTCCCGAGGGCTCCTATCCTCTGAAGCTAAGGCAACAAAATTCTGGACTGTGATGGGTGGAACAACGACACGAGTTCTACATTGGGGATCTAATCCGTGTTAATGGTATCATAGGAAGATGAAATATTTTTACTCCATCGAAGCGCTTATTCCTTGTAGTGTGGAGTTCGATTCATTAATAAAAAGACATTCACGGTTTTGGCATGCGATTAAACTAAATCGTAAGCAACTGGACTTGGATTCGAATTTTAGTTACAATGATTTATCAGCCGTACGTTCATGTTCATGATAACGATGATGACGAATTGGGTGGGATTGGAGAAGGGTGACCACAAGTTCATGGTGAGATATTAGTTTTGTTTCCAATGAGCTAATGGGTAGCCTTCGAATGCGAGACCATTTGATCACTATCTACAATTTTCACTTGATTTGATAATGACAACTGCACACTGCTGGACTGGTATTTTAACACCTTTGCATCCGTGGTTCGACAACCTTTGCTATCTCTGTTCAACAATAACAACGGTATTACCAGAAATACTTGAATTGTGATAATTTTATTTTTGATTCATGTTCTCTGCAAAGTTCCTTAAGAATAGAACGTGTCTAAGTAATTGTGGAACTTTCGTATCCGAAGATTGTGCCACGTGTTTACCTTTGATGAAACTCGTGATATAACGAGCCTCGAACCCGCTAACTCATAATAGGAAAATCCGTTATTATTATGTCTTGTGTCTTTCGCACATTGGAAAGTTTAGTTCATTGGACGGGGGAAGGGGGTTAGGTTCTGTGGTCAGGGCCGTATCAATTTAAAAATTCTTGGTGGGCTTGAGAGTAGCTTTACAAAAGAGACTTCTATGTGATTCGGCATTAAAAAGAAAAAGGAATCTTGATATGCAATGGAAGGGTCGTAGTCTTCCTACTTTTCAAGCTCCTATGCATGGAAGACAATATAGTTATTTAGGTAACTCGCATATAAACCAAATCAAACTATTTTCATATTTATCAATCCATTGAAACACTCAATAACGAATTACTAGTTTCGGAATATATAGTATATGGAATTCAGCTCACTACTTAATCGAAATAATAGTAATTTTTCATAGTTTACCATTATTAAGCGTCATGTGAAGAGTCCATGATAATTTGATCTCATAGCGTAATCAGAAATTACCAAGATCTGTTGTCTCCTTACAAAAAGCAATCATCATTCAAATGATACTCCAGGAAAAGTTTATTCATATCCTTAGCTATCTACAAAAGTTTTGCCTGTTTCATTAAAATAACGAGATATGTGATTAATTTTATCCAAACTCATGAAACTTCATTAAACTTCCTTAATTAGTGGAAGTAATTATTGTAATAATTGGTTATGCAATGTGGAAATGTTTAACATTTAAAAATTTTATTCAATCCCACCCCCACGATCAATTTACGCTGGCGGATCCAAGGGGGTGGCTATGGGGTAATCGCACCCCCCCTCACCCGAGCCGGGTTTGAGACATAGAAAATGAAAAGTACCGGGCACGTGGCTAAAAATAGGAATAGGAAACAAATCACCCCACCACTGAAAGATTTTAGGATCCGCCCTTGCCAATTCATACTGAATTCTAATTTGTAAGACCCTGGTCCAGCTGTCTCTTCATTATGATTAAGACCCTTCAAGTAAATGAAATAGGGATGAATTTTTTACACACACACTTACCAGGTCACTTTACTCAGGTGGTCGCTTTACCAGGTGCCACTGTAATTATAGTATTTAACGAACGATACGTTAAATCTATAATAATCAGTGGCATAGCGTGACTTTAAAAATGGGCCATCTCCAACTGTTTATCATCTCTCCACCAAATCATGAAGTTACAATTCAGGCATACAGTGGAACCTGGTAAAGTGATCACCTTTGTAAATTGACCACCTTTGTCAAGTAACCACCTGAATAAAATAACTACTTTTTAGAAGAGAACTGGTAGAGGACTTAGCCATGACTATACCAAAGTCTGACATATATGATACTCACCTATCCATGGCGACCATCGCAGTCCAGTCCCAAAGGTGGTCACTTCAGGCAGGTTCTACTGTATATCATTTTTATCGTGATATATGTCTGTGAATTGAGACTTCTTTTATGCGTGGGGAGGATGGTTGACAACTACAGATGGCCTATTTTTGAAGTCGCGTTACGCCACTGATTATTATAGATTTAAAATATCATTCGTTAAATGCATTAATTACAGTGGAACCTGCTAAAGTGACCACTTTGGTAAATTGACCACCTGAGTAAAGTGACCATTTTTTTTAAACAGAACTGGTGGGAACTTAGTCATGCCCATATCAAAGTCTGCCGTGTATAGCGACCACCTGTCTATAGTGACCATTGCAGCCCGGTCTCAAAGGTTATCACTTTAGACAGGTTCTATTGTATATAGTATGGTTTACTATATGTTCATTATGTCATTTGTATACGCTCCGTGGTGGTGTAGATGTATACTATGTCTATATATTACCACTAACCCGAGTTTGACACGTAATGGTGACATAGAATGCGTGTCGTTCTTCTGCCCATCGTGATCCGGGGTTTTCTCTTGACGGCCGCGATCCGAGTTCCTCAGAAAACTGTAGGTCGTAACGCAGCATCACCGCCGCTGTCCTTAAAACATAAAATCACAAGCGAATGTGGAAAACTTAAAAGAATTAAATTAAACAAAAATATAATTAATGTTAAGGGAAAATTCAAGTATTACGTAAGCACCTTTGGGGAGAGAGGGCATTGCTGTTGTGCTTATTTTCCTATGTTAGCCCATGTTAATTTTTGCTTAGGAGGGGTATAAAATGGCCAAAATATTGCTTATGTAATATTACTCTTTACTCAAGAACTGATTGAGTTACGAAAATCACAGGAGAAATCACTGTGCGCTGTACAGGTTCGTAGCTAGATGCTAGTTATGGGGGGCGTTTCAGAAACTTATGGGGTGGGGGGCTTAACATTGGTTAATGTTTTGAAGTATTTTGTTAATATATTTAATAATACTGAATAAGTAGATTATTATATTTAACACTGATGAATAAATTTCTTACGTAACCTTTTCATTGAAAATTTGTGGAGGTATGCTAAAATTGATAATTTCTCCTTACCCTTATTATAGTATAGGTGAAGACTCAAATCTCCGTTAAAACAAAAACATGATAGACACAAGATATACCGCAGAAATCTATTTCGAATATTTTTTAACGTCAGAGAATAATTTACATTGTCATGCACAATTTTATACAAACCAACAAAATTAAAATAAAGTTATAAAATAATTTATTTTGTAAGCAACTATTTTTAGGGGGCTCATTCCCTTTAGTCTCGGCCTGGCTACAGCTCTGGTGATGCGTCGTATATTTGGGTATAGTAGATATACACATATATATAGTAGACGTATAATTGCGCATAGTAGAGACATACACATATATAGTAGACGTATAATTGCGTATAGTAGACATGCATATATATAATAGTAGAGAAGTAGACATATCGTTGCGTATAGTACACATATCGTTGAGTGCAACAGATATATAGTCATAGCCGTAGAGTTATATGGGCCGGTGGGGCTCGGGCCTCACCCAATAATCTGAAATAAATTGCGATTTTACACATACTGTAATGTATAAACGTACATAAAATTTGTTCTCCCCCCCCCCACCATAATTTTGAGAACTCTAGGTTGATGCAGCATGTTTTGAGTTTGAGTTGCGTGTAACAGACATATAGTGTATACGACGCGGTTTAATGTTAAAAAAAACAAAAAAAAAACACACCACCACTTCGCTTTATTAGCATGTTTCAATAGATATTGAATCCTCCATTACTTTTGATTTGTCTGTCTGTACAAAATAAAAAGGGTAAGGTAAAGGTCTTCCGTAAATGCAATAATGATGGCTATTGTTAACGTTGAAAACCTACCGAGTTACTTGAGAATTAGAGAGTTGCGATTTAGAGACGGCTGGATTAGAGAGTTGCGAGTTAATGTTAATTGAAACCCGCTAAATTTAAATATCGACCTTTGACGATTTTCTTTCACTGGCTTGTTACTACTTACGATGTCGTCTGTATAACTTATGCGATACATAATTTATATCAGTGGCTGTATCCACTTGGGATATGTGAAATGGCGTGAATGAATGATAGGTGTATGCAGAAAGTTCATAAGGGGGTTATAGGCTCAATGGAGAGGGTTACAGAGCTACAACTCATATATTCCTATGTTAAATATACAAAATTTCATTGCTATCGGGGGGGGGTCTCAAAGTGGATTTAAAGAAGATCATGTGATGCGGCCTTAGAAAAAGTGTTTTGCTATCCAATGGGGGTATTTGCCCCCCCCCCCCATTCTACTCAGCTGCCACCACTTGCTCCGGAAACCTCAAGTCGTAACCATTTATTTTTATTATTATTGCCGTAGTCCTTCAGGCACTACCATTCGGTTATGGTCGGCTATGGCATTAACAGACGATGTTTTGGGTATTATTGGTTTGCCACGGCAAAAAATTGTTTTAAAAGAAAAAATATAGCCGAAAAACATGGCGTAAAGATTGGCTTAAAACAGAAAGCAAATTTATGGCGTGAATTATAGTTGGTCCCTAAATATATTGGCAGAACCGTTTATTTACCTATGAACGAAACAATGCAAGTGGAGCTGCTTTCAGTGGTTTCACCATTAATGAAAATTCATGATTGCGAGAGGCCTTTTTTACGTGTGATTTTACACGACTCTGACTGACTTATTTACTATACAGACTGAAGAAAGAGGAGGAGGGTGCAATGGGCGAGAAGTTGGGAAAGGTGGCCGCCAAAGATGGCGCTGTAATCCCCGGTTATACTGATTGAGACACGAAAAGAGAGTTCTCCCAGCCTATCAAAAACTGTGGATTTTTATCATAAACATGCTCAGGACGGTCTCCTTCCATGGGTCAACTTTACAGCAGGCCTGAACGTGTGTAGACTCCTTTAGTTCGGGATTCGGGTTCTTTGGCAGCAGAGGTATGATTCTTCAGAGGACCTAAGTCCCGGTTTACCAAATTTCTTGCTGCCTTAGCGTCCCAAAAACGCGAACAAAAGAAAAGACCACACTGTGCCGAATTAAACATCGGAGTACGGATTCGTAGAAAAACGACAAACATTCACTAGCTATTGGACTCCAACCCAGAACGAGCAGGAAATTTGTTTAGTGATTCTGTCGTTGAACGATTTGGAATACCGCTATACTCGCGGCAAACTAACCTGGTATAAAGCGCAGAGCAGTATGATTCCGCCAGTGCAATATAGTTCGCCCTTTCTTACGTTAAGAGAGTTAATAGAGGATACATTTCGGACATAAAACATTAAAATAATGCTCAAATACATAAAACATAGGCATATTGGTGCAAATAAAATCTGGTATTTATTAAATTTAGGAAAAAGACTCATTATAGCGAGCGATGACGTCATTTAAGTAACTGACCACTCAGAGGACTTCGTTTGCTTGGCGGGAAATTTGGCGCCTGGAATTTTGGCAACCGCGTTTTTCTGCATTCCAAATTAGGCGATAAATAGCCTAATAATGTTGAGGGTTATCTCATTTTTCGCCAATTTGCGAACGAATACTCGTTGCACACACGTGAATAGGTCACCGTAGCCTTAACAGTGTACCAGGTTAGCTTTGCCGCGAGTATATTTGAGTAACGCATCATGCTTTGTTTTAATAACTCTTTTTTAAGCTACTTTTTTTCCTTTTGCTAACTCTCTTGCAGTATTTTACTTTATTTCTTTTAAAAACCCTTTTGTAATATGTTACTTTATGTTGACAATTTTATATAAAACGTCTTTTAAGTTAGAAACTTTCTTGTATAAAACGTTTCTTCTTTAGCTATTTTCTTGTAGCGTACTTCTTCCTCACGTTTAGCAATTTCTTGCAACATTTCTTTTCATTTAGTAATTTTATGCAACTTTTTTCCTTTTAATACTTTTATATAACATTTTTAACAACTCTTGTGATAAATTTGTATCCTCTAACTACTTTGCTGTAGGATATTTGTTATTAAATATTTTAAATTTATTAAATTTCGTGTAAACTTGATTATTCTCTAACAAATTTCTTATGAACGCGAAAGTTTTTAAAAGATTTTTTAAAAATAAATTTATTCTACAATGTTCCTTTGTTTTAATAACTTTCTTGAAACATTTTTTCTTCAATAAATATTTTATCAATACCTTTTTTAACAATTTGCTAGCAACATTTATTTCTTGGCTTCCCTGGAATTAAATTTCTGATGGTTTAATCAGTAATTTTGACAGTTTAATTAGTAACTTTGGTAGTTTCATCAATTTTGGAGTTATAGTTTATTAACATGAGCTTGAAAACTTGCTACAATTTTTAGAGAAATTTGTGGTATAATACACCATTGTAATGATGTTTAAAAACCTGATATAACGTCGAGAAAACTTGTAACATTGCTGAAATAATTTGTGACAATGTTGAAATGACTTGAAACAATATCGAAATAACTTGTGAAATTTTTTAAATATATTTTTTAAACGTTACAATGGTTTACAAAACCATTCATAAACAGTATTGATTCGTTATGATGGAAAGGGATGAAAAAAGGCTCTACAAAGGAAATAAACAACAAAACTCCTCTAAAAAGGAAATAAACAACAAAACTCTTCTAAAAAGGAAACAAACAACAAAAATCTAAAATATTATCTTTTCTGAGTAATGGTCCTCAAAGGCACCACGCCTTTCCTTGTTTTTATTCCTCTAGTGATTTGAAAGACTTAAGCTACCAATATGAAAATGTCAATTGCCATCATAAATCAATTTCTTTTTTTTTCTTAAACAAAAAATAAACAGAAAAAGAAAACTCTCCAGAAATTCAGCCGCGCGGCGATAGAGCCAATGGGAAGAGGCGAAATGTACGAAGTTCGATTTAAAAGAACATGTCTTCAGCGTAATCTCTTCCTGTTATCCATTCCCAGAAAAATGAATTGCCGTTTGCGGAGGAAACTGCTTTTTGAGCGAGATATTCTCTCTATCAGAATCCGTTTATCCGGTGTTTTCAAAATTCCAGGAATTTAACCATGTTCGGAGCTTTTTGGTGGCTTTAGAATTGGGGGAATACGTTTGATCTCCAAATATTTTGGTCAATAGAGATAAAAAGAAAACTCTAATATGATTCCTTTTTTTTTTGAGAATATAGGAATGTTATGTAGGATCTTCTCTGCTTCGATGAAATTGGCGCGTGGTTGACTGCTATTTATGAGGGGCTAAATGTCGTGAATTGTCCATTACCAGGGGTGCAGCAGTTAAAACATTGAGGAATTCAAGTAGCTTTTAAAAAGATCTTTTATCAGTGTCAAGGGGGGAAAAGTGTGCCTTTATGTCTAATGGGAAAGGACCGAGTCCCCGGAGCGCCCCCCCCTTTTTTCAAGACACTGTCTACGACTGCAAACCCTGCGGCAGAATGATGGATTGTTTGTTTGTGGTTTTACGGCTCAAGGACTACATTGTTTTATGCGGCGCCGGGACCTACTGTTTTCTGAGGAATCCGAACCTCTTAAGGCCTAGGGAACAAAACCCCGGACTGCAGTGAGCAGTGCGATCTTTTATGAGATCTTTGAGTAAGCGTTCTTTGCAACAGAATGGTGGAAGTAGAAGAAAGGTTGAATGTAATTAACGTCCGAAAATGTGGGGCCCCTTAAGTTCTGTAATAAATGTTCTGCACTGTAATCGCGCACTGTGTAAACAATTTGTCTAATATAACTAATTATATAAGCTTAGTAATAAATGTAATTACATTTACACACACACACGTCTCCGTAATATGAGTAGAAAATGATGATAGTAGGGTCATTTGCACCGATTCATTTATGTGCTACATAGCTGACTATTTCACTACTCATACTTCACTACTCATAGCTGACTACTCCACATCACTCTGAAATCCACAGATTTCACAAACAATTCGTGGATATAGAGAACGCGTTGTTTGTGTATGTGTTGTGAAATTTTGGTGGTTTCCAGACCATGTTGGTATAATTGGGAATGGACAGGTGGAGTATATTGTGAAAAAATAGCAACTGCAGAACCTGACAGTATGATCATTCCCATCCAGGATTTGAAAACCTCATCCATACCTCATCTGCGTAAAAGATGACGGATGCAGTGGGACGAACAAGTTTTTAACAAGCTTCACCTCATTAAGCCAGAAATTGGAATACGGCAGTCTTGAAACTAGAGTTGTAAAAAACCCGGGAATTTTGGACACATTGGAAACTTTGATGGGAAGAAACCACTAGAAATGAAGGAGGTAGGTCCGTCCGCACCTTTCTTCCTATTGGTCAATTCGACAAAATCGACCAATAGGGAGAAAGGTGAGGATGGCAATACCATCTTTATTCTAGCTATCTTGGTTTCTTCCCATCAAAGTTTCCAATGCGTCCAAAAGTGCCGGGTTTTTTACACCTCTACTCGCAACAGGAGCTACCGTCGAAAAGCAGCCTAGACTCCACATTACACATAAACGCTTTTCCCACTAACATGTATTGAAGGAAAAAACTCTCTAATATGCGCCACATATAGTCAACTGCTAAACGTATAATATATTCCATCACTTTGTAGGAAATCTAACTAACAGTGATCACTAACTTTTAATTAAAATTATTTTAATCTTAATGGCATTTCATGATTCTTTTTCATTCATTCAGTCAGTCAGTCTGTCGCCAAGATACACGATTATACACAATCCAGTACAGTGTAACGGACCAACACCATGAATTCTGGCTTGGCAGGAGATACGAGAAAAAAGCCGATTTAAAAACAGCTTGGGTCTTGTGACCCCCCCCGACTCATTATTTCATCATCCATTCAAAATCATTTTTTATCTGATCTGTTATTTCAGTCTCCTGATTTTATCACATCTTTCGGTTTTAGTACATTTAATATACTTTTACCTTTGTATAAGGTCCGATTTATTTTTTGCACTAAAACCGCACGTACTACAGCAGTTCGTAAAAACGCTGGTCCACTGTATTAACGCAACTCGTTATGCGAATTTCTTAACAGAGTTTCTATTACATGTGTGACAAATCGATGAACGATTTTCCCTGCCTATTATGATTAAGCAGACTCATTCAGTATATGTATTTCAATAATATTAAATAACTTCGACATTTTTATCGACCCAGCTGAGATTTCTTTAGCATTGTCAATATTGTTTGACCCCAGTTCGGTCTAATACAGTATGAGATATTCACTTATCAGTAATTACAACACTTCAACATTTACAAACTTTACGTTCTGATCTGTCAGACCATGACGAACAAGTTTTACATAGGAAGTTGTGTTTGGAAATGAAACCGTGCGGTGCTACAGCAACGTGACCAACGCATAAAGAAAGGAAGTCGAAACGGGTGTTAATATGACTTTATTAACAAACTTAAGGCTGCATTATGAAGGAAAAAGTCATAGTTACATCATAGAAGATGTTCAAAATTCCTTCCATTTTACACAACGCAGGCTTGACAACGTCGCCGCATAGCGTTTGGGACGCATTGAAATTGGCCAAGTTTTTCACGGACACGTGCCGCTGCTTCCACGATCCTGGCGACAAGGTCGAAGTCGGATGTTACAGGTGTGTTGTGTACCAGAGACTTCATGTATCCCCACGGGAAGAAATGCAGGGGTGTGAGGTCGGGGATCGTTGTGGCCATGCGACTGGTCCGCCACTGCTAATCTAGTGATGAGGATAGATCCAATCAAGGTAGGCCGGCACGTTCGTGCTGAAATGAGTGCGACGCCCCATCATGCCGAAACCAGATGTGTCGACGTGAAGCTGCTGGAACTTCAGCCAACAAATTCGGCAACACCTCTTCTAAAAAAATCTTATAACTATACAGTTCACGTTTTTAGGTAGTACGTAAGGACCAATTAAAAAGTCAACGATAATACCAGCCCACACATTTGTACTAAAGCGCTGTTGGCTTGTATGGGCACATTCACTTCTTGAGTTGTCGTGCGCCCACATATGCATGTTAGGCAGGTTGAGGATACCGTCTCGTGAAAAAGTCGCTTCATCAGTAAATAGAATCGACGATGGAAATGCCCGTTGTGAGAGACTTGTATCCAAATACCAACGTGCGAATGCAACACGTTGGGGATAATCGGCTGCGCCCAGTTCCTGTACTCTTCGAATGCTGTACGGGTGTAGGTTGTCTTCGTGCAATGTACGCATAACCCTGGAGCGAGACACACCAAGGTCGTGTTC
>QLNU02003225.1:91673525-91729385 GCA_006491805.2 Dysdera silvatica | reverse complement strand
TTTTCTATAGAATACTTGTCGAGACCAACATGACAGTTCCTAAAAGCGCTAACTCGCTGTATTAACGCAAATTTTTATGCGATTTTCTTGACAAAGTTCCTATTACAGGTGTCCCAAATCGCTCACTAAACGAATCAAGCAACGATTTTGTAAATTAAGAGATTGGTTTGGTGATCTGGTTATTGAACGATTTAGAACTCCCTCTAGTTGTTGTATTTCTGTGGCAAAGAATTGCAGACCCAAAAAAAGTATCTACTGTCGACGTAAATGCTTGCGATGTTAGTAATTTTTCGTAAGGTTTGAAGGGGCGAATATTGCGATTGCAGAAAAATGAAGCGATTATTAAAAAATAAATAATAACTAAAACCACTATTTAACAAGAATACACACAGATCGAAATTATTCGATTTGGTTTTGATTTAACTTTTCATATTTGAAACGCGTTTATTTTTTTAATGCTTTAGTTGCCTAATTAGAAAAATTTGCTTAAACAAAGCACATTTTCCTTCATGCGAATGCGACGGGGGTAGCCATACGGCTATTTTAGGTTTAGTTACACATGGGGTTATGCACAATACACACATTTTCTTGGGGATTCAGCTTCTGGCCTACCCATGACGTCACCACTTGGAGATTGTGACGTCACTGGACCACCATTGATGTAACCATTTGGAGATAATGACGTCACTGGCACACTAATGACGTCACAATCTCCAAATGATTCCCACTTTCACAATCTTAAAATTTAAATTTTTGGTCAATAAATGTGATTAAGCCGCTCTGGGATTTTAAGTAAGCTGCGTTATCGTCCGTTGTCATACTGCTGCTACGGAAAGAAACGGAACATAAAATAAAGGAAGGATCCCGAGCTACGATAGAGCAGTATTATCTAGAGACGAATAAAGACTGTTTGACGAGGTGGTGAAATGGTACTACGCCTACCTAGCGTGTCGTAAACCTGGGTACTACTCCAATGGTGTGCGTGTGTGGGCGGGGGGGATGTTCACCAATTAATTGCTCACTGAAGTCAGGGGATTGGTTTCCTAGGCTATAAAAAGTTCGGATTCCTCGGAAAAATGTCAACTGCCTTTTCGTGGTAACGCATTCGTCTGTCGTGCCATTAATCTGGGCACCACTTCAACGGTGTGTGTGTACGGGGATGCTTACCAATTAACTGTTCACTGTAGCCAGGGGATCGGTTTTCCGTGTTTTAAAAGATTCGAATTCCTCGAAAAAATGCTAGTCAACTGCTTTACGCTAGCGTAGTGGTAAGGCATTCGTCTGTCGTGCTGTTAATTTAGCATCCTCCTCGCTGTCCCTACGCTATAAAAGCCCTCAAAGTAAAAATTTTCGTTTGGTGTAGCATCTGTCATGTAGCATGCAGATCTATTTAAAGAAACCAATTTATATGATAATGGTAGATTAGAAACTAAAGAATAGAAGAACTGAAAATAGCAGGCAAGTAACTGAAATTTTAAAATTTCAAAGGGAAATTAAAATTTTAAAATCGAAATACGCGACGATGTATAAACTTTCAGAGGTTTTGAATAGAAAAATACAAAAATAATTTAAATATATAAGAAGCATTTGGATATTTGTTCAAAGACCATTCCTAGTAAAAGTCCGGCTGATACCAGTTTCCGTGAATATGTCGAATTTATGGCAGAAATTATTTTTGCGTTTCTATTTGTGCTGGAAAATATGTTTTCTGTTGGAGTCTGAAATTTGGAGTTCAAAATTTTATGTATCTGTTTGAGTGAAACTTATGGCTCCCAGAGGTATATATATTTTCTTTCTTGAAGCCGGCCGTATATTCATTTCAATCTAAACCAAATCCGCCGGCGGGTACGCGTGTCTCAGAATTTTGCTTTTTTGCGAGATCCATTTCAAGATTTGTGACTTTGATCAGAACAAATTTCTTGTTTGTTTTCCATCAACAGCTTGTGTAGAAAAAAGTACCGAACGTAAAAAGAGCAAACCGAGGGTATTTTTTTTTTCCGGAAAATGCCTCGGGTACGTGACAACGTATTTTTATTTCTGCGTAATTATTTATTACTTTCCAAAGTTAAAATTTAGTATTTTTTTGCCCTGTTGTTGTGTATACTCGCGGCAAAGATAACCTGGTACAGTGTTAAGGCTACGGGGACTTACGCCCGTGTATTCATTCGCAAATTGGCGAAAAATGGGGCATCCTTCAACATTATTAGGCTATTTACCGCCTAAGATCTTTAAGTTGGAATGAAGGAAAACACGGTTGCCAAAATTCTACGCGCCAAATATCCCGCCAAACGAACAAAGTCATCTGTGTGGTCAGTTACTTGAATGACATCAGCGCTAGTTATAATGATTCTTTTTCCTAAATTTAATAAATACCCGATTTTAATTACACAAACATGCCTATGTTTTATGTATTTGAGCATTAAATTAATGTTTTATGTTCGAAATGTACCTTCTATTAACTCTGTTAACGTAAGAAAGGGCACTGGCGGAATCATATTATTCTGCGTCTTGTCAGTGTACCAGGTTAGCGTCGCTGCGAGTGTAGTGGATGCGCGTTTTCCTCCTCCTCCACCGTTAATTCGTTTCCCAGCGGTGGCGAAAAATGAACTCTTATCGACTGACTACTCACTGAACTCTGGCGCAGCTACGTAGCATGGGTTGCCAGCGCCCGGTCCAGGTTAAGTATTGCGCCCGCTAAAGTCAGTCAGCACCCACTTCCACCAGTTCAATATTGAAATTTTGGTGCCTGGTATTTCGCCCCTGTAGCACCCCCACACAACGCCACTGCTTTGGCGGTTGGTTTTATAAACCGAAGAGCTTCGATTTTTGCGGAAAACTTCAGGTCACGACTCGCCATAAATTTTGCTATCCGTGCGCCATAAATATAGTGCGTCAGATAATATATATTTTTTTATTATTTATATAGTTTATTTGACCGAACATTATACAGTAGAAAAGCCATTATCCGGACGCGTAGAGCTCAATTTTTTTTCTTTTTGAAAAAAAAAAGTGCTCCGTGTGGAAGAGGGGAGGGAGACAGAGTGGGAGGGGAACGGCTCCCATGGTAATGGAAGCCTCTTCCACATGGTATGTGCCAGCCGGTCGGAAGGTTCTTATGTAGTTTAAAATCTTTGAGGCATCATAAATTTTTTACATACACACAACATGTTTAATGTACATCAAAAGAGTTGTCATACCATTTTTTAATGTTTTTTTTTAAATTTTTTCCTGGTTTCCTCCTTTCTATTTATTCATGTTTTAATTGTATTTGATTATCTGGATTTTTGCTTATTCGGATGTCTCTGGTCCCAATTAGTATGGATAATTAAGTTTCTACTGCATGTGATTATAGTTTTTTGTTTCAGTTTGAAACAAAAGTTTAGGTTCTGAAGTGGTGACGCTTTCTTCAACGTACCGTAAATTTGCATTTGACACTCAATGTTAAAACAAACAAACAAACTCACACACGCGCCTACTAACTATCCGTTCATTGTTGTTTAAGTCAGGGAGTAATCTGCCAAAAAATATTTTTGTAGCTTTTCGGCTAATTTGCGTTTAAAATTTCTAGTCGAATTGGGAAAGTTTTAGTCGAATTAGAAAAGGCGTTTTCAAGTTTACAAGAATTTTTGGTCAGAAACAACCAACCCCACACAATGGTATTTAATTATTTTTATACTTTGACTTGATTTTTCGATGCCGGTGCATAGAAAAAGATATGCAGCCTTAAAATCAAATTCCTCTCTGGCTGGCCTATTGATCGACAAGCTCATCAAATGGCTTTCGTTGGTGACATGGAGTCCATTACGAATATCTATTTTTATCTGTTTTTATATTCATTTCACTAAATCTCCTCTCATAATTTACAGTATGCACTGGAATTGACAATTCAAGTTCACATATTATAGACATATAGCAGTGTACTCTCATAGTAAATTTTCAAATTTTTGCAAAAACTCACAAAAAACTCGCCCCGGTGGCTTTGTGTGTTGACCATTATTTGGCAATTGTGTTATCCCTGAGAAGGGTAATAATATCTTATATGTTCTTTTTGGGTACACGTGAAACACGGGTCAATCACTTCTGATGAAAGATATGAACAAGCTACTCTGCAGGATATAGTATAGGCGAGACTCACGATATAGAGGGCGCTATAGGCTTATGCCATTAGAAATGCATAGGAGGAGAGAGATTATGCTGCAGAAAATTATTTCGAATGCGGTAGATATTAAATAAAATATGAGACACGTATCAAGACTACGATTTTCGACATAATATAATAACATATTTTATTGATCATTTTTGTTATGATACACAGAAGTAATTTTTTTTCCGATGTTCCGTGACAGTGCATTAATGTAACTGCATGTATTGGGTGTAAAAATATTATAATTAAATACATAATGATAATAAATAAGGTATTTCAAAATTTAAATTTATTATAATTGTAAATCTATTAATGTACATTTATTTCTCAGCAGCGTATTTTAGTTTTCAATATTATTATGTTTGTCGAATAGCAAGAGGATAGAAAAAGTAATATTAGCTAGAACTGTCAACAGTAACCAGTTCGCTAGTTAGTTGTTAATTTGTAACCGTACCGGGAAGCCGCAGGCGAGTAGCTGTCTGCTGAGTTGTTCGTATCATATCCATGCTGATTCGCTAATACCAGTCTGATGTTTTAAATAACGTTTAATTCATATGCCCAAAGACCTCCGAGTAAAACCAATATTACATTGGTGACATTTATATTAAAATGCCTTTAATTTTGGCACTATTAAGTCTCTTTTTGCGAGGCATTAGCACTCAACAATGATTATTTTCCGTTATTAATGGCTCCCAAAAAGGCCATAATTTATTCGGTAATTGTTTGTTTACGAGATGAAGTATGAAGCGCGTTATATTTAAACGATTCACAGTTGCACGTTTTTTTTCTCATATTAACAGAAACGAAGTACCTTGTATTAATGTTCAAACCAATGAGTGCACAAGTAATGCAGCCAAAAGGGTATGAAACATTTTAATTACTGATATTTATTAACTCAATTAATTTTACACTAAAGGCTTTTAATAGCCTCGTTGAAAGACTTTTTACGGGTTCTGTAAACTTTAGCTGCTAATCATCTTAGCTTTCGGCTTCCTAAAATTAAGTGGTTTTTGGATCTGTTGAGAGTATTTGTTTTGAAATATGTTTAAGTGAAATAAATTACAGCGCAGCGAATAATGTTTCAGTGGTATCAACAATTCTCATTGTGTCTACAGTACCGTTAAAGATAATAAAAAATTTATTATTTATAGTAAATCTCAATGATAGTTTTTAAAAATTTGTTGCTAATATTGCAAAAAGAATGATGTTTTAACTAAATTAAATGAACTCCGTTATGGAATTCTGTCTATGCTTTCTCTACGTGGGAAATTCTCGTCTGGTCATGCTAGTGCTTCTCTATAATTTTCTATTTTCGATACTTAAGTCGGAAATTTATGCCACATTTATTAATTCATATTCACTCATTAGCACTCTCACAGAGATTAATCGAATTTCTTAATAAGAACAGGATTTACAATCCTAGGAAGGCAACTTTTTTTTGGGTTAATCGCATTTATTTGCATTATGACTATCTCATCATTGAAACAACTAACACTGATAATCAGAATAAACGGGTGATTTTCAAAAGTGAATATAATTCTTGGCACTGCTAAAAAAATTTAATGTTGCGAGACAAAATGTTTAATTATTAAACAATTTTAGAGATTTCAGACGAAATGCTTTATTTAATATATTAATTAATTAGCAATCTTGCATGGAGTTTACAGATGGGAGCAGAGCAGCATAAAGGAAATCTGTTCCACAGCTAGATTTCCTGATTTGTCTATAGGGCACACGACCGTATCAGGCAAGCTCCTGTTATCTTCATAAGGGCATGATTATATACGTCAGGATTCTTGATATGTTCATAGGGCGCTTGATCATATCAGAAAGTGCCTTCTGATATGTCCATTGATCGCTAGGTCGCATCGGGCAGGCAAGGTTCCTGATGTGCTCATAGGACGTATGATCATATTATGCAGATTATTTTTGCTGTATAGCGCTTTATCATATCAAGCAGAGCTCCTGGTATGTCCATAATTGCATGACCAAGGTAGGATTCCTGTATGTTTATAGGACGCTTGAACATATCAGGCAGTGTCTGATATGTCCATTGAGCGATTGCATGGTCGTATCAGGCAGGCAGGGTTCCTGATATGCCCATAGAACGTATGATCGTATCATGCAGATTTCCGATTTGTATACATGGAGCATTTTCATATCAAGCAGAGCTCCTGGTATATATATAGGGGCATGATCATATGAGGTCTGGTACTTGATATGCTCATATGGGGCTTGATCATATCAGGCAAAGTTCCTGGTATGTTCATAGGGGGCTTGATCACATCAGGCAATGCCTGATGTCTATTGATCGCGTGGTCATATCAAGCAGGCAAAGTTCTTGATATGCATGGTTCTTGATATAGGACGTATGATCATGTCATGCAGATTCTTGATTTGTCCGAATGATGCATTATAATATCAAGCAGAGCTCCTGGTATGTTTATGGGAGCACGGTTCTTGGTATGTTCGTGGGGTGCTTGATCTTATCAGTGAGAGCTCCTGGTATGTCCATTGGGCGCATGATCAGTCTTGGCGGGCTGTGCAGTTGCCATAACGATCCCTTATGCTGTTTACTTTTACTAGTAATTACTTCTTGATAAAGTTAATGTCGACACTGAAAAGTAACACGAAAGAAGCAAAATATTCGAAATGTAAATGTTTTCTGACTGGGATTGAAAATGATTAAATTTTCATCGGTAAATGGATATGTCGGGCATTTTCAAGCGCAGAGAAAGACCCTTTGAGGATAGTTCGCGGAGCACAGTTAGAACCAAGAGACCTGCTGGTCTTGCTGTTTCTTCACGTTAAATAATTTATGAATACATCTCTAGAGTACTCGTATCAGTAGTATGAGAAATTGAGAACTTTTGCAAAAGGTCGCGTCATGGGCTTAAGAGATGTGGGGTGGCAAAGTGGACTTATCAGACATCTTGACATCAGAGCACATTGCGTTGATACGATCATGTTGATCTTATGGAGTGACAATGTTGACATTAGAGCGTTCAGGAGGAGAAATGTAACCTCTAAGAAGGATCTAAATGTTCCAGGAAAACGTGTTTGAGGTTATAATGAGATCACAAGAGGCGCGCATGTTCTTCTACGCATCATGCATCTAGCCGTTGTGCATCGGGGGGATATTACTAGAAAGACGGCAAGCAGAGGCGAGATTCCATCCTTTGCGTCCCTTAATTAAGACGTCTACTAATTAGATTGAGACACCATTGAAGTGGTACTGAAGACATCACTTTAATGGTGTCGAGCTCGGAACTACTAGATGTGTTTAATTGAAGTCATATTGTGCTCCGAGATGAATCCCGATTACTTCTTGACGCAGATGAGACCACCCATTGCCTATAGATAAAAAATAAACTTATTGAACATTCTAACTCGGTAGCGCTGATGGAGCAAAGGAAATACAAATATCACTGTGTAAATAAATTATGTACAAGTTACGTTTTGACTATTTTTCGAATATAAAATATTGAAAGGTACGTATGAAAAAATGAAGTATCCGAAAGACATGTTGTGAATGTAACAAAGGTGCGTCCAATTTTCTTTTCACTGCAGAGAAAAGCTGACGGATATACAAAAAAAGAGCTTTTACATGTGTAATAGTATTAGTTTCATGTTGATATAGTTAGATAATATTGAGAACATTGCTCTATTTGCAGCATCTACAAAATGGTTATAAACTAGCTTTGAAGTATCTATCCGGTAGCCGTTTTAAATGCGTCGATTATTTTAAAATGAACAGCTCTTTCATATTGGACCTGAAACAGCTATAGTTTCATTTATATGATCTTAATCTCTCTCTCCGATGTACATGTATGAGAGAGAAGAAATTTCTTTTAGGAAGAATAATAGTTCTGAAACAGTGTTCCCTTCTCCTCTACGGAGTGGAGTTTTTGGAAGGTTTTCCGATTCTTTTTTGTGGAACAAGTTTCTAACTGGGCTTTTAAACCTCGTACTTAACGGAAAACCTATAATGTGAAATTTGAAAGCTGTTTGGAGCATTTAGAAGTCCTGCAGCACCTGGGTACAGAAAATCTCTCCGCCATTGTAGAATCAGAAGCATCCACGGATTATTCGTTTTACTTAGGGCGCGCAAAATTATTCGAATGTGACCGAATATAATATTGAGGATGTTCCATACTGGTAATAACCCAGGAAATGTTTAGTTCAATATGTTTTAGGAAATAAGCTTTTCTGTATAATAAAGTTATAAGTATAGATTGGGATTCGATTCAAATGCGCTGTTGCTTCTTCGATTGGACGCTTAGGCCTAGCAGTAAATATAGTAAAAGAAAATTGCTATTTGAGCTTGTATTACGTTTATTGAGTCCCTGGGAGGCCATACGGTCAAATTCTGTTGACATTCTTTTCATTTTATACGTCCAATCGTCAAATACATCTGTCGTGTAATAAAAGCTGGAGAGTATATTTCTTTTTGAAACAGAAAGTTAGCCTTTCAGCAACTGTAAAGAACGATAAAATTTTATTTAGAAGGAAGCAGCGGAAAAGAGAAATGAAAATGAAATATGAGAAAGAACTGAAAACGTTTTTTGCAAAAAATTTTTTTAATATGAGTTTGTTTTTGACATAATGCAGGATTCAACTTTGAAAAGAAGCTATTCAACACGACAAGCGAAAAAACATGTTAGTGTATATATCGTATTTGGACAAGCATTTCAAGACATCACTGGCATTTATTGATTTATTGAATTTACCAATATCATGACATTCGCGAAATCTGATTTATAGTTTAAAAAGATTACTTTTCTGTCTCTACTTTTTTTTCAAAGAAAGGATTGTTTTTTTACTTTGAAAAATTTTGAGCGGGTTTTTTTTTTTGTGTAATATTTTTGTCATATCCTTCAAGCAACGACATTTTTTTGGTAAATATCGTTGTAATATAAATGTCCATTTATCACATATAAATGTTTATTTATCCAATCAATCAGTTCATTCCAGCAACGGGATATATACATACGGGGTATGTAACAGATATTTTGTGAACGTTATCTGCATTATAGTTACTGTATTCGATTGATTCCTTAGTCGATTTCTTAATTCTTTAGAATTAATAAAAAGTATATTATACATTTTTCGGTCTTGTAACGAAGTTAATAATTGAATTTGTCTTTTATAGGCTTGAGCTTCGATCACTGGCGAGATTTAAAAAAATTATATGATTTTGGCAACAAGGGAATTACCTAATAGTGATCTCACAGAGTTGCTTGAAATTTACAAAAATAGATCCAAATCAGTGTTTGAAGTATGACCCTGCCGGTTTTTCATTCCAAATTCGCCGTTACGAAGTTATTAATATTTTAAATTGATGCGAAATTGACATTTTTCTATTGTCGGCTGTGAAAGAAACGTTAGCACGGGAAACAGAGCATGAGCACCTTCGATGGTGAAGTTTGCTGCAAGCGCGGACACTGTGGGGGTCATAGCGGTCGTGACCCCCAAATATATTTTTTCACTGTAAAAAATTCCAACTTTCATGATAAATGAAGGGTGTTATTCCAAGACCATGGCAAATTCTGTCCTTAACCCCCCAAATGAAAGCCTGTGTCCGCCTCTGGTCTGCTGGCTGTTGTTTTAATCGCTAACAATAGAAACAGGGTCATATTGTTTTGGGGCTATAGTATTCAGAGGAATTCTGATCTCGGTTACTTAGGAAATTAAACTCCGGGCTATAGTAGTAGGTAGAAAAACCCAGATAATTCTCTATAGTACCGGTGGAATCGAATCCGGGTCAATGGTATGACAGACAAACGCCACTACGCAACCATACGGTTACTAGCACTACGTAACCATACGGCTGGATTGAGTTTGGTTCTTGATAAACTTCGTCTTATGTAAACGTATTGTGGTTCAAAAGTCTCGTTAAATTGTATATCTTGTTCCTACCCAATAGGCTACATAGTCGTTTCGGGGTTCGGGGAAATCCTCCAAAAAAAAATAATTCCAAAATTCAAAGGTCCCTAGATATTTTGGTCTAGTTTCCTTTCTATGAACAAGTTTAATGACGTTGTTGTGACATCATAACATCCGAGGAAGAGATATAAACCCTCAAATCCGTAATCGCTCTATCGGGGTTAGGTATAGTCCGTTTGCGGAAAATTATCCACCAGTACAGTTAGAATTCAAGGGAGCTGACGTCACAGACGGGACGTTTCATTGAAGTAGAGGGAAGGGTGTTTTTCATAATTGTTTTTTTTGCGCGCGAATTTTATTATATAGCGAATGCTATTGTGGGAAGCTGCATATTAAGTTCGTACTGCAATCGACGGTGAGCTGCCTCCGGACGATTGTTTATACGGTCTTCTCCATTTATGTTCCTTGGTGAACGTTCCAAATCTCGGGCACAAATAATGGAGTTCGTCTCCCATTTCGCCCTCTCCTTTCACGACCAAAAAGAAAAAATAATTAAAAATTTTCTTTTTCACGTTTGGCTAATAATTTCTAGTCAAAGATAAAAAATAATTTTCTAGAAATTCAAGAGCCACTAAGACAGATTACTGTTAACTGTACATAGGTTGAATAAATTTTGAACTAGAATGTCCAAAACATCGACTCTCGATAAAACGGGTATGGCGCCCAATCGGCAGTTCTAAAACAGTTGCGGCCAATCGGCGGCGCCCAATCGTCCCATCTCTTTCTATCGGCCGTCAGACGAGCGGTTATATTATCGATTAAACCTTTATCTGTTGAACTATTTCCAATCGACTCTTGGAAATACATTTGCAAGCGTGTTGTCCATTGCTCTGCTTACCTTTGATTTACCAAGGCTTAAACTGGCGCTTTTACTGAGTAATTTGGGATCAGAAATGACGTCTTATCGTTTACGCTAAACTGTATAATCTCGCCTTTGTTTAGGATCCGACGATGGCCGGATATATTTGTGGAGGTGAAATGGCGAACGGGACAATCTTCAGACAACAGTACACTGCCTGGTCGTGGGGCATTATAATCTGAGGATCGATTGTTAAATTAACCATAAAATAGTGCTGTGTACAATAAAAGTAATTTAACAGCCCAATTGTACTCTGATAAAATTTTACAACGTAGTCATTTTTAGCGGGTTTCAATAGATATTGAACCCGCTATTGCTTTTGGTTTTTCTGTCTGCCTGTCTATACGCAATGAAAAGGACAAGGCAAAGGTCTTCCGTAAATGCAATAATGATGGCTGTTGTTAACGTTGAAAACCTACCGAGTTACTTGAGAATTAGAGAGTTGCGGATTAGAGAAATGCGAATTAGATGGTTGCTGATTAGAGAGTTGCGGATAAGAGAGTTGTGGATAAGATAGTTGTGGATTAGAGAGTTGCGTATTGGAGAGTTGCGGATTGGAGTGTCGGGAATTGATGCTAATGGAAACTACCTAAATTTAAATATAGATCTTAGGCGATTATTTTCACTTGCTTTGTCTTCGTATCTAGTGTGGATAATGGCTTTTTTAAAAAGATGATGTTGTCTTCCATACAGCAAATCTCACGAAATGTCTACGAGCTATCAACGTGCTAGAATGTCTTCCAAAATTTTAAAACGTATCCCCAATAGAAAATACATGGGACACCACGTGCATGTCATTAATAGGATCTGAGGCATAGCCAATACTGACAACAGAACCTCTTATTTAACAGGCTTACAAAGCCTGTTAAACAGTGGCCCAAGAATCCATATATATCTTCTACAACTCATCGCAACGACAGGAAATGAAATGCGCCACTAAAAAAAAGGTGGGGCCATTCCTTATTAGTATGATCATCTAAGCTGGATGTTTGACTATCAATATTTTCTCTTGTTCTGGGAATTTTATCTTCCCCTTTTTTTTACCAACTAAACAATCTTGTTTCGGTGTTTCAATTATGTTAAATTAAATTTCAGGCGAATTTCCTCTTTGTGTTGCAATTTTAGTTTCAGAGAATTGTGTTTATTTAAAGTTCAAATTCCTCTCGAGTAGAATATATTGGCAAAGAGTGAATAAAATTTATTATGGATTTTAAAAACAGTCTCCCACTTTTCGCATTCTTCTCTCATATTCTAATAAATATTTAAAACCAAATTTCTATTCTAATTAAAGGATTCTTTAGGTTTTCCGTGCTTCTTACGATTCAAGTTCTCAGTCCCAGGATATTGTTGATATATACATATATTCCTATTTAGTAATTGACAGTCTGTGAAGAACTCCTGAGGCATATGTTTTAACAATGAGTTTTTCTTGCATTTGCGAAGGGACTGGAAAATGTGTAACTTATAAATTTGTATGAAATGCAAAAATATGTTTTTGTTTGAGTATAATTTGCTTGCATTTTTTGAAAGATTTACAAAACTTGTTTTTGAATTATTTATAATTTTATACCATCCCTGACGAAGCATCTTTTTCACACCCATAAATGTGTTAAAGAATAATGAACTCCTTCAAACTTTCGACCACTTTTGTCTGTGTTCTGCCTGTCTTTTTCATGAATTTTGCATACTTTAACCAATTTCTTTTCTCTACCCTTCTTCGTGTCATTTTTGTTTTCCTCTTGTTCTTTTCAATTTTTTTGTCATCAAATTTTTCAACTGAAATTCATATGCTGAAATAAATAATGCAACAGTTCATAACTAGCTCAGAATTTTTTTTCTAAGGAGTGGGAAAAAGTCCCGAAGAGATGGGAATTAAAAAAAATTCTAGATAAATGGAAAAACTTCAAAAAATGGCTAAAATCGAAAGCTTTCTGAATAAGACCAATTTTTGGTAATCATCTTTCAAGCCTTTAAAACGAATTCATGTATAAACACGTACACATGAACACGAAAGGGAGATTCAAGTATAACGTAAACAATATTTTGGCCATTTTATATCTCTCTCTCCCCTGCTAATTAAATATTCACATTGGCTAACATAGGAAAATAAGCACAACGGCAACTCCCCTCCCCAAAAGGTGCTTACGTAATACTTGAAGTCTCCCAAATACTCGGGAAAGATATTGCATGAAAAAGCTGGTTCTTTAAATCTTCCCCAATTAATAATTTGTGACTCATACTTTTAGCGATATATTATTTTGGTTTCTAAGTTTGGCGATACATTTATCCCGCTAGTGGTTATACTTGAAAAATAGTTCTTTTATATTTATCATTATCTCCTTTAAAACTTTTATAATAAATTATATTTACTGTCCCCTAGTCCTTTAATCTTATAGTACCGAGTTTGGTTTTTGTAATAATTTAATCTCAGTTTCGCTATGTTATAGGGGAAGAAAGAGTGCAGGATATTAAAATGTCCCTTCTTATAAATCGCATCTTGTACTTTGCTAATTAGCTCGTTAATTAATTAGCGATGAAACCAAGGAGGCGACAAAGAATGAAGCCGTTGTCAATCAAAGTTATCCAGCAGAAACAAGAAGAGCTAACTAGAGAGAGATAGAAAGGGACTAGTGGAAGAGAGAGAACTTTACTCTTATTAGCAGAACTTGTTAGCAAAGTTATTCTTGTTATCAGAGAGTAAGAAGTTATAGTGAAAACTTTTGGTCGCTTGATGCTTGGTTTTTTAATTTAATTACGAGGAGAAACAAGGCACGATGGAAAAATAAGACATGCTTAAATCTCAAACAATTTGTATTTATAAGAAAAACGCCAAAAACACATCTAAAGTTTGGTGAGCAGAGTAAAGTGAATAGAGAAGAAATGAACATATTTAAAAATGTCAAAATATATGTAAAATCTCGAAAGATTTCATATTAAAAAATAGATAAAAAGAATAAACATATTGGGTCTACCAAGAGTCAAAATCTTTGACCATTATAGCAATAATACAGGGTGGTCACAAAGCAACTTACTCTATGTAATCTAGAAGCATTTGGTTTTTTTTCCCATAGTGTTGAGTATATTGCGATAATAAAATAAGGGTGTTACTATTTGAAATTTTCAAAATTTGGTAACTGTGATTGTGGTAGCTTAAATTTTTTATGTACGTAATTCTCGAGCTCGTATTTTGAAATGTCTATATTTCAAGTTTTATTTCGATACCTTGAAAAGTGATGTCTCCAGAGAATGCTCGTAACCAGAGGGGAATCTTAGGGACAGGGTTTTTTTTCTATGATTAACGATTAAAAGAAATTGCGGTAATATTTATTCTGAATCATAGTATTCATCATCACCATGTTTAACCATCAACTGTCCGCTATTACGTGAAGATATTTGCAAATACTTTCCATAAGGGTTTATCAAGCATTTCATCTTTATACCACCCTAACCTATTTTCTTATTTCATGATTTCAGTCTCGGAGCGTTTCTTAGATCTCTTATTGTTGTTTTGGAATGCAGTATTTATATATGTATTTTATTTTCAAGTTTTAGCATCTAACAATGGGGAGAAATTCACATTTCTCATAGAAATAATTGAGAACGCTCCATGGAAAAGTGGATATTTACATACATGCATCCCCAAAATGATGCAAATGCTCAAAGTAACAGATGTTGGAAATACGAAATATTCCATCTAAATGCTAAATAGTAGGAAAGGTAGGCGAAAAAATAGCCGCGATGTAAGATTTCGAGAATTTTCGCTTCCACGTGCAAGAACAAGCTACAAATTGTAGGGGTATATTTTCGAAAATTTTGCATAAACATGACTATGTCCATTTTTCGTAAACTTTTATTTCATTTGATATAGAAAAGTGTCCTTTTCTGAAGGCACTTTTCAAATTAATTGAAGTAAAGAGGCTGCAATTTTGATTAAGGCTGTAAAATATAATATTGCGCTCAAATTCTAGAATAAATTGCTGTAATTAAAGAGATTAAATCTTCAGTTTTATTCATTTATTCATCTTGTGAGAACTGATTATAACGTACTTTGTGTCTGGATGCCAAGAAAATAAAAATTCGAGAAACCATAAAAAGATTAATGAAAGAAAGACAACATGAATGGGATTAATGGGAAAAAAGACGATATGCCAGACTGTAAACATACGTGAAAGCGATTTTGAGTGACGCTTATGCTCCAGTAAATTGACAGCAGAGGAGAGAAATGACATAAACTTGAATTTATGCGATTTCGATACCTCTAATGTACAGCTTCCTTAACTTCTGTTTTTTGGATCTAAAATAACCGTTTTTTTTTTAAAAATTATTTCGTTTTCTAAATGATTATTTTTCTTTAAATGTGATCCAATCGTATATCGCTTCGACGCATTTCATATTAAGATTAATTTTTTTAATGTCGAGGAAAATTGATAAAATGAAGTTATCGGTAGTGGCATTGGCAACAGATTGGCACATTTTGTAGGGCAATAGTAACTGACTTCTATATCTGCGCCTTGGTAGTGGCATCACATTATTTAAATGAATTATTATCCACACTACCGTCTCTAAGAATAATGCAACGGATTCACGTAGCAATAATAGGTGCATTGCAACTTGAGATAGAATACTGTCACATAATCTAAAATAACGTTTAGGAACGTTTCGTTTGCCACGGTCAGCTTTCATCAGGATACATATTTCCAATTTTCAGTTAATAAATAAAGCACAAGTAGTTGTAAGCCAATTATTTCAGATTGAAGAAAAAATTTCGGAAGTAGGTTATTCCGGAGCCGTAACCAGCCTGGAGCCATACAGGGCTGAGGCCCCTGCAAATGTAGTCAACCCCCTGTATCGCGAATGACTAGTTCACTCTAGTCATTAAACGACTGTGGTATAAACGATTATACTATTAGCTGGCGTTTTACCTGTAAACAACCAGTGAATAACCAGGCGCTAAGATAGACATAAGGCTACTTGAAAACAATAACAATCTTTAATGTAATCTTACTATTGAAAGACCAGCATGATCGTATAGTATACAAATAAACGTTGGGACATAATAATGAACTGCGTCTGATATATTCTATGTATCAGGAGCTGTAATTAGAATATATGGAGGCTTTCACGCTCATTGCATGGCAGCACCGCTCTTATGAGGTTAAGCCGTGATTACTATTACTAAAATACATCACAAAACGTTAACAAATTTTAAGACTCCTCCTATATTTTTACAGCTCCCCCCCCCACCTGTAATTTTCGGAGCCTCACCTATTACAAGCGTGTAGTTACGTGCCTGCGTTATCATGAAGATCATAGTACACACGATACAGTTCCCCTCTTCTCGGAAGAAAGTGGAGAATATTAAATCAAAATATATTAATTAGCGTGATCTCCATACTAATGGACGTTTTCCTTAATACCATAACGTGTGTATCTCTCTTCATCCTCGTCATTATGCAGTGGGCACCTGTGTTAAGCTGCCCCTATCTACTTAGCGATGGCTTCGGGTTCTGACTGATCAAGGGAACATGATGTTTGGAAGTTACGGTGAGGGAAGAGCTTAGGTAGATTACATTGTATACACTGATAACGTAATCCAGTGTAATACCAGCAGCACGGTTGGCTGCTTCAATATTTATGTTTGGTTTCACGTTGAGCATTTCGTTGCCACTTGATTGCAGATGACTAAATCATGTTCTACTGGCGTTCAGCAAATATGTAATGAGAGAGGGAATTGTTTGGTATGGAGATGAGTCTTGCCGCGATATTATTACTATAGGCATAATTATATGGGCCCGAGCCTCCCCACCTTCCCATAATTCAGAATAAATTGCAATTTTGCGTATATTGTAATGCGTGTGTGTGTGCTTGTCCCCTCCCAATGATTTGGAAATGTCACAGTACTGATTATTCCCCTTCACAGGAATAACAGAGAATTACCGAATGATTAATATAGGGAAAGTGTTTTTGTATTTTCGTGGGAAATTGACATTAGATGATTTGATACTCAGGTCTTAAACGAGAACAAAAAGACGTACTGTCCTGAACTAGAGCTGAATCAGACACAACTCCGTTTGTATCCAAGGGTTCAAAATAAAGTTCAAGGGTTAGCTAATTAGTCTATTAGACCCAGGAGGCGATGTTTCTATGACGCACCAATTCTCACGATGGTGGCTTTTCCATCCTTCCTAATATTCTTGGTATTTTTACATACACTCTATAAATAGATTGCATTATGTCATGTAGGATAATTTTAATGTGTTTTTTTTATGTAACGCCATTTTCTGGCTTTTTGGCTATTTATTGTTTAGTGGCCCAATAGTGATTTTATATGTAATAAGAATTATTGTTACAACAAGCATTTTCCACAGAATTATCGTTCATGACATCTTGAAGACTGAGGCTTGAAAGGAAAGCGTTCCGTGCTATTAAACCAAGTTCACTCAAGCAGTGGCGCCCATGTGAGTAATTCTAGGGGGTATAAGAAAAATCACCTCCTCCTCCTCCTTCAAGGCTATCAAACGTTTTAGTAAATGTACAAGATACTAAAATATTACAAGAATAAATTGATACTACTTGATAATTCGTAGTGAGCTATGAAGTACTTTATTTTAAAATGTGACTATAAAACATTTGAGGATAAATTTTGCGCAGCAGAATTGCGCAAATCAAATTTTTAAAGAACGGTTGGGAGTGCTCAAGCACCGTGACCCTATATGGGCGCCCCTGCACACAAGAGACAATGAAGTGAATTACATATAGATGTGTTGCAATTACTGTCTGTCCACGAAAAAAAGCCCGATGGTACACTTAAAAATAACGGCAGGTGATGTCAAAAACAGGTTAGCCGCTTACAGCACAGTAGGATTTCAATCTCAAAACTTGTTTTTGGCAGCCGCCAAAACGAGTTTAGGACTTAGAGACTTACATTGTTGTAAGGCTTCTAAAACAAGGGAGCTGGCGCAGCAGGCATTTCGATGACATTGTATCACGTGATCGTGGTTGCAAATTGTATTTATTGGCGACATTTTAAAAGTTGCGCCAATGTTTACAATAGTCGGATAATCGCGGATTGTTGATTATTTTTATGCCAAAATAGCGAACATTGCGCCAATGCGTAAAACCTTTATCGCCAAGGTAAATGAAACCGGAATTGTAAAATAAGATAACGGTTGATGCGTCGGCCTAGAATTCTAGGAGCTCTACATTGTTGTAAGCGGCTGGCTGGTTTGTGACGTCACCTCCAGCTATTTCTAACTGTACCATCGGACTTCTTTTTGTGAATAGATAGTAGACATGCCTGGTTGTAAGTCTGAAACAAGCAACCCCGACTTTTCTTACAAGTCTGTTTAGTATAGAAAATGTTACAATATACGTGACAGTGTGTAATAATGAGAAATGTACCATGATTCAAACATCGCTCTAAACCTTAAGCTCCGTTTCGAACAACTTAATTTAACGACACACGAAGCATTTAAGCGCACTGCGTTGGGTTCAAACCTCTGTAGGCTGAACGATGTAAAATATATCGTGACTCAAAAATTACTTTGGACTATCTATCCCGCTTCAAAAGGTTCCATTGTGCTCTTTCGTATCATAAAATGGAACACAGGGACTTAGGCTTTTGGATGCACAAGCAGCCTTTCATACCAGTAGTTATTACTTGTGATGGACTGCTGCTGATGCGTCCGAAAGCAGGGGTGATCTATTTCATTTCCTATTTTACCAATGTTACACATTTTGTATATAAATTTCTTTTCTAGTAATTAATATTTTTATTCCAATGAAGCCTCGGTAATTCGGGATCGCATTATATTTTCGTTTTTCTTATTCCTCCTCCTCTTCATCTTCCTCCCCTCCTCTTTCCTTCCTTCCTCCCCTCCTCTTTCCTTCCTTCCTCTCTTCCTTTATCTCTTTATTATTATCATTATTTATTTATGATTTATTATAATTTGTTATTCATTTATGATTTATTATAATTTGTTATTCATTTATGATTTATGATTTATTATTATAATTTATGATTTATTTATTGTGATTATTTATCATTTATGATTTATTTATATTAATTTATTTATTATAATATTTATTATAATTTATTTATTATAATTTATAATTTATGATTTTTATCGTTTATTATGATTATTTATTATTTATTATTTATTTATGATTTATTATCATTTATTGATTAATCATTATTATTATTTATGATTTATCATTATCATTTATTATGATAATCATTATTATTATTATTTATGATTTATTATTATGATTTATTATCATTTATTATGATTAATCATTATTTTTATTACGATTAATCATTATTATTATTTATGATTTATCATTATCATTATTTATTTATTATTATTCCTTATTCTCCGTTTTCCTTTCTTTTGCGTCCTTAGAGAATTGTGGCCTTAATTAGTTTCTCCAGCTGATCGATTCACTTATACGTCACTTCCGGTCAATGGCGTATGAAAAGGGGGGGACTTAGGCCCCTGCCAAGACACCAACATCATCATCCTCGTATGTAACTCCTACCCATGCCCACTATATGCACTATTCAATATTTATTTTGGGTTATATAAATTATTGTTATTATTACTATTGGATATTAAGACATACTTTTCTCCTTACCGTTGAATTGCCCTGGGATTACTGCGCCGCCTTTGGCGGCCACCTATCCCATTAGTTAAGGTGCTCACTATACGCACACACCGTTGAAAGCACTTGCTTGTTTTTAAAGTTGTTTGGACTCTTCTATAATTTTTTAATTGCTCTGCTCATACTTCTCCAGTGCATGTAGCTTTACGCGTGCCTTTGCCTTTACATTTTTCAATTCAAGGTTTCATTTTTTTCGATTTTTTTTTTAATATACCGCAATACAATGTTTTTACAATTTCGTTTACACGTATTTGCTTACGTAATGTAGGTTTAGTGAAACGCCAGAGTGTGTCAACAGGTGTTGCCACCTGTTGTGGCCATCAGTTCCGTCAATCTGTTGAGCAATAATCATCATTATCAGTGATTCCACTTAAAAATTTGTGCAATATTCATTTTACATTTGAATCAGTTTATTCTGCAGTTGTTGGTAACGCAACAAGACGTAAAAACGGACTTTTTTTGTCGTAATATATAATTCTGTGGAAAATTTGGGACGATCTTTAAGGAGGCCCTGGTCTCTTCAGGGACTGTAGCGCCGAAGAAGGAGCTCCCCCCCCCACAAAAAAGTATTTAGGCATTTATGCTTTATAATGCAGAGATATCTAAGGTCGTGCTGCTCCAAGACCCAAAGTTTTCCGTGGAATCCGAACCTCTTTTTTTATAAGAAATCAAATCCCTTATTAGTGTTCGGTAGAAAAAAAACCTTGCAAGCGTATGTACTGGAATCGAACTCGGGGTGTTTGGATGATAGCCAAACAACTACGCCACCGCGGGGGTAAATAAAACTTAATACAGTGAAACCTGTCTATTACACTACTCAAGGGATCAGTAAAAGGTATCATCGCAGGAAATTTATCGATATAGGCAAGGATACGATATATTGAATACGATACATTCTATACGTACATGAATAAAATACATTCTATACATACAAGAATACGATACATTCTATATATACAAGAATATGATACGTTGAATACAATACATTATATACATATAAGGATACGATACACTGAATACGATACGTTCTATACGTACAAGAATACGATACATTTTATACATACAAGAATACGATACATTATATACATACAAGGATACGATGCACCGAATCCGATACATTCTATACATACCAGGGTACGACATACTGAATACATACATTGCTGAATACGATGCATTCTATACCTGTTGGGAATGGGAGAAAACATTGCGCGTTATATACAATATCGTTCAATAAAGATAACATTGCAGTAGAAAATACATGCTAAAAATATATTTTTTAATTGTTTTAAGGGGACTTGGTTATTACTTCCAATCGTGCGCTTCTTTAATGAAAAAATGAGCTAATTTTTTGATTGCGCTTAATAAGGGATTAACATTATTCCCTCCCCACACACACACTTTATACCTTCCAGCTGGATGTAGTCGTGTACTATAAAGGAAAATAACCATATCTAAAATGTACAATGATGTCTCGTACTGCATATACACATGGAATATGTCTGCGTACTCTGTGATACAAAATCTTATACCATGAACGTTATGGTAAACAGAAGTCCATGTGTTATACAATATTTTAATATAGATTGTAATGTGGTGTATAATTTTTTTTAGCATTACGTTATTACACAAAATAAGTGTTGCCTCCGTACAGTAGAACCTCGTTAAAGCGAATTATTTTAACACTGTTTCCTGAATATCCGTCAAAACGAATAAATCGGTATTACGACCCCATTCTTTCTAGATAACGTGGATTACTTTTAATACGAATAATTTGTTTTGTTACCTTGGGTTTTCGGATTAACGAAATTCGACCGTGTTGCCATAAAACATGTTATTGAAAATTATCCCTGTTGCGATGATATTGGTGATGTTTTGATGATTAAATGAAATTACTGATGATTCCAATGAAGGAAATCGACCTGATACTCCAAGTTGCATTGAGGAACGAATGAGTTGCAATGAAATAATTAGACTATCCCAGTTGCAGTATTGAATAGAAGCCGCTCAGTTGTGCATAACGAAATCTGAATAACTACGTTAGCACACTTCAAACTCCATTCTGAAACAAGCTTTTCAAAGTAAATGCATGATTTCATTTATTGAAAGTGGGTTCTAAAGTCGTAATATATGCACTATGATTAGAGAGTTTCAAATGTGGGTTGATGAATCTCTAGAACAATACTTTTTTTACTCTGGAACCCTAAGGGAGACCTCGAAATAATTTTATTCCAGTCTCGTTTTACACCTTCACTACCAGGAACACCACGTATGGGGTGGTTTTACACCTTCACTACCAGGAACACCACGTATGGGGTGGTTTTACACCTTCACTACCAGGAACACCACGTATGGGGTGGTTTTGCCGTTCACTACCAGGCACACCACGCATGGGGTGATGTTCTGCCGTTCACTACACTGAGTGTACCTGGTAGTGAACGACAAAACATCATACTATATGTGGTGTGCCTGGTAGTGAAGGGGTTAATCGCGGAGACCCAAGTTAATTCCAGGTTTCCCCGAAGTCTCCTTTGGGAAACCCTGCTCTAGAGTTTAGGTAGATAACTCAAGGAACCTATAAATATGGAGAATAGAGAGTGAAGTTCTCACAATTATCACGAAAACAGTGATAGTCAGTGTACAGAAAACCATTTTCAGTATTACTCCCTCCTCATGCCAAATCTTGTCATCCTCTTAAACAAAAAAGTGGCGACTTTCTGTACTTATGTTAACCGCGTCTTAAAAATTTGTTCATCTTCCTCCACACTTTCTGAAGAACTTAATTTTTTAAAATCGATCGCAATCGACAGAGGTTATAGCCCCAATGTCATCGATTTGACCGTTGCTAAATTCACCAAACCGTCGCCAAAAACCACGCTTTCTAACCACGTGGACGTTGAACACTCCGGTACCACCGTAGTTCCGTTTTTTCCAAAAATTTTCTGCTCCATTGCAAAAATTCTTAGACATACAAACTTTAAGATTATTTTCTCCCCTTTCAGTAAAATTTAGCCCTCTAAACTTAAAGACGAACTTCTTACACTATAACGCTGGGGAGTGTACCAAATATTTTGCCAATGCAATTTATCCTATATCGGCCAGACCGAACGAACTTTACTGCACAGAATTAAAGAACATCGTTACGTATCAAAGGCTGGTTTTAATAAATCCTCCATTGCAGTTCACTGCTGGGATAAAGGACACGAATTCGATTTCTAATCCGCGTCAATCATCCGTCAACCGAGATCGCCAGCCAAATTGAATTTTTTGGAGGCCTTCTTTATAAACCTCAACTCTGCAAATATCGTTAATGATCACAAGACAACTCAGAGTTTCAGCCAGGCGTGGAAAAACTCAATTTCCCTTAGCATCAAATCTCTATAAGATTTCTACTAGACTCCTTATGTCACCAATAGATGGCGCTAGCATTGCGCAAATAGACCAGTAAACATGGCAACACTTCAGTGCTGATACGGCAACACTTCAGTGCTGTTTAGTTTTGGATCACTCGAATTTCTTACGAGGGACGGCCATTGTCCATCCGAAACGTACATTGAATAATGTGTTAAATTTTTTTTTCTCCTACGCTTAAAACGGTTTTTTTTTCTTAAATCCATCTATACTGCGTAGTGTTACGTCACCAACCAAACTTAGTTCTTCAGACGTTTTTCTGTTATTGTATATTTTGCTTTCTTTCTATGGTGAATGGTTTTATTTGGCATGCAATTTAAGTTTAACTCTCACCATAAATTTAGATCGCCATTGTCCGTAGGGGCAGTTAAATTAAGTCTAAAGCCTAAATGTAACCAGCCTTGGCGTGGTCCTACATATGTTTTAAAATGAGTAAAGTTGGTGAAATAAAAATCCGAAAACTCGTTGCCATTTGCGTAATAATTGGGCTACAGAAAAATGAAATCTATCAATCCATATGCATAAAATTTGTATAAGGGATCAGTTTCATATCGAAACTTGCAGCACCTTTGAAAATTCAAATGGCAATAACTGGTTTTGAATAAATATTTCCAATCTGCAACTAAAAACAAAAAAAAAATCCCAAATACTAAATTTTAATTAATTTGGTTCAAGGGTTTATGAGTTTTGAATATTAGAAATATTGAGTTCATAAGGTTAAAATATTTCATGTGTTTTTTAAGCATATATCTTCCGAAATATTCATCATACCTCTCCAATGTTTTTTATTGCGTTAAAGTTCAACAGGCCAAATAAAATTTGAGGTTTTCATTTTTAATATGAATTATAAATTATGAAAATCATATTTGATAAAAATATGAATAGAAACATTAATTTTCTGATGGGAATTGAAACTACGATTTTTTACTTACATATAAAAATTTCAACGCAATCCGATGAGTAGTTTTTTTTATACTTAGTATTATTTAAGGCGATGGTTTGAGGGGCCTAGCATAGTCATGAAGAGTAAAAAGAAAATAATAAAATACAGATTATTTTACGCCTTAAAACTAGAGTCGAATGACATTTCTTGATTATCATTAAACAGGCATATGGGTAAATTTACATCTGTGAGAGAGAAAACAAAAAGTCAACGGTATTATAACTTTTTGATTTTAACAGGTTTGATCAGAAAATTGCATTTCCGACCTACAAATTCGTTTTTTTCTATAACGGTGGAAGCCTCAGTAGACATTTTATAGAATATCTCGAGTTTTAATTGTCAGAATGACGCCAAAATTTTAAATTCGCCTAATTAGATAGTCTAAAATCCCGATTATTATATCAAATTGGGTGTTACCATTGGAATTTTCAAAGATGCTGCAAGTTTAAATATGAAAACATCTATGAATAATCTATGAATCATCTGAAAATATGGTACAATCTTATGCAAATTTTGTGCACATGAATTGGTAGATTTCATTGTTTGCTATCGATTGGAACCTTTGAATTTTCTGTAGCACAATTATTGCGCGAATGGCAATGGGTTGTTTCACCGACTGTACATATTCCAAAGCTCTAAATTCAACTGCTTTTTTCTTAAATTTCTATCTTCTTATTGACCCAAGGTATTTACAATATTACTCAACTACTCAACACTTTTTTTTTGGCTGACCGATCTATGTTTTACACATGGTAATATTTGTTTAGTAATTGGGTTAGTACATTTATAGTAATATTTTAACTTTTAATTAACGATTTGTATTTTCATATATAACCATTTATGAAAGGAATCTACGATAATGATAAAAATGAAATGAATAATAAGTTAGTATATAATTAGTTGGTGGGGTAAATGCTTCTAATGTTCACGATGTTGGACAGTATTTACTTGAATTCTTGATATCTTTGGGCAGTGACGGACTAAGGGAGGTGCGACCGGTGCCGTCGCACTGTGCGCCAAGCAAAAGAGAGGGGCGACGACAAACTGATCTAAAGACCCTGAAGTCCAAATCTAATTTCATCACCTAACCGCTTACTTTTGAGGTGATCCTTGTTCTCACGGTCAGACACTCGGCACTCTTAAATGAGTTTTAATAAATGAAACTGCCCTTTTAAAAGTTCTCTGCATGCAGTATGTAATTATATTTACTTTCATATGTTTTCTGAAACTGATAAGAATAAATTCAGGCTAATACAGAATGAATACTGTGCACGGATTCTTTGTATGATACAATATGATACCACGACTAAGAAATTGGCAAAGTAAAAACTACATCAAAGTGAATAAATTTGTTTGACTGTTCATAGGACATTCCAGATTATTGAAATTTTGTGTGGTTTTAATTTTTATATTAAAACAATTTAATTTTTGGCTCATTAGTAAAAGTACTTGGGGTTTAATTAAATGTTATTTAAAGAAATGAGATTTTTTTTGTCACTGGAGTATTCTTTTATTAAAATAAATAATAACAACGTTTCGGGAGCTACCTGCTCCCTTTATCGAGTGAAGAAGGCTGAAGAAAGGAACAATGAAAAGTAGAAAAACAAACACAGAATACAAAACAAAAGACAAAAAATAATAAAACGTTGATTTTTAAGTCGCGAGGGAATAAAGACATGGAGAAGATGAAAAATGGAGAAACAATTGATGGTGAGAGTGAGGAAAATTATTATCCGGAGCATGCGTTGTTAAAAATTCCATTAAGATTCTGGGAGTGTCTTAGATTGGTTCATGGCAAAATGTCCGATTCTATGGCTTTCGAATGATTCCAAAAAAAGAGACTAATTCCGAAAATCATATTAAAAAAAAGGTTAAAATAATGTTATTTGTTGTAAGGAAATTTTAATTGTTGTCCTGGCTTTCCTTTGTAATAATTTTCGTATCTTTTGTAATAAGATTAAGTAGTCTGTTGAGATCTCTAGAAATAAGTAAAAACTGCGCTACAAAGGGAATTATTTTGAAAATATTTTTTTTGGGGGGGCAAATTTTGGGTTCGCACCTGGCGCTATATGACCTAAGTCCGTCTCTGCCTTTGGGACTGAAAATTTACGAATTTTCAGCTGTTTTGTGAAGGTAGAGATTAAATATGATGCGTCTGTTTCAAATATTCGCCGCTCTTTCGTCGTTAATTCGTCACTAGTGATAATATAATTAGGCGATATATATAGTTGTTTGCCCCTGCCTTACGAGGTTTAGTAATTTAATGGGGCTTAAATGTGAAAATGTAAATTAGGAATTTTAGAATGCAGAGCGGACGGACGACGAGGTTTCAGAATTAACGAAGTAGATTAGTTTAATTGATTGGTTTTTAAGAGGTAAGGATGGAAAAGGCCATTCTGCACGAGAACCTACAGTTTCAATCAGGAATCCGAACCACCTCAGTGCAGTCCGGATTTCGCTTTCCTAGGTTCCAAGGGGCTTGGAATTCTTGGACAAATATAGCTTCAAAGTCCCAAGGTGGCGTGGTGGAAACGTATTCGCTTGCCATGCAGTTAACTCGGGTTCGACTCTCACAATATCATAAAAGGCGTGTCGTTTTTATGGCCTATAGTCCAGGGTTTGGTTCGCTCTTTGGAAGTAGGGGTTTGCTTTTTTTGAAACACTGTAGTCCCCGACGCATCATGGACCTTGCCATCCTTGCATCGTAAAAATCACAAACAAGCCAGCAACAGTTTCCTTTCGACCTTGGGTGTCCGAATACTTTTTTCTATATGGTGTATTACACGACTTCTTTTTTCTAAATGCATTAAAAATTGTTGAATGATTTTCAGGGTGCAACTACATGTTTCGTCACCTAGTTTTCTTTCCTTCTGAAATTGGCCGGGAATTTTAATAGATCGGCTTGTGACGTCATACTCTCTCTAACGTTATACTCCCTCGTCTCTTCTGAGTTTGTAACGTCATTTCCACTTGTTTCGCGTTTCTTAGGGCTGTTTTTTTTTTCGTTGCAGCGAAATTATGTTGGAAATACTTTTGTAATTTGATTTTGGTTTTATTTTCAATTAAGAATTTGCAGGTTTTTAGTGATTCAACATTATACTGATCCAAGAGTACTCTGAAACTATCCAAACGGGCAGCGAGGGCGTCAACCCGAAACGGAGGGGCGTGGGGGTCTCGCCCACTTACCCTTCACTGTTACAGGTTTCAACACCATGTGACTTAATCACTCCTACCAAGGCATCCACTGATTCAGGAAAATTACAGTGTCCCAAAAAACTCTGAAAATTACCAATCTAACATATGGCGGATGGTAACAACACCCGTTGCCAGTCGTTTTTGGCAATACTGGAAAAAAGTCAGTAGGTGACGGATTATGCAGTTTTTTTATTGCAGTTTTACAGTGCGAACTGTGTGACAAAATACAGGTTTTTAATATTTAACAGTTAACATCTCAGTTAACCTGTGCGAACCTTCTCCGTAAGGTAAAGGGTCAGTGATGGAATATGACTATATATGCATTTATTTATGGTTCAAATACTTTTTGAAAATCGCTAAAGGACGCTGTTTTCGTTCTGTGTTGGCGTTGGCCGAAAGCAGTGTCCTTTACCTACTTGAAAATCGCTAAAAGACGCTATTTTCGATCAACGCCAACACAGAATGTCAGCAAAAGCAAAGCAGAAAATACAATGAAATACAGGACAAAAAATTATCATTACGCGTTACAAATTTCTTAAGATGGATCACCCGGCAGTGAAAATAGTTTTGACATCCTCTTTGAAATTGTTTGGCATGTTTAGATATTTCTGTTGTTTCTCCTCAGATTCTTGGCCAAAAATTCGCAGATTTAGCAAGAACTTTTCTACAGTTAAACAATATATTGTGATTATTTCGTATTGCAAGATTCGCTACTGCACGTTTAATGGTCTGTGTATTTCTGAAGTGGCTTTTGTGTTCACGTTTTCGGCATAAAATCGATCGACCTGTCTGCCTTATGTGAACTTTTCCGCAAGGTGATGGGATTTCATATATTTCGGGTGCCTCAAAGTGGTCAATTGGCTGTTTAATCGGCCGAAGAAAGTTAGAAATCACGTTTCATAGAAAAAAATTGATGAATGTTACGTTTGAAAAAAAAAATTGTCAATGCGGTCAGTAATACTGCTAATAAATGACAAGAAAAGTTTATGCTTATTTCTTAGATTCGGTTCCCGATCCCATTTCTTTTGTTCTACATTTCCATTATTTTCTGTTTCGTTTTCGCTGTTCTATATTGGCGTTGGCCAGAAACAGGATTCTCTAGTGATTTTCTAGCAGATATTTGAATCGTAAGCAAAGACAGTTGCATTCATCAGATCCCATCACTGAGCTCCTATCTTTCGGAGAAGTTTCGCACAGACGAATCGAAACGTTTAGTTTTGAACACTAAAAGCTTTTATTCTGACACGCAGTTTGTATTTGAAACTTGTTTTATAATTTTAAAAATGCGCTGTGAAATTTTTCTCAAAATTCTAAAACATTTAGTTTTGAAATTTACCACTACCTTTAAGATCACAAAACCAGTTGAAGTAATACTTATAAGAACGACGGGACAAAAATTGAAAACAAACCATAGCACCTTCATACATCTAAGTAAATTAATAACATGCGCCATCATGGTTTGCTTGATTTTCTTGCGTAAGGACACCCGAGATCATACAGAACAGGCAGGATCTTACTGTCCATCAAGGAATTCAAAAATTTTCTTTAAGGAAATCCAACCACGGCTTTGTGGATCTCCATTTACCATGAGATAAAAACAACCTCAATGGTTCAGTGGTTAGTACTTTCGCTTTCATTGCGTTGGATTCAATTGTCAGTAAGCTGGTCTAAGCTTGCCGTGTTGTGGTTGCTTGAAGAAGTTGCTGCTGCTCTTGATGACCCATCGTGAAGATTTAAGATGCAGAAGTATAAATCCCAAATATGCCTTAGTTAAAGAGGAAATAACATTTTAGCTTATGGGTGTACAGTGTATATTACTGTTCCTTTTCCTTTAGCCGTAAAGAGTACAGCAAGGTTTATTGGTGGCAAACGTCATAGAAGCAGTATGTGGGATCTACTTAAGAATTAGTAATGAAGTTGTGGAAGGTAGTTTCTGGCGTTGATACAGCGTAGGTCGACATACGGTTCCTAGAGAGGTGGCACATATCCACCATTTTCATGCCAATGTATTACGTGATCCCATTCACTGCTGTGTTAAAGTTGAGTGATTTACAAGTTTGCTTTAAACTACTCATAACCACAACATAGCAAAGTATTTGAATATTTAGTATCCTGCGATACAATTGCTCCACGACCTATGGGCTTAGTGGGCCGACTGAATATTCTGCAAGTACGGCTGTATGCATAATTTTCCGTAATTTTAGGACCACGGAAAGCTATCGGTCCTGTCTCAGATAAACGCTGCATAGTTTTGGGATGCGGATCTCAACAAATTAAATACATTTGAGGGATAATACTGGTTTAATGACTGCCATTCAATTAAATGTACCATTGTTTTAAATGCGTTTCCGAAGGATTCATGTAAAAAGTTTTAATACATAATTTAACCGAATACTATACTTAAGTGTTCTGTATTGCATTCTTTTTTTGTATTCAATCCAGTGCTCCGTATTTCACTTTTTGTATTCCGTTAATTTGTTTTTTGCATTCAATTCAGTGTTTTCTATTCAATGTAGTGTTTTCTGTTCAATACAGTATTTTCTATTTAATTCAGTATTTTCTATTTAATTCAGTATTTTCTATTCAATTCAGTGCTTTCTAGTCAAGTTAATGTAAGCACTATCTAGTGTTATGTATTCACTTATATGTAAACAGTGTTGTATCCAGTGCTCTACGTTCACTTCAATGTAAACAATGCATCCATAAAGTTAAATACTGTATTCAATGTTCTATAACTGCATTCAGTGTTCTGTACAGTGTATTCAGTATAGTATTGTACACTGTATTCAGTATAGTATTGTACACTGTATTCAGTATAGTATTGCACACTGTATTCAGTATAGTATTGCACACTGTATTCAGTATAGTATTGTACACTGTATTCAGTATAGTATTGTACACTGTATTCAGTATAGTATTGTATTCAGTATAGTATTGTATTCAGTATAGTATTGTATTCAGTATAGTATAGTATTGTACACTGTATTTAGTGCATTTGCTGTATGTAATGACTGCATTAAATTATAAACGACTGTATTCAATCCAGTGCACACACAGGGCCGGATTTAAGGTACGAAGCGCCCTGGGCACAACAATTTTTGTTGCTCCCTCCATTGCCGTAACTAAGGGGCTGACCCCCTGAAAAATTTCTTCTAAGCATTGAGGTATACGGTTCAGCCGCCACCTAGAAAAAAGTTAGCCGCCTAGACTTCGAAGCTAGTTACGCCCATAACCCCGGTGCTTACAGAAATAAATAAAATTTTGTCGTTCCGCCCCCTCAAATGCAACGAAAAATCTCGGAGGATAGGGAAGGGGCGACATTTATGAGCAGCCTGTCTTATGTGCATTATTATAAGATAAAATAACGATATTTTTATAAATAAATTTAGTTTATTTGACGACGATTTTTTGGATATTGGGAGAAGAGGAGGAAGGGCAGGTGCAGAGCAAAATTTCAGAGTGGGCGCAAAGCTTGAAAATTTCACTTGTAAGTTTAGTTTTAAGTATTTTTTACTTGAAAATAATTATTTTTAATGTAAATTTATTATTCTCAGGGGGGAGCAGGCCCCCTGCTTGGATTCGTCCTTGGGGGAGCAGGGGGTTGTTTCAGGCAATTCTTCAGAATTTCAGATTTAGAAAAAAAAGGGTAGAGGGCGCCTTCTTGTGGAGAGTTGATCGACAAAATTCTATTTAAATAATTTCCAAAAAAAAACCGTAGCCTCACTGTGTACACACGATATTCCGTGTAAGTACTGTTTTTAGTGTAGTAAATGCGGCGTACCTACTCAATTCAGCGTAGTCGGCGTAGCCACTTTTCATTGATACGTTGGGTCTAATACAAATACTTTTTAACTGTTGAAATGTACGGTTTTATAAAAAAAAAAGATGTATTCCATTATTTATGGATATAGCAATTAAAACATTATGAGGCTTTAAAACAAGAAAAGAGCGATTCGATGTTAAGGAGAACGATGTGCTTCGTTAGCCAACGGGGGGGTGGGATTAAGTTGCTCGAGTCTCCCCCCCCTTTCCTACTCCGCTGCCATTATATATTAGTATTAGGTACATTAAGGACGGAGAGAGAGAGAGAGAGAGAGAGGAGAGAAAGAGCCAAAAGTGAGCGTATTTTTCGCATCTTACATTTAGCTTTCTATTAAAAATTTTAAAAAGGAAAATTTCAAACACTCAAATGCTGATGCAATAACAGGGAAAAAAAAATCAGGTTTTAAAGTGATGCAAAAAAATGTCCATCTTTTCGATTCCAAAGAATTTGGAGGCATGCGAAAATCGTATACTAAAGGAATTTTATTGCGCTCCTGCTTTTTTCTTTATTTTCGAAATCTTTTTCTGATTCGTTTTTATAACGCAAAGAAACGTTTTTTTCCGTGCCATTACGTCTGATTCATTACTTTTATGCACTTATCACTTGGTCCATTACTACCCGTTACTTTCCCCGACTTTCGCGAGGATACCATTTGCACTGCGTTACCGAAAATCATATTTTATGAGGGATGATATGT
This sequence comes from Dysdera silvatica, assembly GCA_006491805.2. Classification (NCBI taxonomy): domain Eukaryota; kingdom Metazoa; phylum Arthropoda; class Arachnida; order Araneae; family Dysderidae; genus Dysdera; species Dysdera silvatica. The sequence continues at coordinate 91,697,709 of QLNU02003225.1, read as the reverse complement.
TTGATGATAACGGCTACCATTACAACTGTTTTTCTTTCTTTTTTAAAAGCACTTTTAACTCTAGATTTAAAATTTCCAGTGGCTGTAATGATGACAACAGGATTTTATGCTGGCTCATTTTAGATAAATATCTTTCTCCGATTCGACTTGCATTTTTGTTTGGCGATGTTGGCGTTTTTTTTTGTTTTATTGGCGCAGCGTCTTTAAATTTTAAGAGCTTCACTATATCGATACTTTAATATCTACAAAAGATAAACTGGCGCAACTATGAATGAAGGAAATAAAGATGTAGGCATTTTCAGTAAGCAATGGAATACAATACTATTGTTTTCATATACGAGTATATGTACATGTATAATAATAGTGAATAATTGAAATTAAATTAATAAAAAGAGTACATTTATTAGCAACAATTTTCGGAAGGAACATGAACAAAAATTTAGGTATATATAAATACATTGATTTAAATCGGTGGTTCCTAAACTTTTCAAGTCGCGACCTACTTTTATAGTAGCCAAATGACACGGAACCCCTTTCTATATAGTAACCAAAAGATCTGCGACCCCTCTGTCCGCCGCCGACACATTTGTATAATAAAAGCATTTTTAACAAAGTAGAGAAAACACATTAAATATAGAATTATATTAATTATACATATGTTACATTAATTATATATGTGGCATTAATCATATATATTATATTAATTATACAGGGTGTTCAGAAAACACCGGAGCAAAAATATATAGCCATGATCTTTGTACAAAATGGACCATAGCGACCCTTTACATGGGGGGTCGGAAATAAATAACCACGGAGTTATGGCTATAAACAAATAACAAAGCATGATTGGATAAAAAAGGAAAGTTACACCTATAATGAACGTATTCCAGAGGTGGGGAAGGTGTCAATTTGTATGAAAGTGCGCAAAGTAATTTTAAACCTCAGGAGAGTAGGCGCCCAGTAGCGCAGTTGGTAAGGCGTCCGTGTAAGGATCTTGGTAACGTATGGTGCGCGGAGGGTTTGGTCCTTTTAGTACTGGGCGCCCTTGTCCACACGGGGGCCCCTCCACACGGGGGCCCCTGTGCAATTCACTCTTCCCCATGGGCGCCCATATAGGGAAGCAGGGAGGTTCTCGATCCCCCCTAGCCGTTCAAAAATTTGATTTCCCTGATTCCGATATGCATTTACTTTAAAAAAAATTTACAGTCACATTTTAAAATAAGGTACTTTTTAGCTCATTACTAATTGTCAAGCAATATCAATTATTTTTGTAGCGTTTTGGTATCTTGTACATTCACTAAAATTCTTGACAGCTTTGAGAAGGAGGTAATAATTTTTCTCAGCCCTCTGGAAATACTTTTAATGGTTCTCAGCCCCCTCCGCTAGAAGTACTCATATGGCCGCCCATGCTCTTTGCCCTATTGCCTGCCCTGCCCTTCGTAGCAAAAATTGAAACATTCCTTAGGTAAACTTCTTTAATCGGTGTTGCGAGTCTCGAGATATTTATTTTTCAAACTAAACTTCTTGTTTAGAACCAAGAGGGCTCCCACGGATCTTGAGGCCTCCTATGTTCGTAGTGCACCACTGAGGAAAGTTGCCAGCCCTACGTAGGAGCCTTAAAATCTTTATGAAATTGCGCTAATTATAAAATCAAGTCGCCAATCTCAGCAACCACAAAAAATGCCAACACGCCTGGAAACCTGTTTGAGGATGCAATGTAGCAACCCCGCGCCGGAGTTGAAATTTTCGGGGGAGACAACTTCATGGTTTGTAAGCGCCATTGGTCATTATAGATCCCGCCTCTGCGAAATAAAAGTATGCATAACTCCGTGGATATTCATTTCCGACCCCCCATGTACAGGGCCGTTATGGTCCATTTTGCACAAGGATCACGACTATATACTTTTGACTCGATGTTTTCGGAACACCCTGTATATATTATACTAATTATATATTTTATATTAATGTATATTATAGATATATAAAGTTAACAACCATTAGTAGAATATTGCAATATGTGTAGCCATGTTGAAATATAAAACTGTCGGAAACATTTGGTATGAAATTCCTTATAAAAATAATTGCAACCAAAAATAGTTGCGGCGACCCACAGAAACCTGTTCGCGACACCCCCCCCTTGAGGTTCACAACCTCAGATTGGGAACAGCTGATTTAAATAGCCAAAAATTAGAAATTTGATTCATGCCTGCTTGGGTAGCGCAGGTAAAACCGGAGTTTGACAAAGCTCGTTCCACCTAGGAGACATTATACAACTCGAACTTTCTGGGGCAGAGGCAAGCCCTGAGGAGCAATATAAAACTCAGATTAAATTCACAGACTATTTCGATAAAATTTAAATCACCAAGGAGATCTGGAAAATCGATTTATTTCGAATATGCCTATGATGCCAGGTGAAATCTCAATGAATTACTAATACCTTTAACAAACAGTTATTTCGACACTGGCGTAAGGTTTAAAAACACGACGTTTCGGGAGCCAACTGCTCCCTTTGTCAAGTGAAGGCAGAATGAAGAGTTCGTGAAAGTCCTAAGCTTATATACCCGCATGTTGGGAATCCCCATCTGACGCCATTTGGTGCGGAGCAGTTCCAGCTGGGGAAACCCCAATCGGGGAAACCCTCGCCGGGAAAGCCCCCGCACCCGACGATGTCAGATGAACACCCCCAACTCGAGGTTTTGCAAAAATCCTGTAAGGTTCTGGTAGAGGTTTTGCGATGTTTATTGCACGACTCCTCAAACCGTAGGTTTCCCATGATTCCAGAAAAAGTCTACTCCCCAGATTCGTCACATTCTGATGTAATACTTTCATCGAATGCCAATCTGGTTCGTGACCCTCCCTGAAGACATGTTCAGCCAACTGGTTTGAATCGTCTCCCCTAGCTACCGCACGCATATGCTCCTTCCCTCGTAGACGTATCGATCTTCCCGTCTGTCCAACATACACCTTGTCACAGTCTCCACACGGTATTTGGTAAATAGCACCAGATTTTTCCTCCTAGGAACTCATCCTTATTATAAATACGCTTCTAAAACGTTGTTTTTTGTGTCTTATTTATTTTTAATTGCAATTATTTTTATAAGGAATGTCATACTGTTTCCAACGCTTTTATATTTCAACATGGCTACACTGCAATATTCTACTAACGGTTGTTAACTTTATATCTATAATATACATTAATATTCACAATTAATATATGTAATATATATATATAATTAATATAATATAATTTTCTATTTAATGTGTTTCCTTTACTCTCTTAAAAATGCTTTTATTATGCAAATGTTGCGGTGGCAGACAGAGGGGGTCACGGATCTTTTGATTACTATAAAAGGGGGTCGCGGATTACTTGGTTACTATAAAAATGGGTCGCGGATTACTGGGTTACTATAAAATTGGGTCGCGGCTTGAAAAAGGTTGGGAACCACTGCTCTACACAGTCCTATCAACTAAATCCCATCGGGGCAGAATTTCATTTCAGTAGAATGAAAATATTCCTAGAGAGCTGCCAAATGCCTCAGATTAATATTCCTTATTTAATTTCAGGAGTAATTTTTCAGCAAGTGTTTGACAGTCTACCTCAAGACAGAGAAGTAAATCCCGGAGAGTTAATCTCAATCCCATGCCGCGTGCAAAACAGGATCGGGGAATGTGCCTGGCTTAAAGATGGAGTGGTGGTTGGAAAGATTCCGGAGAAGTATGCATTTGACCGGGAACCCACTAATGGGGATTGCGGTATCGTCATTACCAATACTCAGCTGGAAGACGATGATGGACTGTGGCAGTGCCAAGTTACGCAGGCTTCCCTCCAAGAAGGAACTCTGACGTCTCCCGAAGTCAAGCTCACAGTGAGAGGTAAGCTTCTGTACAGGAAGTGATGAAACAATAGTGGCTTATCCACTACTCCAGCATGGGAAAAATTCTTTTCTTCAGCTTTCCTCTCCTTCTATTTAATATAAAAGGCACAGAATAATCTTTGCTATCGTCAGGCCATAAAATTTCAACCAACTAAATATAAAGATACTAGGTATGTATATGTGTGTGTGTGTGTGGTCCCTTATTCACCCATGTAACTTGTGAACGAAGGCTTACAGAGCTCCCTAAGTTAAACACAGCAAAGGGGCTATGCCCCATCAAATGCGATTAATGGGAGCGCCCTCTGTGGCGAAATGCAGAAGTTGTTGTGCATAACTCGGGAACTTGTTTGTTTGTGGTTTTGCGGCTCAAGGACTACAATGTTCATGCTGCACCAGGACCTATTGTTTTCCGAGGAATCCGAACCTCTTAAGGCCTAGTGAATCAAACCCCTGACTACAGTGAGCAGTGCGATCTTTGTGAGATCTCTGAGTAAGCGTTTTTTGCACTGTTTGGAGTCGAACCCGGGATAACGACACACTAGTGAAAAACTCGGGAACTAAAAGATACATATAGTATTTAAATTACGAAGTTATTAAGCATCAATCAATTACTAGGATATGACGTACCATGTACGCCGAAAGGGTAGATAGAAACCTGTATACATTCGGAATTAAATTCTCATTATTGCTTCATCATAAATAATAATAATAATTCTTCAGAACTCTCACAGGCTCCCAAACTAAGTAACAAAACGAAACCCTACTCACAACAGAAATTGAGGAGTTTTGGAAATAGCTTTGGTCTCACGAAGTGAGACATAACAAAGCTGCATGGATAGACGAAGAAAGAACAACAGGAAAGGACATAACAGGAATGGAATATGAAGGAATCACGACCGAAGAACTTCAAAAAGTTATCAGAAAAATACACAACTGGAAAGCAGTAGGTGTGGAGAAAATCCAAAACTATTGGTATAAGAAGTTTACAAGTGCCTATTCACAGCTGGCAACAGAATTGACATCAATAATAAAAGACCCTAGCAAGATGCCGTATTTTCTACCTAAAGGTATTACCCACTTACTACCGAAGGACCGAGACACGAAGAACCCAGCAAAATACTGGCCAATAACATGCCTTAACACCCTTTACAAAATTCTTACTGGATGCATTTCCGAAAAAATAGGACAATACTACCACATAAAGAACATACTGACTGAGGAACAAAGGGGATGCCAGCGAAACACACTAGGATACAAGGAACAACTCATAATTGACTCTGTGATCCTACAACAAGACAAGAAACAAAAGTGAAACCTTAATACTGCCTACACTGACTACAAGAAAGCCTTCGACTCGGTGCCCTACTCATGGTTAATCGAGATCCTGAAAATATATAAAATACACTTCACCATAGTAAGATTTCTGGAGCATAGCATTAAGAGATGGAGAACTACAATACATCTCAGAGAGCAAAACAAAGTGCTATGCACCAATAAAATACCTATTAGAAGAGGCATATTCCAAGGGGATACCCTTAGCCCCCAATTGTTCTGCCTATCACTAAACCCTCTATCAAGAATGCTAAGTAAGAGCAACTATGGCCACATGATCAAAAAAGCCAAGAAAAACCTCCAGAAGGTATCACACCTCATGTACACGGACGATATAAAGTTATATGCACCGTCTATCCCTCAACTACGGCACCTGATCCAAATTTCAGAAGCATTTTCAAACAACATAAAGATGGAGTTTGGTCTGGATAAATGTAAAATACCTGGAGGCGCCAAACAAATGAAACTAGATGAGATTGTACTGGATAACAGAGGAATAATGGAAACCATGCAAGAACATGAAACATATAAATATCTAGGAATAATGCAGGCCCAAAGACAAGAACATAAACTAGTCAGGACAAAGCTCACACAAATGTACAAGGACAGGCTAAAAACAATATTGAAGATCAAGCAAGAACATCACACAAGCAATTAACTTCTTTGCATTCCCAGTACTAACATACTCCTTTTGGAATCATCAAATGGTCAAACATAGAACTAGAGGATCTACAACGGGTAATGAGAACCATACAAACAAAATACAGACAACTACATCCGTCAACAACCCAAAGAAAAACTATTCCCTCTAGAGGATGATGGACGAGGACAAATCGACCTGAAAGATCTCCATGAGAAGCAAAATGAGGCAGTACTTCTTTGAAAAAAGCAGGCAGTCTCCTCTCATGCAAGCAGTAATAGATACAGGTACCTCCCACACACCACGAAGTCTCAATACTGACAAAGAAATACCACCCGTACACATTGAAAAGAAACTGAAGGAACAGGCAGGCAAAGCACTTCATGGCAGACACTATAATGATCTTCAACAGCACCACATCTACAAAAAAATCTCGAACACATGGCTAACCCAAGGAACCTTATAACAGGAAACGGAAGGATTCATGATGGCAATTCAGGACCAGGTCCTAAAAATAAGAAACTACCAGCGATATATCCTGAAGAAGAATATAGAAAATGAACAATGTAAATAATGTGACTTAACATCTGAAACTGTACAACAGATAACATCAGGTTGTAAGATAATTGCCAAACAGACTACAAATACCGTCACGACCAAGTGGCAAAAGTAATTTACTAAAAACTTGCTGTCAGAATCAAGCTGATAACCAACATGAATCCTTACTACAAATACGAACCAGAAACAATACTAGAGAACAAAACACGCAAATTGTACTGGGATAGGGCTATTATGAGGGACAAAACGACACCACACAACAGACCAGATATAATCCTAATTGACAAAATCAGCAAAACCACACACATCACAGACATAGCAATACCCAACACAAATAACATTCAGAACACATACACCACAAAAATGACTAAATACCAAGACTTAAGGTAGGAAATTAAAGACATGTGGTACATGGATAAGGTAAACGTTATCCCTCTTGTCTTATCAGCAACAGGTATAATACCAACCACACTCCAAAAGAACTTGGAGACACTTGAAATTGAACCAAACACATATATTCAGATGCAAAAAGCAACAATACTAAACACCTGCCGAACAGTCAGAAAATTTTTAAACTTGGCACCAGAATGAAACATATAAAACATTTTCACACTGAAGGTAGACTTGAGAACTTGGCACCGCCCGTCTTAAGCCTAATCCGCCAAGTGCGAGAACGCACACAAAAAAATAATAATAAAAAAAACTGACGATGAAATTTAAGCCAATCATAGATCAAATTTGTGCTTGTATAGTAGAATTAAGAATTTCGTAAAAAATGTCATGAAATTTCTCTACCTCACATTAAGCAATGGAGACACACACATTCGAAAGAATTTGAAGAATTTTTCTGTTATTTGATGCTAGACGGCGAAATTTAAATACACGTTATTATTGTACAATATTTATGATTCTACGTCTGCACAAATTTGATATATGATGGCATAATTATTTTTTTTTATTATTGATGTATTATTTTTGTATTTATGTTGCGGCAGTCATGAAAACCCTATTCTACCGAATGTGTGCCGTTTTGTGTTTACACTACAGGTATACTCCATATGTTATTTTCTACTAATTAGCTGATGCTCAATAACTTTGTAATTTTTTTTCTATATTTATTTTAGTTCCCGAATGAGGTGAAATAACTTCTGTATTTCGTTCCAAAGGGGCGCTGACATTGATCCCACCTAATCTGGCTTAAAACCTTTAATATATTTATACCCAAATTTTATAGCTCTACGAGCCTTCGTTCAAAATTTGTGTGAAAAAAAATGATTTTTTTTTACCTTGCGCTCTGAATATTTAGATTATCAAGTAGAAGTTAAGAATTTTATAAAAATCTGAAGATGATGCAGATTTAAGATGACTATGTGAAAAACCGAAGACAGAGGAAATAAACTAAACTTGATTGAAACGAAAAACTCAATTGAAATGAAAAACAGAAGCAAACAGTATTTAAATGCTGCGTTACTTTAAACTTCAAAAACGATTGCTGTCCTCACGCCGTAAAATTCACATAAACAAACCTTTACCTCCAAAGCTTACGGTGCACAACGTTAACGTAGAAATAACGCGTTCCGTCTATCGTGCCGTTAACTCGGGTTCAATTCGCCCTTGCGCCATAAAAATATAAACAAACTAACCATCGGGTTTAATTTCAATGTTGCTGTAGAGATAACGCGTTCCGTCAATCGTGCCGTTAACTCGGGTTCAGTTCGCTCTTGGCGATAAAAATATAAACAGCCAACTAGCAATCGGGTTTAATTTCAATGTTACTGCAGAGATAACGCGTTCTATCTATCGTGCCGTTAACTCGGATTCAATCCGCTCTTGCGCCATAAAAATCCAAACAAACTAACTAACTATTGGGTTCAATTGCAATGTTACTGTAGAACGGGTGCCGTTTCTTCGGCTTACCACGTCGGGAATTCAAGGCGGTAAATGGGCTGATATTGCTGTGAAAACAGCAACTGCAAAACCTGAGTGTATTTCCATTCCATTTGGAGATTTTAACACTCATGTCTTATCCCATCTGTACAAAAAATGGCAGTTGGAATGGGACAAGCAATTTTTTAATAAACTTCACTTTATTAAGCCCCGCATTGAGGCGTGACAGTCTAGCTACAGGGGTGACCATCGTTTGTTTGTTTTTTGGTTTTACGGCTCAAAGACTACAGTGGTCATGCTGCGCCGGGACCTACTGTTTTCCGAGGAATCCGAACCTCTTAAGGCCTAGGGAACCAAACCCCGGACTACAGTGAGCAGTGCGATCTTTATGAGATCTCTGAGTAAGCGTTCTTTTTGCACTGCTGGGAGTCGAACCCGGATTAGCCGCGCAATAGGAGAACGCGTTACCACACTGCGCCACCGCAGGGCCGGTGACCATCGTAAAGAGGTCACTTCCACTAGACTTCGCATCGAGCACATTCTTTTTTCTTTCGTTTCACCCATCACTATCTTTTAAAGGGAGAAGATGCCCCAATGTGTGCTACATACGGTCACCATTAAATATTTTACAAATTTTAACCGTTTGCGCACATTTTAACCAGAAAGTTCATCATCTTTTAACCAAAATAATTTTACCCTTCATGACATTTTATGTGATTCTTTTAATCATGAAATCATTTTTAATTTTTTTTATCTAATATTGTTTTTTAAAATCTCATCTGATATTATTACGTAGTTTTGTTTCATGGTATTTATAATGTTTTTAATATTATAATAATTTTTGATATTAAAGTCGCCTGTACGGCTTCACCTTGCTTGGCGCAAAATAATTATTGTCCTTGCGCCATAAAAATAAAACCAATCTTCCTTTTTCGGTTTACCATAACCCAGGTTTCAGTTACGTAGATTACACAAGTTATAATTTCTCGGAAGGCTGCGAGTCCCGGTGTAGCACGTCCTCATAAAGATACAAACAACCAATTAATCATCGGGTTCAATTCCAATGTTAATGTAGAATGGGTGCTGTTTTTTGGCCTACCATAATCCGAAGTTCGGTTACCTAGGTCACACAGGTCCTAATTTTTGGAAGACTGTGAGCCACAGTGTAGCATAACCCTAGCAGACGTGGCGACCCACAACACAAACAAATAGTACATCTCCTGTAAAAAAACACACTACAGTGCATTTGCCTATGTCAACAGCATCGGTGCTTCATGTATATGCACTGTATTGCAAGATAAGGGATGATCGACAAAAGCAAACACAGTTCGTAGTTGATCACACATACATTAACGCGATGAATCATCATCATGAAACTTTTAAAACAAACATTTAAACTGAAGAAAGAATCAATGGCAGGAGGAGAAGCATAAAGTAACGTTTTATGTAGAGTTTCCCGATCGTTATTATTGTGTACAATCGTCCCTAGCAGTCTCACAACTCCTGCAGCTACTATTTATATTTCATGAGAGGCCTTTCATTTTTTTTTTTTGCTTCTAAGTTGACATATATATCTGCATTTCAACTAAATTTAATTAGAGCGGTTTTTATCCGCTATGAATTATATATGGCTTGCAGATTGGCTTTTGTTTTTGAACACCGGCGTATAGCAGATATCTGTATGTATACCAGTTAATATCAAATGATAATTCAAAATGGCGATAGATTATCGACATTTGAAATAAAACTACCGAAGTAAAACCTTTCCTTTTTTTTCTCTATCACAGAAGCTCCATTCCCGCCTTTCATGAATAGTGGCGAATTGACGGAAGCTATTGGAGAACCGCTGCCGTCTCAAGCTGGCGATAGGAAGCAGCTAAATTGCACAGCTCGGAAGGGAAACCCTCCAGCAATTTTCAAATGGTTTCTTGACGAAAAAGAAATCACAGGCAACATCAACCAGACCAATGTGCCTGACCCCAAGAAACGAAAAACCTGGATGGCCATTTCGGTTATCGATTTCACATTTGGAAAGAGCAATAATAACAAGATATTAAAGTGCGTGGCCATGCACGACGCTTACGAAACTCGAGCCAAAGAAGTTGGTGTAAAACTCAATGTCGTCTGTGAGTATCTGTCATAATATTTCAAGAGTGTTTACTCTGTAATTTCCGAAGTATTTATGATATCATTTTTCATGTCATTTTTAGGGAATTTTGAATGCTAGTTTTAGAGTATTTAGAATATCGTTTTTGAAGAATTTATGATATTGCCTTTAGAAGATACTGGTTTCCTTTTGACTATTTACAATATCGCTCTCAGTGATTTTATGTTGTTTGTTAGCGAATTTAAAATGTAATTTTTAGAAGGCTTAGACATTTATTTGTAGAGTGTTTATGATATTACAAGGCTCACGTACTGTTTCTTCTTAAAACTACATCGTATGGAAAAGATTTCTTCAAGATCGAAATATATATATACTTTCATCCTGGAACCGGAACATCAATATTTGGAATTTGAAAAATGAAGCCGCAATTTCTTTTTGAAAAACCATGTCAAACTTTGAAACGGGGGTGGGTGCGAAGGATTTTCCTCTTCTGCCTGAACGCCGCCTTTGGACCGCAGTTTGGTCAATAGAAAATTGAATTTTCCGATTTTTCATTTCATTGCAGAACACATTTTTTTCATTTCCAGAAGTGAATTTTGTATCCCCTAATCAGTCTAGCTCCAACTTTAGAAACATCTCCAATTAGCATTATTATATATATATATATAAATGGAAAATAGTGAATAATGTAGTATAAAATGAAAAATGTAGAAAATCAAGCAAATAGATTGGTGAGAAATGAAAGCAAATAAAAAACAATAGTAAACAATAAAATAAAAATACAAACAAGTTTATTCTTTTTTCACATTTTAATTTATATTTACATTATCTACTATTTCCTATTTATATATATATATATATATATATATATATATATAAGGTTTTCCTCGCCCATTCTTGGCGGAAACAGGCTTTGGGACGGGCAGAGCGCCATGTTCCCAAGCCTCTTTTTACATCACTTCTTAATGTGCCATGTCTAGAAACTTCCTGACAATGTGACACGTGTTTAGGATTGTGGCTTTTTGTATATATATATATACATACATACATACATACATATACAGAAAGAATTTTGAAAAGTTGGCCGAACGAGCGGCCTACATTTCCATGCGAGGTTTGGAGAGATACAGTAGAACCCTGGTAATTCGACCTCTGATGCTCCGACCGTTCCTCGAACTCGGCAAGCGATTTATGTCATCACTGCCACCGACCGGGCTTTGTTCTTCGTTTTGTTCTTTGTCAAACAAGTTGTGTAAACCCCGTTTGCTGCAACTGTTGTATTGGAAATTAGTTTTTAGTGCTTTAGGCTCAATTTACGTTAGGCATAGTGTGCATGGTTTCTTTATAGAAACAACAAACGTAAACACGTTATGCTGTCTTTGTGGGAGAAATTAAAAGTGCTTGAAAGGTTAGATAAGGACGAGTCCCTTCGAAACATTGAACGTGAAGTAAGAGTGGGTATAACTGCAGTTAAAGACTGGAGAAAAATAGAAAATATCTAGAAACTCATACAATGACAATTGAGGATGAAAAAGGGCTGAAAATTCGTAAAACTTTGAAAAAGCCAAAATGTGAGCTTTTAAAAAACTCGTTCTGGTTCGAGCAGGAAAGAAGGAACTCCATTGTCTGGACTAATCATTAAAGAAAAGGCTTTTATTTTCCACAAAAAATTTGAAGGAAATGAAGGCATCGAAAAGTTTACAGCAAATGAAGGCTGACTACATCGCTGGAAAAAACGACATGGAATTCGAAATATAGTAATTTTGGGTAAGAATCTCTCTGCTGATGAAGCAGCTGCAAGTGAATTTATTTCAGAATTTGAAAATCTGATTAAAAAAAATAGATTAACTTCTGACCATTTGTATAACATCGACGAAACAAGTTTAAACTATAAGATGCTCCCAACAAGAACTCTGGTTGCACAAAACGAAACCATAAAAGGTATAAACTTAGTAAAGATAGGTTGACTATTGCCACCTGTAGTAATGCTAATGGCAGTCACAAATTGCCATTGTTTGTAATAGGGAGGGGAATCCAAGAGCATTTAAAATAAAATTATTGCGTCATCACTACCAGTTTATTACCAAAATCAAAAATCAGCATGGATGGGCTGCAACTTTTTTAAGGGATGATTTTTTGCCCAGTTTGTTCTTGCAATTAAGAAGAATCTAAAGTAAAGAAATTGCCTTTACGTGCCATACTGTTACTGGATAATGCACCACCTCATCCATCTGAAGATGGCCCTGCGGTGGCGCAGTGTGGTAACGCGTTCGCCTAGTACGCCGTTAATCCGGGTTCGACTCCCAACAGTGTACAAAGAACGCTTACTCAGAGATCTCGTAAAAGATCGCACTGCTCACTGTAGTCCGGGGTTTGGTTCCCTAGGCCATAAGAGGTTCGGATTCCTCGGAAAACAGTAGGTCCCGGCGCAGCATGACCATTGTAGTCTTTGAGCCGTAAAACCACAAAACAAACAAACAAACCATCTGAAGAGGAACTAGTAAAGGGAGAAATAAAAACTGTATTTCTTCCTACTAACGTAACTTCTCTACCAACCCATAGACCAGGGGGTGATGGAGTGGTTAAAGAGAAGATATCGTCGAAAATATATTGGATCCATTCTAGAAAATACAGAAAAAATGTAGCGGCCTGTTTGAGGCGATGAAAGCTCATAATATTAAGGATATTAACACAATTGCCGAGACTTGGGAAGAGATGAAAGCAACAACACTTGAAAAATCTTGGCGTAAACTGTGGCCGAAAATGGTGGTTGAAAGTGAACAAAATGAAGATGAAAATCAAGATAAAGACACATCAGCAATTGTCAATAATTTACAAGCTTTACATCCTGATGTTTAGCTCAGTGACGTGAGTGAGTGGATCAATGAAGCTGGTATTGGTTGCACTACATAAGAAAAATTAAATGGCGACTAGATCATTGCTTCTGTAACCCAGACAATAGCGAAAAAGAAGAACACAATGAGAGCTGTAAACCTACTGACCGAGTATGGCATGCAGATGCTAAGAGGGTATTCGACACAGCTCTTCAGTACATAGAACAAAACTCCCTTTATTCACCAACGGATATTTTGTGGATACGAAAATGGAGGAACATCGCAGCAAAATCAAGATGGTCGTCTGCTATGCAGAAGAACATTACAGATCTTTTCGTCCCGCTTGAATACTAAAGGTCCAGTAGAAGTGTATATATATATATTACTATAACTATACTACCTATATTGTCTTCAATATTTCTTGATGAATGTTATTTCCTATCTACACTGTCAAATTTAAAATGTGTCAACATAATATAATACTATAAAGTAATAGTATGGTAAGTAATATTCTTAATTGAAAACTATACGTAGTATACATTGTTTTCAAATTGTATCGCATTTTAACATAAACGAAAATGTTCCTCTGATAATCCGACCTTTTCTTGCGTCCCGGCAATGCTCTCGGTCCCGTAGGTGACGGATTAGCGGGTTCTATACTGTACCAAGGTGTAGTGGCGATAGTACTGCTCCCCATTGATATAAAATAAGTATTTTGACACATGTGAAGGTACCCATGAGTCAGGAAGAGGTAAGTTAAAGCCATTGAAGTTTAGATAAGGGAGAGCAAGTTTAAATCATGACGAGGATGGGATACCAATCATATCATCTTCATTACAAACTACGCCCATTCGCCTCCTGATTGGCTTTCGTGGACCGAGTTTTTCCATTGGCTCTAATAAGACCAAGTTCACATTACAAACTTCTACTTAAAATACTTTCCCGAATAAGATTCCATAACTAAATAATTCACTCCTCCAATAAACCCTTTAAACACTAAATATTTAATTAAGAAACTTTTTCATTCCTTTAAAAAAAGGGCCTTTCAATAAATAAAATTTGGACAATGGACTTCGTGAATTTCTGAACTTTTAAAATTCCTCGGATTTTCGTTTAAAACCACCTCCTAAAATAATCCTCTAGGATTTCCTTCAACCAATCTCTAAACTGAATATATACTTTCCCCACTATCAATTTCAAGGCGTATAGAGGTACGTTTAGTTATACGTACGTATAGTTTCAATACGTATAGAGGTATAGTGGAATGTTGCTGGTACTCCGTTAACTGCATATAAAAAACAGGTATCACATTTAAGTATTTGATATTATTTGTATTTATATCATTTTTAGCGCAGTTATGATATTTTTAGATTATTTATGATATAGCCTTTTAGAATCTATATTACTTCTAGGGGATTTAGAATATTATCTTTATATAGAGTGTTAAGCAAATATTCGTAGAGTGTTTATGCTGCACTGTAGAGTGTTTATGTGTTGTATTGTAGAGCGTTTTTATGCTACAATGTAGAGTGTTTAAAGATTTATATTATTTAGGATATATTGGATTATTTAAGCTTATGATATATATAAATTTTAACCGCATATACCTATTATATAAAATGTTATTTTAAGTTCGTAACCAAACAGAGATGGACATTTTTTGTCCGATTTGGTTCGTCAGATAGGAGTACGAGGTTATTAATCTGGTAATGTGGGGAACATCGTACTCTTGTAGTGAGAAGAAGGCTATCCTTCACTTCGTTTGGCGCAGCATGATGATTGCTGTCCTTTCGCAGTAACAATCCAACTTAACAATCAACTGATTAGGTGCTTCACCTTTTAGGGCCACTTGAATGTTTTTTGACTGACCAAGGAGACAGTTTTCTCTTGCGGATACTGGTATCGAGGAAATGTAGTAATTATATCGAATTCAAATAGTTATTATTATTAATACTTTAGCTGTTTAGGTTAATTCATTAATATACGTCAATAAATAAATTAATTCGAATACATCGTTAAAAGAATTTAGTACGCATTTTTGGCGGAGCCTTTGAAAATGACGTGTGCACACTTTAATGGTAAACAGACGTCTGATTTGGTTTTAGAATTCGGATGACAATTACACACACTGTTGCCAAATATAGAAAGTGAAGTTATTATTGTAAAATATATTTGTTGCCAGATTCGGAAATTAAAATTATGTACATTTAGAAAACATCATGTAAAGGGAAACAATTTGGCATTTTGCCAATACTAGAAATTAAACTTATTATTTTCCTTCCTTGGGTGGCAACTGTTAAGAAAGCCTGCGAAGTGAATATAGTGTTTCTACTGTGGGAGTCCACACTCTACTATTGAAACTTGTCAGAAAATTAAGCTTCTTAAAACCTGGAGAAACTACTTAAAGAATATGCCCGTAGAAACTTAGATTAATTTCGTTTTAAGTGATTTATGGGTTCCTCAGTCACTGACACGTTATAAGCATTTATTTTTCTAAAGAAACTTGCATCGGTGGTTAAATCGTCGCCGAATCACGTAGCGGACTTTTGCGGGAAATCGAGATTTATCGGTTTTTAAAGGAAATCGTTCTATTTTAACTACGTGACCAGAATTCGATTCGAAACTAAATTCATTTTTATTGGCGATTTTACATCGCGAAATCGGAGAGGTCGGGTTGAAGTAAATGCGTTTCATCGATTAATTTTAGTTTGTCGAGTAATTGGCGGGAAAAGTTATTTAGGAAATAACCAGATCGCTCGTTACTTCGTCTTAACATTTTACAAACGTACGTATGAATGGGTTGCGAGACCTAGGTAGCATTAATTAATTTTTCAAGCTAATGAGTTAGGTCCAGAAATTTAATCTACTGTAAACATATGAGCTTTGAATGGAACATATTTGTATAAGTATTCACATATGTGAATAAAGATATGAAAGAATACATTCTTTTAAAAAATGTGAATGAAAGAATACATTCTTTTAAAAAATGTGAATGAAAGAATACACTCTTTTAAAAAATAGGAATGATAGAATACATTCTTTTATAAAAACGCGAATGATAGGATACATTCTTTTAAAAAATGTGAATGAAAGAATACATTCATTTAAAAAATGTGAATGAAAGAATACATTTTTTAATAAAATGCGAATGAAAGAATACATTCTTTTAAAAAATGCGAATGAAAGAACATATTCTTTTAAAAAAATGCGGATGAAAGAATACATTCTTTTAAAAAATGTGTTGAAAGAATGCATTTTCTCAAAAGATTACGAATGGAAGAGAGTATATTCTTTTAAAAGAATGCGAATAAAAGAGTTCCTGTAAGATATTATATTATTACCCTTCATAGGGATAACACAATTGCCAAATAATGGTCAACACACAAAGCCACCGGGGCGATTTTTTTGTGATTTTTCTTGGGAAATTCCTTATAATTTTGACACCCACGTTCGAGCTCAAACCTAGCTTCTTTAGGTAAAGGAGGAAAAAGAGGCATCGTCCTCGATCTAAAATCGAACTACAGTCCCCACGTTGAGCCAGGGGTGCTTTAACCGCTATGTTACTGAGAAC
Organism: Dysdera silvatica; assembly: GCA_006491805.2. Taxonomy (NCBI): domain Eukaryota; kingdom Metazoa; phylum Arthropoda; class Arachnida; order Araneae; family Dysderidae; genus Dysdera; species Dysdera silvatica. Next base: position 91,680,905 of record QLNU02003225.1, on the reverse strand, counting down.
AGGAACGACCCTCCTTTTATCCGCATATAAAGTTGTAAGATATTATTACTCTTCTCAGGGCTAACACAATTGCCAAATAATGGTCAACACATAAAGCTACCCAGTGCCGTATTTCCCAATAGGCTATATTTTAGGCTAGGGCGGCAAAACGTTCTGTACCGAGTCTGATATAACAAAATACCATACGATGATATAATCAGTTATTCTACCGATGAGAAATATAGCGTCACGCTTTCCATTTAAATACCAGTGTTCGATGGGCTTTTATTTTTTGCTAAAATTAAAATTTATTTCAATAAAATTGAATTTGATTTATTATATACCAAAAAGAAATAATACTTCAATATAAGTTAATATTGTTTAATGTTTATGTTTCAATTTATGAGTTTGTTTTTCAACATATTTATTGTCAATACGAAAGTTTTTGGTGTAAATTGAATGTAACAATTTTTATGTTCCTACCACTGATTGGAGGGAGGTGGACAGGTAGGAAGGGGTGGCAAAATGGTAAATCCGCCCATGAAGTCACCGGGGAGAGGTTTTTGCGATTTTAGTATAAAATTATTAACTATAATAAATTTCACGCTCTCCACAGAGAGAGAGAGAGAGATGGAGAGAGACTGACACTCTCTCTCTCTTTGAATATCTTTTATATATTCAGCGAAGTAATACAATTCACCGGACTGTGTTTTTTATTAGATCCTCGGAAGGATCTAACAAGCGTTATTTCTTTTTATTAGATCCTCCGGAGATACGATTGGAAGGCGGTCCCAGGGGAAAAGAGGCCATTGTGGAGGGGACTACAGTGGTATTGAAGTGTTTAGTGGACGCAAATCCTCGAGCGAAAGTTATTTGGAGAAAATCCGGTTATCCGGGAATCTACGACATGATGGATCAAATCGAGTTCAATCCGATCAGTAGAAACGATTCAGGCGTATTCAGCTGCTCGGCAAAAAATGACGTGGGGCAGAGCGAAGAAGTGGAACTAGCACTCGACGTCAAGTGTAAGTCCGTAAGTTTGATTAATTTTAATTAATTAATTGACTGTGATAGTTTTAATTGGGTGATTGAGAGAGCGATGATGAATGTTCATCAATTAGGGCGACTGATGAATATTAACGAGAATCAGTCGTGCTTGTTGATTTTAATTAGCAATGATTGTTAACCGAACTTGGGAATACGTTTCGTTTGCGAAGGCCCTGTGGTTGAGAAATTACGAACACACTGTATATAGCCTCACAGCAGCGTAGTGGTTACGCGCGTGCTAGTCTATATTGCTAGTAACCCGGATTTGGCCTTCAATGGTCCGTGCAGCTTTTCTGCTTAGTTTAGTCCAGGATTTGAGTCCCTAGTTAAAAGTTTAAGGTCCTCGAAAAATTAATCTCGGCTTAGATCGACCTTCACTACGCATGCGCACAAAAACAAACCAATAACTGTACAGGAGCAGAATTTCCACTGTTGTCCTTGCGCCATAAAAATACAATCAACCAACCAATAACTGTACATGATTTTTGGAACCAGTTTGCTGCGTTGCAATATTTAACTTGCCGTTTCGATTAGCCCTGTGCGGGTCTTCACGAGAGGATTAGGTTGCAGTAAAGAAACTTACGAATCTGTTTAAGAAAATACGAATTAGTTTTGTTTAAGAAAGTGTTTCGATTTAAACACAAAATTTTTCGGCCATGATATTCATAGCTAGGGTGGACAAGTCACATAAAATAATTATATCATTACCATCATATTTAATCATAATCTGTTCGGTGCTGAACGTAGTTTCTTGAATACTCGCCTATTATACTGATGTCCAAAGTTACACTCAATGTCATTTCCATTGGAGAGGTATATACACTCTGTTGCAATAAAATATGTGCACCCAGAAAGAATTGAGCCACAACTACGAAACTCAGCATGCAAATGTGGTTTGGCAGGTTTTGCAAATGATCAAACGTACAGCACCAATGAGCATTGTGGAGGCATGCGACGCAAGTAGAATTTAAAAGGGCCGATGCGCTCAGTGATGGGCATTTGCAACTGGATTGGCAGCTCCGATACACCACATTGACAGAAAGATGCTTTACAGACAAACCGATGGCATGGCAAACAGTTGTCCGGCTTTAGGAGGGTGCGGATTATAGGCCTCGGAGTGACCGGTTGGTCGAACAGACAGATCGGCCGGCATATTGGACGAAGCAATATGGTAGTTGCCTGGTGTTGAAACCAGTGGCTCAGAGAAGGTACAGTCAGCCGTCGCACGCAGTGGCACTGGACGTCCCAGGGCTACTAACGCGCGAGAGGATCGCGCAATCAGGAGAGCAGCCACGTCCTCACCAACGGTGGTGCTATCAACAATGCGACACCACTTGCCAATACGTGGGGGGTCCATTGATATCAAGGGAATCATTTGGCGATGATTGGCTGACGCTGGGCTCAGGTCTCGACGACCATTATGGCGCTTACCTCTGACACCCCACCATAGGCAATGTCGTCTGGAATGATGCCGCTCACGATCAATCTGGAAAGTGTCAGATTGGAGGAATGTGTTCTTTAGTGACGAATCCTGCTTTTCACTCGATGCTGATGACCGCCGTACACGTGTGTGGAGACAAGGAGGTCAGCGGTCGAATCCAATATTCGTTACTAAGCGGTACACAGCCATTACACCTGGTGTAACAGTCTGGGGAGCGATCTCCTGGGACAGCCGGTCACCTTTAGTCGTGCTACGAATTAATTTCACCACTCGCCGATACGTCAACGATATTTTGCAGCCGGTGGTACTGCCTATTGTATCTGGCCGCCCAGGTACTGTTTACCAGTAGGACAACGCTCAGCCACATACTTCTTGGCTGTCGCGACGATGTCTTCGAGTGGCCTGCCAGGTTTCCAGACCTTTCGCCTATCGAACTTGTTTGGGACATGTTATGTAGGCAACTTCAGTCGTCTCAGAATACCTCCGAACTCTTTCAGCAGTTGCTGCGTTTATGGTAGGATCTATCGCAGTGGAACATCGGCCACTTAATTGACTCCATGTCCCACCGAGTATCGGCTTGCATGACTGCCAGGGGTGGTTTTACCACCTATTGAAAAGCACATTCTTTGTACTGCTACACGTCAATAAAACGGTGTTTTGTTTTGCTTTGATGTTTTGAACATTTGTTCGACTACTCGAACACTATACACATGACGGGTTTCGTAGATGTAGCTCAATTCTTTCTGGCTGCATATATTTTATTGCAACAGAGTGTATTTTGCTTTGTAACTTTCGATGTGCTTCATTTATAAAAAATCATTTTATAGAAAATTAAAGAGCTATAAATACTTAATATAATTATAAAATAAATCAAAATTTTTAGGCAGTCTATAATTGAAATTGATTGTCCCACGATTGAAATTGATGCAATCATTGAAAGTCGAAAATGAAAATTTGTAAAAAAATTGGATTTAGAATGACAACTCCTCACTTAAACATGCAAAGTTATTAGAAAATGAATGTTGATGCTTATGTAAGCAATTTTTTTTATCCTAAACCTGTTTTATACACGAATTTTTGTTTTCCACCTTCAATTTTTGTGCTACTTTTCAGCGTGGATCCTCTTTCATATAGGATAATTGGAAAAAACTTGATTTTTTTTGTAATTATGTTAAGTGTTTATAGCTCTTTAATTTTCTGTAAAATGATTTTTTATAAATAAAGCATATCGAAAGTTACAGAGCAAAATATGTACCTCTCCCATTGAAATAACATTGAATGTAACCTTAATTTTGGACACCAGTTTACGAGCAATTCGCCCCCCACCCCCATGGTATTCCACGTTTTTTACTTATTCCGTCCACCTAGCTCGACTAAGATTTTTCCTTCTGCAGTTGCAATGGTAAGGCGTTCCACTAACATGCAATTATCTCATGTTCGCCTCCCAATTGCGATAAAAAAAAAAAAGCTCATTAACTGCTCATCGTAGTCCGCGGTTTGTTTCCTAGGTCTTAGGAGGTTCGGATTCCTCGGAAAACTATAGAACCTGTCTCAGCATGACTCTTGCTGTCCTTACGTCGTAAAATTCATACAAACTTTTCTTCGGCTTGTGTTGGTCTTTTGGGAACTAGTTAAGAATTCCCGTGGTCATTCATATTGTCTGCAATAATCGGACGTACGGTTTCATAGTTGGGAACGCTTTCGTCTGTGGTACTGTTAACTCGGGGTTCATTTCGATGGTACCGTAGACAGGGGTTTAATTTCTGCGGAAAACCGTGGGTTCCGACTCAGCTTTGTCTTTGCTCCGTAAAACACACGCAATCTGCAATGATCGTAGCATTTTATGATGGTTACTAGGATGCTACGAAGATTGTCGTAGGTTGCTACGACAATTTTCGTAGTCCGTTCCGATAATTACCGTATTATCAAAAATATCCGAGGACGTAAAGATAACATAGGCAGACGAACAATTCCTTTTTTTGTTTTTTTGTAAGTTATAAACAACAACAAATAAAACAAAGAATTGTTCGTCTGCCTATGTTATCGTTATATACTCGGATAGTTTTGATAATAAGGTAATTATCGTAACGGACTATAAAAATAATCGTAGCAGCCTGCGAGAATCCTCGTAGCATTCTACAGTAACTAGCACCATCATCTAGTAATAATTCTTTGTTTAAATAAGAGATGCCTCTGAACTAATTTAACTGCATGCTTATAACCCATAATGAACAGAAGTCAGTGGCGGATTTACCAATAGGCTAAGTGGGCCAATAGGCCAAGTGAAGCCTATGGCGGCAGAAAGTTAGGCGCCGAGAACTTTGCAAAGGCGAGACAGATTTTTTGGTGGTCAGTTGAATTACTAATTTGGAATTATGTTCAGAGGCGTAACTAGGTAATGGCAAAGGGAGAGGTGGCATGGGCACCGCCTAGAGAGGCTCAAAAGGCAGAAAATATTGCGAAAAGAAAAATTTGAAATAATCGTTTGGAGCGTCAAACTAAGAGTTTGACAAAAGTGCCAAAATCTCTGCTATGTTTCTAGTTAATTTTAGTAAGATTAGGCGGCAAACTATGGCAGCCTATAGGCGGAAAAATATGTTAGTCTATGGTCGGCAAAATTGTAAATCAATTGACAGAAGTGCGTCGCCCAATTTGAAATCTAAATGTCAATCTATTTCATTTCAGATAAACCAAAAATAAAGCGGACGTATCCGTATTCGCGGACTACTGTGAATTTGTATCAGACAACAAAACTGATTTGTGAGGCCGAAGGAAATCCTTCACCAAGGTACGTAGAAAGGTCCAGACCTTCCCGCTTACTACTAATTTATTTACCTACTTTTGCATAACTAGAGATTAGTTTGACCCATGCCCCTAGGAAGATGAAAACTACGAATAAATGCTATTTGTGGATTATTGGAATGGGGGGCGGGGCTATAGCCCTACCATAGCTCCCGAGGTTAATTATGCTAATGCCCCCCCCGCTTACCTACCTATTACATATAATTTATTAATTTAAAAGTATAATAAATACAAGTATAATCCTGTGTACTAATGCTAAAAATATTTGATATAATATAGTATAATTTTATAATAACCGAATTAGAGTTCTCCAATCAGTAAAATATTTTACTGATTATATATAATTTAAACATTCAACTCTACTCATCAATATTAATATTCGATGCATCGTTGCTATAATTCTAAATTCCGGATAAAAATTGGAAATTATTGCAATACTTTTGAATAAGTCTAGTCGGGATATACGTATCTTGTTTCACTAATAATAAGCTATTAACTAATAATAAACGGATCCTCATATAAACTATTCATTAATAACAAACGGATCATGAACGTGTATCTCTTTACATTTTACACTATACATTTTATATTTCTATTTCCATAATTCATTTTACCATCAAATATAATGGTCTTTAAGTTTTTTACAGCGGCACATTGATCTTAATCCCCGCACGTATCACGATTGTTTACTCTGTTTTAAATATTTGTATCAAATATTCGATATGATTTTCATTCTGCATCTGATGATGGCTGTCTAGTGGAACAGCCGAAAGCCTGACTAATGTATGTAATAAAGTAATTTTTTACCCACATGTATCGTATTTAAAATATTCATCTCTTTGCAATATTTTAAATTAATTAATCAATGTTTAATTAATTAATGTTTAAGAAAGGGAAATGAGATACAATTAGCAAATAAATGAGTGCAATGGGTATACTGATATGTATACTAATAAGAATTGCATTTATTTCAGTATGTAGAGTAAAGGTATGAAGTGACTGAGAGATAACATATTCACTCAAAAGAATGAATATTCTCATTTTCTTTCACTGAACGAGAATGGTCCGTTCATCGAATGAGAATGATCATTTGCATTATCTTTCCATGAATGGCTCAGACGAATGAGAATACGAACGAATTCTTTTAAAAGAATGGGAAGCTAGAACGAATTCACTAAAAGAGTACGATAGTTTTTACTAGTGTAGAATTTTTTTTTATAAAGTAAGAGCTTTTCTATGGTACAGTGTTAATGCTTTTAACTATTAGGCGAATTATCTGCGTTTGATTCAAGCTTGCACCTAACCTTACATACGCTTATAACGTTGCCTTTACATATAAATTTAATCTGGTAAATCTACTTGAAATTATCTTACATACATACTTGTACCTAAAGTTTGTTGGTCTATAGATCGATGTCCAACTCGTGTGTGTGTGTGTGTGCGCGCGCGCAAGCAATCATACTATATGTAAAAAATTACCTATAGGTATATGTATATAAAAGTCATATATGTAAATATTAACTACATTATTTATACCGTCATCAATGTCGACCTTTTCAAATCTAAGTCTTTATTAGTCTGTATCTGTTATTAGATATAGATTGATTAAAATCAAACGAGTTGGAAGATTTACATGGTCAGATGGCTCTGCGGTGGCGCAGTATGGTAACGCGTTCGCCTAGTGCGCCGTTAACCTAGATTTTTACTCCCAACGGTAAAAAGAACGCTTACTCGGAGATCTCATAAAGATCGCACTGCACCCTGTAGTCCGGGGTTCGATTCCCTAGACCTTAAGGGGTTTGGATTCCTCGGAAAACAGTAGGTCCCGGCGCAGCATGACCATTGTAGTCCTTGAGCCGTAAAACCACAAACAATGCATGGACAGATACGTTTGAGTAATGTAGAGTAGTAGGAAAAAAGTATTTTTGAATTGCACAGTGCAGACATTTTTGAATTTTATAAAACATACATTTTTTTGAATTATATGAAACAGATATTTTTTTGAAATATATAAAACAGATTTTTTTTTTAATTATATAAAACTGATATTTGTTTGCATTATATAAAATGGACATTTTTCGAATCATATAAAGGACATTTTGTTTTAATTA
>QLNU02003225.1:91654930-91673425 GCA_006491805.2 Dysdera silvatica | reverse complement strand
TTTCATTATAAAAATTACGAATCTTTTCTTATTTTCCTTATTCAAACATTACTTTAAGAATTTTTTTATATCGAAGGTGTCTAAATTTTAATAATTTTAAGAAGACAGAAGATTTTTTAATTAGTTGTCACCAGTATTCTCGCTTCCAAAGAAAATATTACCCCTCTGACTAAGGTATTTACTACAACATCCCTCACGTACGCAGGTACAATAAATACTTCGTACTCATTTAAATAGGAGAGTTTTTTTTTATAAAATACAGGGTACCAGGGAGGAAATTACATAAAAAGGTTAAACACTGGTAAAATAGCAATGAAAAAGATCACTCAAGCTTTCGGACGCATCAGCAGCAGTCCTTCATCAGGAGTAATGACGATGTTATGTTTCTGTCTCTTTTTTATACTTGAAATTTCTGGAAAACCCTTCATCAGAGTAGTCCCGCAGAATGGGAAAACCCAATGAGAACCAATGGGAGGCCTCCAATAGAATCATGGAAGAACCCCAATAGGGACCAATGAGAAACCTGTGCTGCGGGTTACCTAATTTGGGGATGTCTCATACATTTCAGAGTAAGAGTTGTTTATAAGTTTCTGGAAGTGGTTGTGATGTATTAATGGCTTTCCCGTGTAGTTTGTAAGTTTCCCAAGATTCTAAGAAGAGTCTACTATTCTTGTTTGTGATGTGACGGTGTAGTATTTTTGTTGAGTCCCAGTCGGGTTCGTGTCCGTGTTGTAAAGCGTGTTCTGCCAGACGTGAGGCTATGTCTCCTTTCGCGAGTGCTTGTTTGTGTTCTTTTTTTCTTGTTTTGATCATTCTTTTTGTTTGTCCTATGTAATGTTTGTTGCAGTCTTTGCATGGTATTTGGTATATGGCGCCTGTGAGATCTTCTGGTGGAACTGGGTCTTTAACTTTTGTAAGTTGTTTGCGAAGTGTTGTGACAGGGGAATAGAATGTATGGATATTTGCCTCTTTAAGGATGCGAGAGATTGTTTCGGAAATGCCGTGAATATATGGAATAGATATGCGGGTGTGAGATGTATTGTTTAAAGATGTACTATTGGGTCTACAGTTTCTGAGAATGAATCGTTTAGGGTATCCATTATTTTTAAGTGCCGTGTGTATGTGTTTTGTTTCTGTGTTTGAAAGTGTTTCATTACTGCAGTGAGAATTCGCTCTAAGACTTAATGTTTTAACAACGGAAGCTTTGTGGCATGTTGGATGATGCGATTTAAAATCGAGATATCTGTCTGTATGTGTGGGTTTACGGTAAACTGAGGTGAAGATTGAGTTATCGTGAGATCTGTGTACAAGAACGTCTAGGAAAGGGAGTTTATTGTTCTGTTCTGTTTCGTATGTGAATTTTATATGTGAGTTTAAGTTATTAAGGTAATGGAAGAAGCTTTGGAGTGTATTAGTTTTAAGTACAACAAACGTGTCGTCGACGTATCTTTTCCAGAATTTAATGTTAAAATTCGGTGAAGACAAAGCAGTTTCCTCAAATGACTCCATGACCAAGTTAGCTACAACACTTGAGACCGGAGATCCCATGGCAGTGCCAAAAACTTGTCTATAGATAGAACGTTACGTTGTCTTTAGGAAGTTTTGGACGCCGAAGGAGTCCTGCCATCTTGCAGCGGATATCAGCCGCAACACGTTCGTCGGTGTGAGTATTTTGTAGGGCATTTTCTATGGAAGCGAGAATCTGTGGTGTAGGAATTTTAAGTGGAGCAGGTGAGAAATTTAGGCCGAGTGATAGTACGAATTGCTGTTGTGGTGTGAGATTTTTATTTGAAAGATTTAGTATCCAGTTTTTTGTAAGGAGTTTTGACTGTTTTGAAATAGAAGATCTAAGGTTGTTAAGTTTACGTGAATGAGTAAGACGAATATGTTCTTGGATTTTAGATTCTTGTGAGCAAATAGCGGATTTAACTAGGAGCATGGTAAGAAAATCAAGTTTAGTATTTAGAAGGGAAGTAAGAAAGGATATTTTATTTTGAAGCTGAGCGAGTACGCGGGGACAGAGAGAAATTCTAGCGGAAAGAAATTTAAGACTTATGTTATGCGCGATGCGATGTCCAAAGGCTGAATTTACAAGAGGTTTAACTTTAAGTTTGAAAGGGATAAGAAATTCCTTTTTACAGGTGTGATTAAAGTGAAGATGTTCTTTAAAACGGATAACTTTAATGTGTGTTTTGATGTATTTATGGACAATTTGAAGAGTTTCCCGACCACAGTGTAAACGAATAAAATTAAACATGGTGAAGTTATCAGTGAGTGAAGTTAAGTGTGAGTGAGAAAGATACCCTAAACGATTCATTCTCAGAAACTGTAGACCAGATAGTATATCTTTAAACGATACCTCTCACACCCGCATATCCATTCCATATATTCACGGCATTTCCGAAACAATCTCTCGCATCCTCAAGGAAGCAAATATCAAAACATTCTATTCCCCTGTCACAACACTTCGCAAACAACTTACAAAAGTTAAAGACCCAGTTCCACCAGAAGATCTCACAGGCGCCATATACAAATACCATGCAAAGACTGCAATAAACATTACATAGGACAAACAAAAAGAATTATTAAAACAAGAAGAAAAGAACACAAACAAGCACTCGCGAAAGGAGACATAGCCTCACGTCTGGCAGAACACGCTTTACAACACGGACACACTGGGATAACAAAAATACTACACCGGCACATCACAAACAAGAATAGTAGACTCTTCTTAGAATCTTGGGAAACTTACAAACTACATGGGAAAGCCATTAATACATCACAACCACTTCCAGAAACTTACGAACAACTCTTATTCTGAAATGTATGGGACTTCCCCAACATCAGGTGCCCCGCAATATAGGTTTCTCATTGGTTCCCATTAAAGCTTTTCCATGATTTTTATTGGAGGCCTCCCATTGGTTCCCATTGGGTTTTTCCATGATTCCTATTGGAGGCCTCCCATTAGTTCCCACTGGGTTTTCCCATTCTGCGGGACTACTCTGATGAAGGGTTTTTCCAGAAATTTCAAGTATAAAAAGAGACAAAAACATAACATTACTCCTGATGAAGGACTGCTGCTGATGCATCCGAAAGCTTGGGTGATCTTTTTCATTGCTATTTTACCAGTGTTTAACCTTTTGTATGTAGAGCTTTTTATTTTACTATTTCAAGTCGAAAAAATCCTCACGGTATTGCTTATGGAAATCGTTATATTTAGCTCTTAAGTTGTCTTACTGTCTACTAAATTATTCTTACTAAAATATTCTCTAACATTTTGATCTGTACTTAGCTTATTGTCTTCGCCTGGATCCATGACGATCATAAATTACACATACATACAGCATTTACTATGCATTTTATTCGAAAATGCTGCGATTCACACAACGTAGTGACGGCCTACCAAGCCTGTGTTAAGAATCATTTCAACAAATATGAACATGGTTCTGTCTACTTCAGGTCATTCATGTATCTCTCTTGAAAACATCTATAGCCAAGTTATTTTCCCAGCAAAGGGGTCGCAAACCGGTTCTTGAATAAATTCATGTCGTCTGACATCTTCATCTCCACCTTTCTATATGAAAAATTTTACCTTTATTGACATACAAGATGCGACAGAAAATTTTCAAGGCTGACGTCCGCATAAAAGTATAATAAATAGTAATAGTATAATAAATAGTATAGTAAATAGTTTTAGAATATTCTGGATATATGATAGCACGGATTTCAACCCATTCTAGGCATGAACACAAATTAAATGTATAACATTATCAGTTATTTTCTGCATTTTATATGCATTTTTTTCCCTTAATTTAACTGTATACGCATGACAATTACGGTTAGAGATCTAAGAATTATCATCAAAATACGGGTAAAGCAGTAGAAATGAGTAGCTCGACATAGAGATCAAGACATTTCGAGGTACACCTCCACAACGAAGCTGGTGTAACATATCGATGGTAAAGGAGAATTTTATAATTTTTTAAAGTTAGTGGGTGAAATTCTAGAAATACATCACTTAGAAGCACCACATCAAAATAAATAATTATCTGTTCATTCCCATTTTTTCTGCTGTCGGAAGTTTACTTCACCTATTCGCATGCTTACACCCCATATCATTAATGTCTTTATATTTTTCCCTATACAATAAACGGGAAATGTAATGCTGAAATTCCCGAAAATTTTCAGAAGTTTTTTAATTTTCACTTTAAAATTTGAGTTGCGAAAGCTATAAATAGTTTTTAACCCCGTATTTTCCGTATTCTTCCTCTCATTTATGACTACCTTAAATGCTGAAGAGTTTAGAAAACAGTATTTAATATGTGTTTATACAACTACTTCTCAACTAATATGAAATGTTTGCTCTACGGTTAAGTTTAACAATTTACTCCACTAGTTTTTAAACGCGTTCCACTATTTGTTCTTTATATATTTTCTCACCATCTACCTTTATTTTTTCCACTAGTCTTGGATATTTCTTTTTTGCTAAATGCTCCTTCAGTTATAGAAATCTGACATATGTATCGGTTACTTGCAAAAAGTTTTCGTATTTTATATTATAAACAAGTCTTCAAATTTCGCGAAAAACTATTCCATGTTCATACCTAGTCAAGGAAGTTAAAATTATATTGAAGTTCTTAATGAGGTAGAAATACAAATATATGAAGACGCATTTTCCGGTTATGTGTAACAAAATCGATGAATAAAACCAAAGTTTATTTTTAAAAAGAAAAATATCGTCATTTTCAGATTTCCAGTAAAAATTTATATTTCTTAAGAGTATAAATCACCGTAGAAGAAATTTATATGTGTTACTCATATCATGTGGAGCCTCATGTGGATAGTGTGGAATTTTATTACACCGTACGCAAATGCTATACCTTTTCAGGAAAGATGTGCGAATAAGCGATGCCCTCTTAAACCATTGATTTTATCATATCCTTCACCACATTCATTGCCGATAATCATCGTGACAGACAACTAACGTTATTCTTGGAGCATGTATAAATTAAAGAAATTTATTCGCTAATAATTGTTATATATCGCTATTTTGTCTCTAATATTTGCTATATATATATATCGCTGTTTTGCTGCCAATAATTATTATATACAGTTATTTTGTAGCTAAAAATTGCTGTATTTCGCTATTTTATTGCTAATATATTCGTCATATAAAGTCAAGAATGATATGCACACCTCATCGTTCTCCCAAATATGATACTTTTTCCGAACAAGTGTGTTATTTACAGCATCGGGTGAAAATTCCTTTATCTATTACCCCATTTCTTACAATCCCTACAACAGCTAAAAGAAATAAAAACCTACAAAAAATACGAAATTGGTCACTAGGGGAGCTAGGATCGCCCAGAAGGGGAATAAGTGACCCTCATATGCATCCCTATACCTCCCTCCCTCCCTCCTTCGAACATGAAAAATATCTCTTGAAATAAAATATTTACAAAAAGTTCCAAAACTCGTCTCTAGAGAGCTAGGATCGCTAAAAAAGGGGACATGTGGCTATCAGATAGGTATTTACAACGATCAAGAGAAATATCCGTCGAAACAATAGAAATCGAAAGAAGTTCCAAAATCCGCCGCTAGACAACCCCACGTTCACGTTTAGCTGCTTTTGCCTTATAATTAACGTTGTGGGAAATTTGAGCTAGAAAAGAACACACAAGGAAATTGTGTTAGAACCTGTTCTGTATCTCTTCGAACCCCGTCTTGGAGGTGGGGGATCCCCTATTGATTTGTGGAAAATAGATGGAACCAAACCGAACGTGAAAATTCACGCTAGACTTGGTTGGAAAACTCTAATAGTTGTCAGGAACGAAAGTGAGAGCTAGGGTTGAAATGAAATCATTAGTCATAGAGCATACTTTAAAATAAGAATTTGAATGTGATTGAAATTATCTAATTACAAACTTGTAATTATTTAAAAATCATAATAAGACAATAACGTTTAGCCGCTTTTGCCTTATAATTAATCTCAAAATTTTAAAATTAATCTGGCGGATTTAATTCTATGTTGAATTTAATTATATTAGACAACGTGTAATCATGAGTTTAACATTCGTGAACTTCAAGAAAAATTAATTTAAAAAAAAAAATAAAAAGTTAAACGAATATTGAAAAAAAATGAAAAGTTTAAAAAAGATTAAAAAAAAATGAAAAGTTAAAAACGTTTAGAAAAAGAAAACATTATAAAAGTAAAAAAAAAAAAAAAACCGTCCAAAAAACAAAAAAAAAAAACCGCGCCAACTCTTCGAGTATGTAGTAGGGCGCCAAATAAAAACGCGCTAACTCTTCATGCAATCCTGAGGACCACCTGCGGCCCCCACCCCCACTCATAGACCTCCACTGAATGGACCAGGAGACAGTTATTTAGAATCCCTCCTTTTCCCCCTACTATCGACACTATATAAAGTCAGTATTTGAGGAACATATTTTGCTAACTTATATTCATTTATTGATGTTGACACAGATGACTTCGTATATAAATCTGGTGGGTTTAATTTCTTTCAAACGTATTGCTCGGTACGATTTAATTACAATGCTGTGTGATTTATTCAAGCATGTTTGTGTTACATCTGCATGTAGTTTTTTACATTTAGAGAGATTATGATAGGTTTTCATGGAACGTGTGTTTTTTCGTATGACTTGAGAAAGCAAACTTAATTTGTTTTTCACCTTTCAAACTACAAAATTTTCATCAGCTGACTAGTAATACTAATGATAAGCTAGCTAGTGAACTGTCAGGGAAAGAAAATCATCTATCGTTCAGTTTTTCCTTCAGCCTGCTTTTAAATGGGTTCAGTAATTCGGCTTAATTTTCTTACAATTTCTCTGGAATAAAACGTCGAGTTCTTAGAAAATTTGCGCTTCTCAGTTTTGTGTGTAGTTTCTAATGTCACGACGGTATAGCTATAAAAGAGAATCTGACCTTCCTTTAGGGTCTAAGCGGATTTTGGAGGAAGTAGCGTTGAGAGAAGGAGTTTGTTTACTTCGGTTTACTTACATCTTAGGAAGGAGCATATATCGGAAAATTTCTGACACTTCGTCCGACGGAGTCAGTTGCTTTGGAGATAGTAAGCTTCTTATCCAAAGTAAAATTAATGGCCAAGCCCAGGATCTTAATGCCCTGCGCTGCTACTATCGTCAAACTCCCAAACTTTAAATTGAAGGCAAATTTTGTCTAAATGCCCCAACGCGTTAAACGGAGAAGAAATTCAATTACCGTTTCACGATGAATTTGACGTACAAAATCCGTTCGCTCGTAATTATGTAGAGGCATGCGACCTCTGTTAATGGAAACGCTGTGGCAAAAACTCTTTACAAATAAGTCTGTCGATGATGGTAGTGAAGTTTTGCTTTGCTTTTCATGATTAACGATTTTTGCTAATGATTCATCATGTGCAAATCATTAGGCAACGTTCCCAGCAGCTTTGCGGCCGATCGTATGGAAGTATTTAAGGCAACGTTTTTAATAACATGTGGCTTATATTAATTGAAAGGGCATAGAAATTTCCTGCCATTTCATATTAAAGTGAGAATGTTTTAATCAGTACGAATAAACTAATTATTTTAATTGCTTAATTAATGAGGTGTGTAAAGAGCATATTTAATTAAAATACATCGGCTCTGACGACTTCATGGAAGTAAATGCTCCTTCTATTTACACGTTGTTAATGTGCACCGTCAGCTGTATTATAAATAATGTATGCTGCATTATAGAAACTTGCGCAAATAAATTAAAGTTCTAGATTTCACCACTAGGTGGTGTTAATGTTACCATTTTTGTTTAATTAAGAAAGCACGCTTAAAATCGTGTGGAAATCGATTGATTGACAAGTCAGCAAATCACTTAAATGTCAGTTTATTTCTGTGGGATTGTAAGTATACAAGGTGTCTCAGCACCAGGGTTACAAACTTCAAGGGGTCATGATACTCATCAAGTTGAACGATAATTGTCATAGAACCTATGGTTGCAAACCACCTACAGAGCCATTTCTAAAATCGTCCAGCATGCACAAATATTTACAACCAGTGCATGAGAAGCGCAGCATGCGTTGTCCTAATCAGCTATGCACTTGATCAGCTGACCTGAGTAGTATCTGGCGCTCTTCACGCACTATTTGTAAATATTTGTGCATGCTGGACGGTTTTAGAACTGGTGCTGTGGGTGGTTTGCGACCTTAGGTTCTATGACAAATATCGTTCACCTTGATGAGTACTATGACCCCTTGAAGTTTGTAACCCTGGTGCTGAGACGCCCTGTATAATGAAACTTCTGATTAGCGGACAGTTCGGGACTTGTGCATGTGTCCACTTTTCAGGAAGTTAAGTCACAACAAGCATTGGGTGCCTGGGAATTGAAAAAGTGCCGGTTAAAAACAGGTGCCCCTATTTAGGAGTATACGTAAAAGTTGGGTTTACCGTATAGCAATGTGATTATGCTAAATAATGACAAATCTATATCCCGGAAAAGAAGTGAAATGAAACCTCTGAATGGCGGACACTTCGGGACAAGAGTATCTATCCTTTATTTGGAGGTATCTGATATTTAGGAGGGTTAGAGTATAACAAGGACCAGGATTTGGAAAGTGTCCGCTACTCGGGAGTGTCCTTTAAAGAGGGCGTACTGTAGCGGCATGCTTTAATTAATCTTTACCTTTGGAAAAATTTCCTACAACTTTTTAAAGAGCTTGGATAAAATTGTTTTTGCGCTTGTACCTTTCTAAAATATTATTATTCATTTCTTAATAAACGGTTTATTTTATAAAGCATGAGTAAGTGTATTTAATGATGTCATCCGATGTATGTAGTTTATATGATTAACTGATGACTGTCCAATAGGACCTCCTGAAGTCATCTTTGATTTTCCAATGTCCACTATTCAGCACTTGACCGTGGATTGTGACGAAGCTGCGGTCATAAGGGTCACCTTCTGCGCGGATCCCGAGCCCAAAACAGCTTACTGGAGATTAGACCCGGATACGAAACTGGACATAAATAGCAAGTTCTCGAGGTTTACAGCAGAAGAATTGGAGCCCGTAAGTAAATACTAAATTATGTACATATTTTCATATTGTTTCATATTAGTACCAGTGGATCAGCAAAATTATCAAATATACTGAACTAATTTATCAAATATACTGAACTAATTTATCAAATATACTGAACTAATTTATCAAATATACTGAACTAATTTATCAAATATACTGAACTAATTTATCAAATATACTGACAAATTTATCAAATATACTGAACAAATTTATCAAATATACTGAACAAATTTATAATATACTGAACAAATTTACTTATCAATATACTGATACTGAACAAATTTATCAAATATACTGAACTAATTTATCAAATATACTGAACTGATTTATCAAATATACTGAACTAATTTATCAAATATACTGAACTAATTTATCAAATATACTGAACTAATTTGGTAGAAAAATGGATAATACGGTGAAATCTTTAAAGATATTTTAAAGACCGGGAGGGGGGATATATTGTTATTTATAGGTCAGGCCGAATTTTATATACGTGTTGGATTTCACAACAGAAATGCTACGTGTTCACTTTGCAGGCTTCCTTAATTGTTGCCACTTAGAATAGGAAGAGGCGCAAATTTAATAATTACAGGTTCTAAAATTGGCACCATGCCAAATTTGTTTCCTTTTATGTGTTTTCTAAATGTACATAATTTTACTTTTCGTTCACTGGCAACGTACACCGTATAATCGTAATTTAACTTTTCGTATTTGGCAAGGATATTTGTAACTGCGTTTCGAATTCTAAAATAATAATCAGTCTTTTGCTTACCATCGAAGTGTGCACACGTAATTTTCGGAGGCTCCGCTAAAAAGGCGTACTAAATTCTTTTAACGTTGTATTATGTTTTAAATTTGGCGTATGAGTAAACTGTCTTAAGCATTTAAAGCCTTAATAAATATTATTTCAACTGGATGGAACCCCTGCATTTCTTAAATGCTTATAACCCTTGTTTGGCGCAGAATGACCTTTGCTGTCCTTGCGCCATAAAAACACAACCAACCAATGCTTATATCTTTATACGCTATCTCTGTGGGACCAAAGCAAATATCTTCATAAATATACAGTAAAACCTCCCAACAACGATATAAAGATAAATCCCTCTACAACGATAATTTTTCTAGGTCCATATAATAGTGTTGTAGAGAGGTTTTACTGTATTATCGTCATAGATAGTATGGTTATTGATAGATTTAACACTGGACTAGCATAACTGGAGACAATCGTCTGCATGTCATTCATTGCTATACACATTTGGTATAAACGAAAACTTAAATGGAGCATTGGCCATATCGTAATCAGAACTGGTTAACTATGGAATAACTGGAGTTCTGATCTGGCTGCCAAGAGGTGATAAAAGGCCGATGGAAAGTTTTTAGACAAGTTGTTTGAATGAAATAGAAACAGATGGCGTGACATGGAAAAGAATCGAGTGAAATAGACACGTATAGAAGGCACATGGCGACACCTACATCCGGCAGTGAATGGACAAATAAGATGATATAGCGAATGTTATAATAAGCACAGGTTAAAAATGAAAAGCCTGAGAGAAGACAGATAACCGTTTAGGTTAGTTTAGTTGCTTATACCTTTAAGCATAGCTTTAGTAGACACAGAGGCGCTAATCTGTTTCAGAGGATGGATAGCTCTACTGTTTGAAACCCATATATATTGGTTGTTCCAAAGCAATTGTCAGTAGCGCTAGTTTTTCTGAAAACAAAAACAGGTAGCGTGTAGTGTGTAGTTCAACACCTCAGCCAACGGTAGAGAGGGCTGCGATGTAATTTAGATAAAGATTCTTCGGTGCAACGTGCGTTTTAAAAAAGTACAAAAATTCAACTATACAGATTCATTTTATGAGTAATTTCACAACAATTATTCTCTGTCGCTGCCAGTATCATTATATTTTTGCTCTTTGTCGAAGTACCGGCTTGCAACTTTGACACACAAACTCTCCATTTTGTCCGTTTGATGAGCCCGGTCTTTGGCCACAAAACGACTTGAGTCAAAGACGTCGTGTGTGTTGCAGCATGACAATGCGCGGCCTCACAAGTCGAATTTTAAGAAAAAACTTTTGGACTGGAATAAAATCAAGGTACTTCCACAACCAACCTACAGCCCAGACCTTGCCCCCATGCGACTTCTGGCTCTTCCCGACGTCAAAGCGAGAATTACGTGGCAAGAAATTTGAAACTAAGGCTGAGGTCAATGTTACGATGCAGTCTTTCTTTAAAAGTATACTTGAAGAAGAATTTAGGAAGACTGTGCTTACCAAAAAGATACGTTTTTGTGTCAAAAATGCAGGCCGATACTTCCAGGAGAACCAGAAATGAAATGATAGTGACAGGGATAGGGAATAATTGTTGTCCAATTACTCGTAAAATAGATCTGTGTTTTTTATACTTTTTCTGTACTTTTTAAAACGCATGTAGCACTGAAAATTCATTGACTAAACTACCTCACCCCAGATAGCAAAAAATCGTTCTAGGGACGTCCTGAGAATCTCCGGAACGTCCTCAGGACGGCCAAAACTTCCTCAGGACTTCCAGAGGACGATCTTTGCTATATCAGCCCGCTCTGTCATTAGCTGATGAGTTGAACTACCGGCCTACATTCCCAACAGGTTGCCACATAGCCTTGTTCGGAAAAACTAGCGTTACTGACAGTTGTTTTAGGACCCAATATATAAATGCCCTATATTTGGCCCATTTCGGAAAAACTAACGCCACTGACAGTTGTTTCAGGACCAAATATATAAATGCCTTATATTTGGCCTATTTCGGAAAAACTAACGCTACTGACAGTTGTTTCAGGACCCAATATATAAATGCCCTATATCTGGCCTATTTCGGAAAAACTAGCGCTACTAACAGTTGTGTTAGGACCCAATATATAAATGCCCTATATTTGGCCTATTTCGGAAAAACTAACGCTACTGACAGTTGTTTCAGGACCCAATATATAAATGCCCTATATTTGACCTATTTCGGAAAAACTAGCGCTTCTGACAGTTGTTTTAGGACCCAATATATAAATGCCCTATATTTGACCTATTTCGGTATAAACTATTTCAAATTTAACATAGTCGGCGGCCACCTAATCAGGTCACGGTTAACCGAATAACTTGGTTACAAAAGCAAAATTTATTAAACTAAAATGTTTTCTATAAGGACAATGTTAAATTTTTTAGTTTTATCGAATAATCTTCACGAGACTTCCCCAGGTAATAGAGCACAGGCTGGACAAGCTTAGCATGAAAATCAGTGTTTAAACCAAGGAAATGTGTTAAGAGAAAAATTTCTCGTTACAAACTCCCCTGCCCCATGTTGAAAGGTTTTCAGTGTCTTCTTCCTACTATTGGGAAGCGGAATACAAGAATTTTGACAGACCTTTTTGGGCATAATTGTGCAGCAAGTGCCCGCTAGTATATAGTTTTTCTCGGACTCCGCGAAAAAATCACGTTCTTGGGAAGTATCCAGAGGCGTAGAAAAGGGAGGCTGACTGGCTTAATGCTCCCCCTTAGTTACCAACACATATTTTTTCTAAGGCCGCATCACACGATTGACCTTAAAGCAATTTTAGCGCTCCCCCGTAATTTTTGAATTGCTACGCTCAGGGCCGTCTTTAAGCATGGGCGAGCGGGGGCCCCCCCACGAGGCGTAATTTTCAATTTTTGTAATATTGAAAATTTCCCCAAAAATATTTTTACTTCAGATCTCGCATTTCGTGCCATCTATTATTTTTCATACATTATTTTATTTGTTTTGTTTTCTTACTCGTATATGTATGATTTGTTTGGATTTTTTTATGGCGCAAGAGCATCTGGGCTATACTGCGCCAATATATATATATGCGTATATGTATGGGGCCCCCGAAATATGTTTTGCGCCGAGCTCCGCATTAGCGAAGGACTGCCCTAGCTACGCTAATGGAATGATCAGATTTCATATAAGATGACTTTCTTCGTCAATTTCAAGATGGACAGTGCGCATATATAATAATAATTAAAAAAAATACTGGATGTTTTTTCTGATATTACGTTCTAACGCAGATGTACCAACCCTATGAAGCTGAATATTTTAATCAAATGCATTTTTGCAATTAAAAAGGACGACCGTTTCGTACCCGCTGAGGATTACGGGAATAATATAATTTGGAATTTGAGATAATCTCGAATGTTATTAGTATCGTGTTGTTATTCGAAGTTCGAAATTCGGTATGAGGTTCATTAACCTTTTCAAATATCTGTTCAGTTGACAGCACGCTTTCAAATGATGGTAATGACTCTATCTCATAGGAAAGAACATCGGCGCGCATGCAATTAATTTCGAAATGTCGTCGGAATTGATGCTTTGTCTGTATGATTAAAGGAAGTCTGTTTATCTAATGATAAACACTTCGTAGGAAAACGCAACGCAATTCCAATTAATACCCGTTGCGATGAAACTTCCTCTTCGTGCATTCGTTGTGCAGGAAAGCTTATCTCCAGGGGCTTTCCCACTTGAAAAATTTCTAATTGGACTGAACTTTTTATTTTGAAATTTAAGTGAAAATATTTTGTCCAATAATCCAGAAATAGGTTTCGAAACTGATATAAGCAACGAAGGCTATTAACGACATTTAAATATAATTTTAAAGTTACAATAAAAACGGGAATAGCTTTGAAAGTGCATGGAAACAATGAAAGTATGAGAAAATGTAATATGTATTTTTAAAACATGATGGTATTGGTATCCAAAAGAAAACTCACAATTCAAAGAAAATAATAATTTTGTTCGAAGCAATTTAAATAGATTTGCTCGGCTATGTTCTCTGGCACTTTCTACAGATTTTTCACCAGTGGTGCACCCAGAATATTCTCAAGGGGGCACTGGTGCAAGGAATTTTTGGTGGAAAAAATGGCCAGACGCCATATCAATTACGTTTGCCATTTTGTATGTACATTTATCATTATTAAATTACTATTTATTTTATAATACAAGCTGCTTAGAAGTGGATTATATTTTCACAACTTTACAATGGCCAGCACTCTTGTCTTATCTCCATCAGTGAGGTTAGATTTCTTGACATAATTAGAAATATCTGCAGTCAGAATTTCTATTTCAACTGTGTTTGATATTGTGTTTTGATCCATCTTTACCTCCCGGAAAGCGTTTGAAGACAGTCCCAGGCTTCTGCTGATATTGCTTGCCTCAACAGCAGTCTCATGAATGTCACCAGAGTTGAGGGAAATGTTGGGAACATCACACTTTCATCTTACATCTTTTAATAAAATAATTTACCAGTGTCTGTTGGCGTAATAATTTTTCGCTTTGTTAGCCCAAGGGATTCCAAGCCCGATGGGGCGCACGTGGGTGCGCCACCGATTTTCACTGTTAACGAACTTTCACAAACATCAATAATCTGAGAGATTTCGTTGTTGAATATGTTTAAAATATTTATTGTCACGTTTTAACGAGATGAGAAGTTACTTTCGGTATGTTCAATCATAATGTTGTGGTCTTTTTGGCAAATATTATGCGGAAATATGTTAATAGGTTAATTAAAAAGCCAGACATTCGTGTTCAAAGGAATTTTTAAAATATATTTTAATTTTATGTTGTGTAGCATTCAAGACACCACCAGGTTAATAATTATCGAACTAAAAACTTATTTTTACGAGAATTGTGTCAGAATAAATAAAACAGATTAATAGATGTGGCTAAATAAAATTAAAAGTATGGGTAAAAGCACTAATTATTGCAGTACATTACATTTGTAATTGCAATAGTCCGGTTATCCGAACTAAAGGCAACGAACCCGAATTGAGATAAACGAAATTTTGAATAATTCGGAACATAAATTTTCAATGTAATAGTCAAAGAAGCTAACATTTACAAGACTACGTTTAATTACATATTACTATCATATTGATAGTAAAAAGCGTCACAAAGTATGTGCATATGCGCGTTGAGGTACTTCTTTGGAAATATGTAGAGTCTCATATACCTTTGCGTACACAGTGTATATAATATATGTACAGAGTACTCTATATCTTTATGTATGTCTGTTATTTATCGTTTGTATTGGTTTCTTCCCTAAAATCGGAGTACACAAAAAATATGAATGTTTCTGTCAAAAACGTTGGATGAGCGTCTACTAAAAATAATTAAAAAAAGTGAAGCAGATCACTTTCCAGTTAAGCTGGGTTTCGGTTAAGCGAAGTTCGGATAATCGAGGTTTTACTGTTAAACGTACTTTATACAGTGGCTTACACTTTACTTTATACAGTTCTTTGTTCGAGGCTTGTGGAGTTGAGTTCTACTCTTAATAAACATTGAGGTTTGTAAGTTAAAAGCAAATTTTACTGAAATCTGGTTTTATTTATCAAGTAGGCTTACAATGGGGGTTATAGAGCCACAGCTCCATATATCTATATGTTTATACCATAAGCGTAGAGTTATATGGGCCCGTGGGACTCGAGCCCCCTCTCCAATAAATTTTGATAAGGGTTTGGCCCCCCCCCCCAATAATTTGGCAATATTTCAGTTAGTTTACGAAAATTATTTTGACGCATTTTCATACATTTTTTTTTTAAAGTCCCCATTTCCTTTCTAATTGTATACCCATTGGGCTTTTTTTTCCAAACCCAAACGCTGACATTACTTTACGACCTTCCGTTGATGACCAACAATTTGGAAAGCTATTTTTGTATCTTGTGGGGTGGGAGGAATCAAACGGGTGTTCAATAGCCCATTCCGTCCAACACACGCCCGAGGGAGTCGCCATCAAAGGAGCGATCGCTTTGAACTAGGGGCTATACTTTGAACGCTCTTAAGTGACAAAACACCATATGCAGATGTCTGATATCGTCATAGGTGTACAGTTTTCATTATTATTGGAAGGGGGGGGGGAGCACGGGCTCATATAACTCTACGCTTATGGTGGTCGTGTTGTACCCTTTGCATTGCCGACCTAAAATGGAAAGAATTTTCGATTGAAAAAAGGGGGGTGGCAGGGCCGTAGATAGATGCTTTTTACAAAGGGAAAGTTCTAAAAGTTGCAGGATGAGATCAGAGAGCTAAGCCTTCGTTAATGTTTTAATACATTTTATTAATATATTTAAGGATACTGGGTATCTAAAACTAATATATTTAACACTAATGAATAAATTTCTTAACCCTAAATTTTGCATTAAAAATTTAGAGATATACTAAAATTTATATTTTCTTTTATCCCTTCCAGTAGAGTAGATGAAGATTCAAATCTTTAACGAAACAATACAGAGTTTCACCAGGAGATTCCATAACAAACAGTTATTTCGACACTGGCGTATGGTTTAAAAACACGACGTTTCGGAGCCAACTGCTCCCTTTGTCAGGTGAACGCACCTGGCAAAGGGAGCAGTTGGCTCCCGAAATGTCGTGTTTTTAAACCTTACGCCAGTGTCAAAATAACTGTTTGTTACTCAAATCTTTGTAGAAAATATTATGTGCACAAGATCTACAGCAGAAATCCATTTTGAATCAATTTTTAACGTAAAATAATAATTTCCATTATCGTGTACAGTTTATAGTAAAATTCTACAATATTTTATTTTGAGAAAAAATATTTTCAGGCTAGGCTTGTTATTGGGGTAAAATGAATAGTTAAATTTTTAATTATTTAACATTATTGAGAATAAACGCGTTGTGAGTTCAAATATAATAATAGCTGTCCCTTCATAATTACTTTAAAAGTAATCATGAAAGGAAAACTATTCCGCAGACCCAGGATTTCGGGAAAGGGAAGCCGATTTGCCCCCTTATTAAATCAATGAACATAAGTCCATCCTTTTGGACCTATGCTCACTGATCAAAAATGATGTAAATGCCTTAATGAAACTTAATTAGCCTTAACTAAACACATATCATATGCATGCATACTGATAAGCAACGGAAAATTACTCAACAAGGGAAACAAAGGATTAAATAATTTTTACACATTTAATAAAACAATTTTTAGGTTTTACAAAAATACCATTTCTTCTACATAGGGCCATTACCCAAAATG
This sequence comes from Dysdera silvatica, assembly GCA_006491805.2. Classification (NCBI taxonomy): domain Eukaryota; kingdom Metazoa; phylum Arthropoda; class Arachnida; order Araneae; family Dysderidae; genus Dysdera; species Dysdera silvatica. The sequence goes on along the minus strand of QLNU02003225.1, from coordinate 91,656,328 downwards.
GTTAGTTCCAGGGTGGGACACAATTTCCCAACCAGATATTTACAAAACTAACCAGACTCAGACATTAATCTGTAATTCACACACTAGAATTCTTTTCATTCGACAATACACAAGGAGTGACAAAAAGACCCGAGCTATTAATTCCATCTAAACAGAGATTTTCTACTCTGAATGAAAATGATAAACTATCCAATTTCGGGTTTGACTACGAACAGTTATTCATCTGAGCCAATTAATTAAAATGAAATAAATTTCCTACCAAAATTAACTAGGGCACAGGGGAGTAGTTAATTTAAAGTTAAATAAACAGAAAAGAAAGAATGAGTATGTATTACCCGGTAAGGTGGCCAATGAATCAAGGTGGGGTCCCCAAAGCCCCTGGACTTTCTCCAGAAAGAATTATGTGGTTGAGGGAAGAAACAAAAACCAAACATATGTTAGTTGGTCCAGAACTAGAATAAAAGTGTCTCGACGTTTGGTGACAAGGCTATCTAGTAAGAAAACTTTTCAGTCGCCAAATAGCGCCCGGGTCCCGCCAAGCCGATGCGATGGACCCACTGTCTTACGTGATAGCACAATTTACAGATTCGACACCAGGGTCGCTGCAGGACGTACAGTAGCGCCAGGTCGCCAAGGTTTTAGTGGTCATTCTAGAATTTTCGGCGGCTAGTTACAAGATTCCTTGAGATAGATGACCGGCAACATCTTAGGACGGCTTGGAGTATACTTGGACAATTGAGACTGCCTCTCGCCACAGTGTCATTTCCAGACACCTGGCGTCGAAGTATATTTTTGGATCGGTTTCAATAGTCAGGCAGTACGTCGGTATTTCTGTTGTAGACAAAAACCACACAGATGCTGGAGGTATGCATTCTAGGATGGTCTTCTTCTAGGAGCTTCGTTATTGTGAACTTGGCTGGTGAGACCTGATGATGAATGGTGATTTCGCCTTGACCACCCAAAAGTAGAATAAATGAAAGGAGGGAGGAAAAGGGTTTCTAATCTCGAACCATAGACGAAAGGATAGATAAATAAAATACTAGAATAATTGATTGGATTAAAAAAAGTAAAATAAAGATTATTAGATAAATAAAAGTAAAGAATTTAATTAAGGTAAATAGTAGTGGACATTAGTCACTAACTAAAAATAAGATAAAGGGTCAACCCAAAATATAAACGATGACCGAAAATAATTTTCTGTTGGTGACTACATTTCACAATACTTCACAAATATGTTTATATTCACGTAATTTATATGCACATTATTTGCGAGGCTGAAAAAGAAAAGATTAATAATGTCTAAAAGCTTATTTAAAAAGTCCATGCAGAAGGCTGGCCACTTCATAGAATCCTCTTGAATTTTGGGTTTATTAAAACGCGGTTAATGGCCGAAGTCCT
>QLNU02003225.1:91579260-91620611 GCA_006491805.2 Dysdera silvatica | reverse complement strand
TCTGTCAATTCTTTGTTCAGTCACACAGACAGCAAGTTACTTCGAATGCAAAAAAAATTGTAAATGTAGCAATTTTGGGGAAATTTTCAGGCCTAGATTTCGCGGAGAAGAAAATTTGGCACTACAAAATACAATGACAAAACGTAATTTTGATAAACATGAAACTGAATTTCGACGCACTGAAAATTTAATGTTTTGTCCCAGTCCAGAGAAATTTTACAGAAATCGTGACCATGATTAGTGAAAGTGACTAAAAATAGCCTATTCGGGAAATAAAAAAATAATAGTTGAAGGATTTTCCTGGCCTTTGTGAAAAACCTGGTATTTTTCCCGGATATTCAAGGCCTTGAAAAGATTTTTTTAAAATTCAAGGCTTTTCCCCGGTTATCCAGGGCCCCGTACGAACTCTGCGTTTGGGGGAGGGGTGTTGCATTTGTGCTTGTTTTCTTATGCTAGCCAATGTTATTGTTTGTTTGTTTGGATATTTTATGGCGCAAGAGCATCTGGGCTATACTGCGCCAATTAGCCAATGTTAATGTTTGCTTACCAGGAAGTGGGGTGTAAAATGGCCAAAATATTGCTTACATAATACTTGAACTCTCCCCAGCTAGTAGTAGCAGTAGTAGTAGCTAAAATAGCAGCCTAGAAAAAGGATGGGGGCTCCGGTTCCCTCCGATACGTCCCTGATATGCAACATTTCAAGTGCCCTCACGTACGCTCTCTGAATACGGAATATCGTAATCGTATCTCCAATAGCAGCCTAGGAAAAGGATAGGGCTTCGGGTCTTCCCCGATACACTCCTGACATGTCTGGAAATTTTTTTAACCCTTGGATTTGGCATTTTTGAAACGGCCACAATGCGTTGTGGTCTTTTTTTTCGCTCATTAAGCGCTTCCGATGTTTGAGCCTAACAGATATACTTGCATAAGCAGGTCAACGTTATCGCTTGTATACTTGCATAAGCAGGTCAACGTTATCGCTTGTATATTTGCATTGCTGAACGAAAAATAAAACGAAAATTGAATGGAACGCAAGTTAAACTAAAATCATTAGTTTAACTGTGGAAAGAACTGCCACGTTAACGATTTTCCACAGTATCCCGAAGTGTACAATCTAAACTTAAACAAGCACGCACCATTATAATCAAGAGCGGATACAGACTTTCAGTTTGTAGGGAAGCGGGGTCAAGGACAAAATTTGCCATGGTCTTGGAATAACACCCTTCATTTATCATGAAAGTTGGAATTTTTTACAGTGAAAAAATATATTTTTGGGGTCATGACCCCTGTGACCTCCACCCTGTATCTACGCTTGATTATAATTACGTACTGACCTCACTAAGGAGGCTCTATGCTTTGCACCTTCGAGCCTATATGGCTTATGTAGGTTCGAAGGTTTGCACGGAACTGCAATGTTAAACGAGTTTCGAAGTCATATGACGTCCATTTGAGTACATATAAGATCTCTGTGATTAAAAGTACCAAAACAAGAATTTAAAGAAAAAAAAAACCACAAAGATTTTATATGAATTGAACGAGTATCGAACATGTTATGTTTGTTTGGATTTTTATGGCGCAAGAGCGTCTGGGCTATACTGAGTCAAACATGGTAAAAAAAAAAAAAAAAAAAAAAAAATGTCCGTCGAGCTGGAGTCGAACCAGCGGCCTATGGATTTCTAACAATCGCATCTACAGTCCACCGCTCTGCCAATTGAACTATAGACGGCTATGTTATGTTTTAGTGAAACTATCATTCACTGCGAATAGAAATATTCAAAAAACAAAATTTTTATTGTATTATGTAATACTAATAATATTTTGTGATTTTATATATAAAAATAAAAAAGTAGCGTATTTTTCAGATTTATAGCCTGAAGGTAACTAAAAGTAGCCCAAAAAGTAGCGTGTCGCCCAATTCGAAATGTTTGTAGCGAGGGCACTTAAAACATCGCCCAATACCATACTTGTAGCCCAATCTGGCAACACTGAGATCCACGGGCTGACCAGGCAGCATTGATAACAGAGGTCATTCAAAGTTACCCTACTTTGTTTGCAGCTACAGGAGGAATGCGGATTACTGAAACTAACATTATCCATAAATGTTTGTTTGTTTGGATGTTTTATGGCGCAAGAGCATCTGGGCTATACTGCGCCAAACCAAAAATTGAATCGTATTAAAGTCCTTAAAGTGTACAGCATAGGTTCTTGGATAAGGGTTTTAGTAGCAGCAGAGCCATTAGTGAACTTCGCTCTCATGATCGTTCATCGTTGCAAACCCTTATGGTAGCACGTAATCATCGACGTTGGACCATCGATGATTGGAAGAGAGCCTTATAGTTAGACGGATTCTGCTTTTTGTTAAAAAATATGGACGGGAGATCTCATGTACAACGTTTACCAAAGGAATCTAACTTGCATAAATGTATGGCGATTTCGGGGAAAGGGGGGGGGGAGGGGATGTGTGATCGTTTGGGTGATATTTTCTTGAAAATATGAAACATTGTTCTTGTAGAACAATGACTGGCGGTTGACTACTACTTGAATATTGTTGCTGACTATGTGCACCCTTTCATGAAGATTGTAGTTCCTTCCACAGATGGCGTTTTTGGATAAAGCAGATACCCATTGCCAGTAAATGCCCATTGTCACACAGCGAAGGTGATTTAGCAGTGGTCCCAAAAAACGAGAAATTCCATTTACTACCATGACGGTCAAATTCGCCTGATATCAATCTAATCAAAAATTTGTGGTTTGTCCTAGAAAAGCGGTTACGTGCAACATCATTCTAACCGTCTAATTTACGGTAACTAAGGGACTTTCTGTTATAATCATACTATCTAAACCAAGGGATACTAACACCTTGAATCTATGTCTGGTCGGGTGAGAGAGCGTTTGTCAACAAATGTGAGCACTTACATGCCTACCACATCTTTGGCGGGTGGTTGTAATGTTTTGGATGGTCGGTGTGTATAGGTCTGCTATATAGTCTTTAAGCTGAAATGTCAACGAGAAGAAATTGAAGAAAGGAAGATTGATAGCGTTTCAGTAAAGTAGACTTAGGTGTATAAAAAAGAAGAAAGCGAAGGTGATTCTAAAAATTGTGAACTAAAGGAAGATAAATGGAGGTCATATTTAAAAAGTGTATTTACAACTTTGAAAGGACGTGAGGCATTGAAATATATCGAACAAAGCTAAAAAATCGAATATGGGGAAATGAAAAAAAAAAGATACACATTAAAATCGGAATGATTTCAAATATTTAGAACCCCTTGTTGAAATAATAAGAAAAAATACTAACATTGAGATAAAAAAAAAAGAAAAACGATAATCTCTTTCGAAACAAATTGGAGAAGACGTCTATTTTACATTGAAAATTATCTGAATAAAAGTAGTGAAATGCACTATTTTTATTCATTTTTCTATTAATGTTTTTGTTCAGATAATTTTCAATGTGAAATTGAAAATTATCTGAACAAAAATAGTGTATTGCACATTGAAATTTATCTGAATAAAAATAGTATACTATAAGTGAAAATCACCTTAACAAAAATACTCCATTTCACATTACAAACATTCCGATTGACAATTGTTTTTTATATTGATAACAGCTCTGACCAAAAGTATCCAAAATTATTTTGTAAATAAAAGAAAATAATTTATTTCCCCACTTAGAATGATGTGAATGGAAATAGTGTAGCTCACATTGAAAATAATCTATTTCATATCGAAGACTATAAAATTAGTGCTTTCTAAATTTTTGTTTATGACAAGACAGATATCAGATCTATTGTCGACACATTGCACTAATTCTACATTAATCTTATGGAAGAAGAAGTAAAAAAAAAAGTGTCTGTTTCAGTTATATCGAGGAAAAGCGTTGGTAGAAGCTGTTTCGATAGCTATTTGCTGTCATCTTCATACGACGATATGAAAAGTCATGTTCTGATGAAGATCGCACATAGCCATCGAAAAAGTTTCTAGCGAAACTTTTTTTTCAATGCAACTCCAACAAACACGTTTTGCGAGATTATTCTTCGATTATAAGACGTAACTATTTTAAAGATGTCTTGACTCGTTCAAAGATATATCAGATACAAAGTAACAGGACAAAAATGATTTTTTGGCCAATGCATTCCCTCATTTACATTCTTTTAAAACTATGATAATAATAATAATAATCTTTTATTTATTCTTTTCTGGTATGGTCATATAAACAGTCAGTATACAGCACAGCAAAAAGAAGAAAAAAAAAGAAGAAAACAAAAACTATTAAAGCAGGATTCTCATCTTAGTCGATGATAAGGGAGTATAAGGTGGTGACTTACTCGGAAAGGAAAGAAATGGTTTATCGACTCCTGATGGGACACGAATCCACAATCTCTTGATGTCCGGTCAAGTGCTTTACCATCGTGTTACAGGCGTTAGATATTCCTCAAACACAATTATCAGTTCGTGTATGACCAGGGGTATTAATTTGTGCAAGTAACTCATCGTCTAATGCAATTAGTTTAACTCATTCTCGTACTTTTGAGTCATTTACTCGTTCACAATTTGACCCTGGGATGGTTACGCAGTCACCAGGGACGGATTTAAGGGGATGGGTGGTAGTCGCCCCCCCCCCCCTCCGCGAAAGAAAATTTAACATTGAAAAGATACAAGGTAAAGGTCCAATGAGGTATCATTTCCAAAAATCGTCATTTTGCCTCCCCTTTGAATGATATGTTAATTCGCCCCTGGTGGTCACCTCGCGTTTTGTTAATCTGAGTTTGTATCACCACCTTGCCAAAGGGAGAGAGTCCGGGGTTTGGTACCCTAGGCCTGCAAAGGTCATGACCCCTTGGGAACATGTAAGTCCACTTCCTTACGATGGCGCTGTGGCAACCTATTCTTCTGTCACGCCATTAAACCGAGTTCGACATTTAATGGATTCGTGGAACGTGTTCCGCCTTTCTATCCACCGTTCCGCGGTGTTGGTTCCCTTGCTAGAAGGAGTTAGCCTGGATCAAATATCGTTTTAACCCTGACGCAGCTAGCAAGTGCGATTTCGCATTTAATTTTTATTACTTTATTTCATAATTGTAACATTTTATAAATTAATAAAAAATAATTTGCTTTTAAAATACTAAAATTTCATGATTTTGTGCGTCTTTCGACTAATATTTTTAATTATAATTTTTTAGTCTGTTAAAATTTTGCTGATGGTTTTTGTAAATCTTTATAATTAGGTAACAGCTTTTACTTTGAAAAGTTGAGCGAACACGGCCACCTTAACTCTCATGAAAACCGCAAGAAATAGTTTTAAAAATTTCGGGGAAAAAGGATTTTTGTCCTTTTTCAAAAGGGACTTTTATAATTTAAAATCACGTCTTTGTGAAATAAATAACTTAAGTAAATGGATGTTTAAAAACCGAGTTTGGTAACTTATTTAAATATTTGACTTTCCTTGAAATGTTATAAATTTTAGTGACTCCAATAAAACTGTGGAACTTTTTTTTATGAAAATAAATTAAATTTCAGGAGTAGAGAAAATTTTAATTAAATGAAAGCAGTTTTCATTTTCTATCGGAGTTAGTTTTCAAAAATTAAATGAAGTATAATTTTAGTAAAAGATGTAATTTCTTTTACTATGCTTTAGTTGGCTTTATGTATTTAATGCAGTTGATAATTTTTTAATCAAGGCAAGCCAAAACTATTTTAAAAATCATAATTTTCATTGAATAAACTTTAAAAAATAATTTAAAATCTGTACTTTACAAATTATATAGAGTTGGAGGCAAGAACATAGCCAGTATTTAATTTTGGGGGGTTCAAAAATTTGCAGCATATATCGATACAATCGCAGTATTCAAGGCCGTAGCCAAGTTCCATTAAAATTTAGCTTCCGGGAGGCGGTCTCTAAGATGCCTCCCCGAGATACGGGCATGGTTCATGTGGAGCTCCACATGTTGATCATGCTCTGTACAGGGTCGCCCTTATTATTATTTATTTTTATTTATTTATTATTATTATTTAAACTAAGTGGTTGAATTTGCACTCTCGTTTTGTTTGTTTGGATTTTTATGGCGCAAGAGCATCTGGGCTATACTGCGCCAGCCTCTCGTTTTGTAAAAGTGTAATTAATTTGTATTTTCAATTCCAAATTAAGACTTTTTTCGGCAGACCCAGACAACTATAATTTTTTAAATTTGGCTCTGCTCGATTGTCTGCAACGACCTGCCTCTCAACCAAATCAGTCAAGTAATGAACTTGTGGTTTCACACAATAAAGTAAAATCTTATTCATTCGCTTTGTGATCAGTTTTAGGGTATTAACAACTCACATTTTAAATCGCAGAAGACGACCGGTCAGCGTGTTTGCCAGGATATTTGCTCTGGGGTGTCAAACTTCGCTGGGGTTGTCAAACTTAGTTTACGGAATGTCAAATATTTATCTTCAAGATTTTAAATTTTCTTGTGAAATGTCCTCACCAGAAACGAAATAAAATATTCAGTAGCAATGAAATAATTCGTCCATATTTGCGCAAAAAAGTTCATTTTTTTATTCGAAGGAAAACAAAATTCAAGCATTTCTTCTTGGATATTTAACTTACACACAGTTGATAATTTTTGAGGTGGCAGGATTTTACTTTATATGATACCTTCTCCCTCCTTATATCCCTATCCGTATTTTTCTTTGAAAAATTGCTACACACTAAAGATTATTACAATTTACATATGCAGAAAAAGTATAGAAAAATAATTTGCTCAGATTTTTCTTTTTATTCTTGTAATTTTAATATTTAGCGGATATGTGGACCTTGACTTTTAGAGGGTGTATGTCAAGAAATTTGGGGGTGTAATGGTGTGATGGACTTCCTGCCATCGATATCAAAAACCCCTACGATGTCCCAAGAAATATCGCAAAGGCTGTAAATGGGAGTTAAGATTAATTAAATATATAGGGTAGTTTTCGGAATTAACCCAAAAGTTTGTAAAAATGCGTCTGCTATAACACTTTGATTGGTACTTAAATCAAGTATGCTCTGCCTGCTACTTCTGCCTTCCCACTCTTTCCTTTTAGTTTTCAGTTCTTCCCCCTCCTCTGCTCTCCCTGCTCTTCCTTTTCCATTTTTCTTTTGTCTGCCTTTCCCTTTAAATGTCCTTTAAAACTGCACCCGCAACGGTCAACTCAAAATTCATTTACATTTTTCTACTATTTTTGTTTCTCCTACTTCTTCTCTCGGCCTTGGCTACAAGGAAAAACATTCTTACTCTGCAGCCCACAAAGATTCCACCTTTGGACTTCAACCTTCACTTGTAACGTCTTCGAGTCAAGACTCTGCTCATAAACTCTGTAAATGTGATACACCAGCGAATGTAAATCTCTTAATAACAATGCGGATTTGTACGCGCGAATCAATATCTTTGTTGTTTCTTGTTGAATACGAGAAATCCTTTGCTTTGTCTTCCGGAAAGAGAGCCCCGTTACTAGCATCGCTACTGCTCTCTTTCCATTTCCCAAGCAAATCGTTTGTATGGTCTCCTGATGTACATAATAATAAGGAATAAAGTATTACTTACTTAAAAGTAAAATTATTTTGAATGTAATGGAAACTGATACTAGATTGGAAATTTGAAAAAAATCTATAAGAGGATCTGTATGGGATCGTTGAATCCGCCAGCAGGGTCACCAATGTGGATAGCTAGACGGATATTAACAGGCATGTCAAAGAGCAACTGATATCCTTCCTTGATTGATTAGTAGTCATTAGTGAATGATGACTAATCAATCCTTCCTTGATTGATTAGTCATCATTCACTCTTGGCGCAGTATAGCCCAGATGCTCTTGCGCCATAAAAAAGCCAAACAAACATCATTCGCTCAGTGTGCCTTAAGAAGTACTAATGCAATAAATTTGAATTTAATTCATTAATTTATGCTTTGCGTTTTATGGACAGTGTAAAAACATGCTTTTAAAGTGCAATTTGTTCACCCACTGTACATAGTTCACAAAAATTATAAAATATATTTCATCTTCAAATTGGATATTGCTTTAGTAGATTTAATTTAGCAGATTTTTAGTAGATTACAATTGTTTTGGTAGAGGGTGCGAACAACAAAGCATTTCCTTGGAGTATGGAATATAGAAAAGTTTCAGAATCCTTAATATTGTGGTAATGTATTTATATGTGGAAAAATAAAAATCAAGAGAAAGTATGTAATTTATAATATATCAGTGGCGTCGGGTGGCTTGAGACAGTGGGTAGCCTTCAAGAGTTCCCCGACTTCCGAATAAAAAAAATAACAAATTACGCACACACACGTATACAGCGTACATAGTACACTCATTGTATATAATATACACAGGGGTATTATTGTATATATCATTGTATATACACCCTCCCCCCCCGACCCTCTAACCGAACCTTTAATCAACCTTTTAATAGCGTTAGATATAACGATTTCCCTTGATAAGCTGAATCAAATGTATGTCTAAAATCGCGTGATTAAAGTAGTGGTTCTCAATTAGTTCTTATCGCGAGCCACTTTGGATCCTTTCTTTTCAGTCAACGGCCGGAAGAATATAAAACGAAATTATCTTACACGCTATATAGACATGGGGAGGGGGGGGGCTAGGGGGTTTATCCCACCTAAAAAACCACCTCTGATTCAATGAAATAGCATTCAGGTAAGCGCTTTAGACTCCCTACAGAAAAAATGTAGCCTCCCTAGAAGAAAAATAGCACCCCCCCCCTCTGGAAAAAAATTCAGTTTCTTATTTTTTATAGCCGGCTCAGTTTTACTATTCGCGGGCTGAATTTGGTCCGCGGGCCGGCTATTTGGAATCACTGTTCGGCCAAAAAATTCTATGCAATTTTCTAAACGAAATACTGCCCGATAGAAAAAAAAGTTCAGAAATGCCGGTAATGGACTACGATGCTTATTTCATTCCTTGTGTTCGAAATCTGGCGACAAGTCGAAATGGTGACGCCTTAATCACGTAACCACGCCATTACTAGAAAGGAAAAAAAAACCAAAACAAAATAAAAACAAACAAACAAAACAAAACATCAATCAGCCGGGGGATATTTTTACATTTTTGTGTGCCTGACCTTGCAAGAGACTTTTCAGACTTGCTCTTTTCTGTCACTGTAAGTGGAATGTCACCCTAGGTTCCATTGTAAATATTGTTCCTTTTGATGGGTACTATCACCTGTCCTATTTTGTCAGAACACTTTACGAACACCCTGTATAGTAATTTGTCTTATGCACGTGGATAAAAGCAATACACTTGCTTTTATCCACGTGTTATTTTAAAAACATAACTCGTTTTATCCACGTTTCATTTTAAAAACAATCTACTTTCAGTTCCCGCAGTACGATGTTACTGTATATACTGTACGAGTTAAAAATCGTAGGTGATAATTTTCACCGTTCCGTATTTCTAGGTTTGACGTTTTAGGTAACAGACGCATAGATCTAGCTCCTTCGGAAAACCATGTTCTGGTACAGCAAATGATTCTAGCTGTCCCACCACCGTAAAAAATAAGCAATATAAACTTCCAATTCTATGATGGTAAATTGCTCGCAAAGAAAAATTGACTTCTTGGCGCCTTGTGGGGGCCCCGAATCCACAACCTTTTGATAGCCATTTAAGTGATTTTTCCCATTGAGCTACATGCTTCGATTACCCTCAACCCGTGAGCGAATATAAAGCTTCACTATCGGCAAGTTCGCAATTAATGGGGCAGTGCTTGGACTGCTTTTTGAATTAAGGCGATTAAGGTAGTACTTGGACTGCGTTTTAAACTCCAAGGTGATAAGCCAAAGAAACAAACGTTGAAAAAATGCTTAACTTTAATAAATATGAATAAATTCCAATCCCATGTTAAGATGTTCTTCATTATGTCGTATAATGCTGCAGAGGACGTGTACCGTTTTGCTACCCAACATAGTTCGGGGTTTAGTGCCCTAGTTACGAGGTTCGGATTCCGCAAACAGGAAACTTGTAGGTCCCGGCGCTGTAAAAAAACAAGCGAACAACCATTAGGTAAAATGTCGTGAAGTCGTGTTCGTCACTAGATGTTGATATTTAAATCTGGAAGTCCACGTTGAAGTACATTCCATGTTCAAGACATGTGAAGGTTATAAGCGTAAAAATGGCGCATCTTTCAGATGGATTTAAGTGCAGTGGCACAAACTGGCTCAGCATAACCTTTGATGACCTTGCGCCATAACATTTGATGATGAAACATTGTTCACAATTGATTTTCTCTGGGCAAAGTTGTGACATTTCCCTGTCTGAACCTCTTCCCTCCCTGCTGTCTAGTCTTATGAATAAAAAGTGGACTTTGTCTTCAACTGTTGAATCACGTTGTTGCAGAATGAACGTAAAATCTTACCTTGGTTAAAATAATTTCTTCTGAGCTTACACTCTCTGTTAACTTTCTCTAAGTTAATGATATTAGTACTAGCTCTCTGTTCAGTTCGTTTCATATCGTAGCTTCCCAAATGAGGCCAAAGCTAGCATACAAGCAAAACCGTGTAATAACAATATCCTGATCATTTTAAAATATGGTAAATAAACGTGAGCCCATAGGGTTTATTCGTAGTTAATCGAGGCCACTTTAGTATTGAAACTAATGTAAATAAGTTCATTCTTTATCTTGGCAGTACATCAGTGGGGTAGCAAGTAAAAAATTATGGACGCTTAAATAATTTTAAAAACCTCTCTCACACACACGTATGTACAGCAACGTATATTTATCAAAATTATTGAGGGAGGGGGGGGCCAAGCACATATTACATACTTCTGTATATTGCTTCATATTCAAAATCGCAGTTTCCTTTAACTTATAAGGAGGGCTCGCAATCCACGTGATCGGAGTCGGTGCAAGCAAATTTGCCGTCCTAGGCGAACGGCATATGCTCCCTCCCCGGTAAGAAAATCGAATCCCCCAATATTTCTTGTAACCATTAAAAAGTGAAAAAATACGGCACATTCCGCCTTATTTCTATATTTTAAGTTACAACGAAAGATGATAATCACATCTTAGCTCATTATTCGCAAATAAATGATCAAAAACAAAAAATGATCTGGGATTTTGCTGTTGAAGGATAAAATGATAATTCACAATGCTTTGTTATAACGTAGAAAGATATTAAAAAGAAAAAAGTGCTTACAAGCCTCTGGTGTGGCAGCGGTATTGCTGAAAGGTATAGTGGCAATGAGAAAATTTTATGCAGAGTTTTGTAAACTTTTTAGAGAAAATTTTGTTAATGTAAGAAAATAAGAAGTTGAGGATACGGAAAAAATTTGGTAAGTGAAACATATATGAGGCCTTGAAAACGACAAGGGTACAAGACCATTGTTGCTCAAAATGAGATACGAAAGGATTTGTATCCAATCGATCCATCTAGTTTCATGACCAACAGAAACGTGGCGTTATCCTGCAGCAATTATTTACAATATGGTCATATACCAGTGTTGCAGGCAACAAGGCAACCCCAGAGGGTACTTCCATGGACTTAACTCAAAAAATTAATTTTTGGGACTTATACAACTGTTGTTTTCAACGCCTCATATAAGGAAGAATAAATATTGGTGAAAGCATTCAATCGAAAACAATCCATTCAGTTCCATTTATTTGTTGCTAAGTTTATCTAAACCATCCTGCAGTATTAAATATTTAAAAAAAAAATAATCTGTCGTGGTGCCATCCTAGGAAGTCGCCTAGTTTGCCTATGTGGTCGTGCCGGGCCTTTTCACGGGACCATATACGTTTCTATGTTTATGCGGGTGTGTGTAATGCAGTGTTAAAGAGAAGAATGTACTTTGATATTCAATATGGGTTTAACCCCCCCCTCTGTACCCTCATTTCTTACACCACTGCAATATGTTATCTACCTTAAGAGAAATTCTCGAAACAAATTATTGCCTTATGTTCTCCATTTTTAACCCCCCTGTTCACACTTTCTCCTTATTTCAAACTTTCCACTGTGACAATTTGAAATTAAACACCATATACATTGACAAAATCAGCGGCAATATGTAATATGAACAGTATGTGCGTATAAATTTTTATATCTACTGAGAAATTGAATAAATTAATTTGTTTACTGATTACCTAAGGTCAAGACCGTAGCCAAGATTTAATTTCGGGGGTTCAAAAATTTTTACAGCATGTATCGATACAATCACAGCATGCAAGGCCGTAGCCAAGTCCCATTAAAAATTTAGTTTCAAGGTGGGGTTGGACCAGTCCCTAAGACCGTCCCCTCTGGATACGGACATGCCTAAGGCGCAAGTGTTTCTACTTTCCCATGGATCAGTATTATCTGGGACAACTTGCACGTCATCCATATTTCAAGATTGTAGGGATGTGGTCCTCTAGTATTACGATCCATTCTTTCGTTCTGGCGAAGACGTTCGTAGTTGAAATTTTGGATTAGGAGGAAATTGAATCCTCTGCACACGGGCTGAGTCAGTACTTCACAAGGTTTATAGGCGTACGTATATCTTCCTTGTCATTTACTCTTGGTGAAATATATTGGCGATTTTTAGGAGTTAGGCCAGGAGGATTGGATTTATTGGCGAGAGGAATTCTATTTTGGTTCGGATTATTTCACAGGTCTGAAATGAAATTGCGCTCGTAAAATTTTCGATTGTAGTTAAGATAAAATGAATTACAGTTATCAACAAACGTTAATATGTTGTTGACATGAAGGACATTCAAAATGTATTGACGAAAATTGGACACGTGTTGGCCGAGATATTTTGGAAACTTACTTAAAAAAAAAGGACGTTTTACTTACTAATTTTTCATTGCAGTTACAGGGTTGATTCCCCCGGGCTTCAAAGACTCAAATTCCGCTGAAAACTGTTGTACCCGGCGCAGTATGACCTTTGATGTCCTTGCGCCGGAAAACCACATATAAAAAAATAACTAGTCCAGTTTTGTTGTTGTTGTCTCCACTTTATCATTGCTCCTGTAACCAGAGAATGAATTGCCAATGTAAGACAGCAAACAGCATGCTGTGCCATCTAGTTTGCAAAGAAATATATGAAATTGAATTTTTTCATTAATACAAGTAAGTTTTGATGTTGGATAAATCAATATGTTGAAATCCATGCAGAGATATAAATAACCATGTACTTCTTAAGTCGGAGAATTAGGCCTATACGTATAACATGATGCGTAAGCGTAGAGGTATAGAGATAACCATGGAAAGATCATTCATCATGAATCAAAATAAAAAAAAGAGATAAGTTGACGCAGAATGACCTTTGCTGACCCTGAGCCATAAAAATACAAACAACCAACGAAAATGCAGAACGGTGCTGGTTTTCTGCCTACTGTAGTCTGGGGTTTATTTCTTTCGGCAACAGAAGTTTGAAGTCCTCAGAAAGTTGTAGGAATCTGTTCATCGTGCCCTTGACTGGTCTTGCGCCATATAATCACAAATGGTGATAATTTTCAATTTTTTGTTTGCTCACTGATTTTCTCACATCATTCTGCCTGTTTTCTACATGTTTTTTTTAACTTTATTTTGTGCATTTCTTTACAACAACAATTAATACAACCATGCTGTATGCATATCCACGGCAATATAATGCAAATAATGCTCAGTAAGAAGTAAATGCGTAATGGTGTTGCATCACTGATCTTAAAACGTGGGGCTCTGCAAAATTATTAAAATTGTAAATCGTTCAAATAGTTGTTGTTTGTGATCCATTTTGTTTTAACTATTTAATTAACATCTGACTAATATTTTATAATAGCTGTTGTGGATTTTTGACAACAGATGACGCCACACGTTCATTGCCGTAAAATTTCTCTCGCTTCCCCACTTTCCAAAACGTTGACACATCTCTGATTACCGGCTTTGTAACAATGATGAAAAAGACGATATCTTTGTACAATGAGAATTGCTTCTCTGTCAAGAAATGATTCGGTAATCGACGTTGTACTTTATTTTGAAAACGAGCATTTGAAAGGAAGACACTATGTTTGCCAATGGTGTTTTTCCTGAAATGAAGAGCTTACTATAACATGACTCAACCTCTTTGGCTCAGAATGATCCTTGCTATCTTTGCAACTCGAGTTCAACCAACAAACCCAAAACCATGACGTATGAAATCGAGATATTTTCATGTATTTTACTGTTTGCGGTTTGGAGTTTGGCGCTATCCCATGACGTCTCTCTTCAATTTTAGGCCTTTATGGTGTCTCATATGCGTTACACGGTTGGTGGATCTTAAGAAATGGACTCGTTGTTGTCAGCTGATGAATTGAACCCAACTAGTGCTCTCTGACTTCATCTCTAAAGAGATCCACTTTTTCCCTGGAGAGTTGAGCCTCTTGTCCGCCTCTTTTGGACTTCTTCGTTCAATCCACTCAGCTCCGCTAGTTCAGGCAACCTTTCCATACTTACTTGCACAATCAACAATAATATGCATGTTATGCCTCATGATTGCGCTAAAGATCATTTTGGACGCAACTGGGGGCTCAACGCGATCTCAGACATACTATATCTTTGCACACAATCACGCACAATAGGAATAGAATCTAGTACCCCCGAGCCCTGTGTAATAATCACTGGGCTACCAGTGAAATCTACGTTGGGACACAAAACCGTAACTGACATTTTCTCGAGCAGGGGTGCCAGGTTCGGTTCAGTAATTGATCAGTTAGTGTGCTGTTTACTATCGTTAATGTGGTGCCCGTGCCACAGTCAATGGCGGATCCAGTATGTCGTTACGGGTCCTTCGCCGGGGAAATTTTTAGTTTTGGACTGTTAAATAGTTTAGGTAAATGTTGTTATATTACTAGCCTTCCTTTATACTCACCAAAATATTGAATTTACAACAAAGAATTAAAGCTGGGCTTTTCTTTAATTAAACTATATGGTTTAGGGTAGATTATTGTTGAGTACGACAGAAGGATAAGCTAGTAAAGGAGACATATACAATAACCAAAAACGATAATTTACAATGTAATTAATAGAACAAGTTTAAATTTAAACTATAAAAACATTGTAATTATTTTAATTTTTTTATAACAAGCAACTTTTTTTAAAAAATTAATTTTAGTAAAAGTTGTGTAGAGTAGTTTAATAATTTATATTTATACGTGGGTGTTGAAAATTATTGTGTAGTTTAGTAAGCTAAGTGCAAAGTCAAGTCATCTTGTTTCTTTGAAAATTTGTCAATCACTTTATTTATATATCAATATGAATATTTCTGTGGGTGTGTATTAAAGGTTTCTTTTCCGAGCTTCGAGTTCGAAGCCAAGTTTGTAGGCGCTTCAACGATAAAAAAAAACTGCTTTCTGCTGAAGCAACATTTACTCAAAAGTTAGCTTAAAGGGCGAGAAGCTTGTAGTTTCGTGAAAAAGAGTCTGGATCCTATTTTTCGAAGACTTGGAGATTTTGGACGCCAGTGCAAGGCTTTTGTTTATTACCGTCGAACCAAACAACGCATAAAATATTCTTCATCGTGTTTATTTTTCTCCTATTTAACCCTGACGGTGGGGGGCAATCGCCCCCCCCTCGCCCTTCGCTGGATCCGCCAATGGCCACCTTGTTCAAGGTTCGAATCCGAAAAGGCATGGTGGTAAGTGTATGGTACGTAGAAAGTCGCATTAATTCATCAGTCCTATCTCATACAACCACTAACTAGAATAAATCATCATACGACAACTTACGATAACTGGAATATGGCATTGAACATAAATACAAGTGATCTTTTTTTTTTTTTTACGAAGTAATAAGTTATCTCGGTCACCTTGATGTAGATAATTAATGCAAAATGAATTGTTTAAGAATTACCATGCTATAAGTTAAAGAATATTTTTAGTGTAAAAGTTTTCAAAGTTCCAAATGTGAATTTAGGTTTCTTTTTTAAGGTTCTAGTGAATTTACACCTGGGACACAAAGGTAAGAAATTCCAATCCCTTATTTTTTGGGGGTTAAAGTAAAAACTGACAAGTGATGTGCAAAAGGTGAGAGTTGCCGATTTTGTCGATAGTGATATGCTAAAGGCCTTATCGTGGGGAATGACAAGTCAATGCAACTACTCATTGCAGTGTAGCGTCTACAAGGTATGAACGAATTGCGGCGAATGCAAAAGGTTAAAAGAAAAAAAAGGGAGTTAACCTATTACTTCTGACGGATAAAGAGAGGTAAACATGCGACTATAATGAAGTGGGTAATAACGAAACACCAGTACATTGGGATAAACTGTGTAGAGGTTGTGTACTTTCCTCCTAATACAACGAAATACCACCAACCGCTCGATGTGAAGACTTTCTATAATTACAAGCACGTAGTCAAGAGTATGCTCGAGTATTCTTTCATTCATCAGATCATATGTGGCCGAAAAAACTTGGCAACAAGAAAAGGCATCATAATAATACATAATCTGGTTCATAATTAATTCCTCTGTATTTGAAATCGTGCGTTATTGTGGCTTCCCGGTGATTGAAATAGACATGTCCGACTCCAGGTCTGCGGAACAAGTGTGTACAGTAATAGAGAATAAGGAAATATAATTACACAAATTTAATTGGTGCAGATAATTTGTAAAAACCGTTGTTAATAGATGTTTCGATATCACACAGCAATTATCAGCGTAATGATTTCTGACGGAAGTTTTCATGCTGTTCCCCTTTGCTGTCAAGTTTTCCTGCATCACCTATGGTCCGGTGAGGGGAGGAGAGGAATGCTGAAGCATACATTTGACCACATACTTGTAGTTACTTTGCTTTGTGTGGTTGGAGGTATTTCGTAGTGCTGTGAGGAATAACTACAACCTTCATGAATTTTGTCCCAATTTACTGGTGGTTTGTTTTTTGTTTTTTTAATATTTTTACAACATTTACCACCATACTGTTCTAATCCTACGTTTGACACTCTTCATCCATTAGAAGCACTAGATTAACACTTTTCTTTCTAATTTACTGAAATTTGTCCATATCTTGCAAAGAATTGCACCACAATGAGCAGTTACGTTCACTTTTTACTTCACACGACGAGACCTTTCGAACGATAATACTTTTGTCAAAGTTGGCGACTCACGCCCCTTGCATTTCCTAAGTGATTTATTCGCTTTAGACCCAATATCTTAAGCTGATAATTCAAGTGACATTAATATTACTTGATGTAGATTGTATATCTGGGACATTAATTTTACCCGATGTTAATTGTTTGAGATATTAATCTTATCTGATGTTAATTTTTTGAGACATTAATCTTATCTGATGTTAATTGTTTGAGACATTAATCTTGTGTGATGTTAATTCTTTGAGACATTTACCTTATCTGATAAAACTTGTATCTGAGACATTAATTTTTCATGACGTTGTTTGTCATAGACAATTGTCTGGGACAGACAATAACTTTATCTGATATTGTTTATCTAAGACATTAATTTTATTTGAAATTAATTTAGATATATTACTTATTTATGTTATATTATTAATTATATTATTTCTTTGTGATATATTACTTATTGGTTATTAATTTAGCTATAGTATTAACTTTATTCGATATTAACTTAACTGTCTCATTAATCATTATGCGATATTCATTTATTTACGATATTAACTCTGTGATTAAGAATTTAAATTGTAATATAAACTTCGACAGAAAATTCAGCTGTGTTGGAACACAGCACAGTCGGTAGAGCATTCGACATGCAACCTAAAGGTTACGGATTCGTACCCTGTGGTGGTTGCCTGCTCTTTGCCACAGACATAACTTAACCTCGTTTAATTGCAAAATGGCTAGTTGCCATTGCGAAATGAAAACTAACAAGTCAATGAACTGTGATATTGACATCTTGTTACAATGCCGATTATAACCAATGTATACCAATCTTATCAGTGCTGACTCCTATTTGAAAAAGGATAGTAATATGAATAATCCAGTTTAAATCTTTCATCTGATTAAATACATCACACGATTGAGATGTGAACCGAAAATTACGGATATCAAAATAAATTTATTTCAGGAAACTCTGCATTTAGTGAAATTCAGCCATGTATTATTAATAATAAGTAATTACTTAATTTTATAGTAATGTTGATGATTCTGCCTCTACTTCTAACACAAGGATTTTTCTATTTTTTCTTCCTAGCATAGTTGAAAACTGTTGCGTATCTGACAATGAGAAAAGTAACATTACCATGGCGAAGTCCGACGTATTTGCAAATAACGAAAGCAAACGTCTCCCCATCTCAACTATTGCTGAAGGCCCTTATTATCCAAACAGTAGAAAAGTAGGTAATTACTAGAATTTCATAACTCAATAAGGGTGGGTAATGGAATCTTGTATCTTCATGAAAGTGGGTAACAGGATCTCCTAACCATATGGTAAAAAAGTATTCTCGTAACTCCAAAAAAGTAGACAATAGAATTTCATAACTCCATAAGGCTAGGTAATATAACCTCATAATTCTATAACCATAGGTAAAAGAATAGAATAGGTAAAAGAATCGGTAAAAGAATCATGGCTTCGTAATCGTAGGTGATAGGATTTTATAACTCAATGTAATCGAGAGAGAGAGAGAGATCCAATATCGATAACTAAACACATCAGGAAGATTTTACGGATAAACCGGACTTAGAGTTCTAATTGTAAGAACAATTTGGATTTTGTATGTTCTTGCGCTATAAAAAGCAAAATTAAATAATTTATCTTCTCTTGCGTGTGTTTTTTTACTTCTGTATGGGTACATTCAAGTGAAATTATGGACTGGAAATGTCCTATGGTCACCTGTGTTCAATATTGTGGTTTGACCTATTATTAGATATTGTATTTTTACTGTTATTGTGTTTTCACATATAGCAAATATATTGTTTAACTGTGGCCATAGTGACACGAGTAAAATTATATAAAAAATTAATTCTAAAAATAAATTACGGAGTAAATAATGCATAATATATAGAATTTACGCATAATACACAAAATTTAGCACATAATACACAGAATTTAAAATACTGTGAAATTTTCCATTACGCGTTGGGTATCTTAAAAACACATAGTTAGAGCCATAATAAGCAATAATGAAGACAATATTCTCGGAGCTAAAATTTACAATAATTGATGTAAGACGCATGGATAAACCATTGACAAACAATCTTGCCATCGTGCAAGTCATAAAGCTGTTAATATTTAGGAGAAAAGTAACAAGTACGTAAGTCTGTGGTGATGTTTCTTGTTACAGCGTGAACAAAAATGGGGGACTTGTAGAATACAGAAAATTTCGAGCTAAGTAGCCACCTTTAATAAAAAATAAATGCTGAGAGGGCAAAATTTACAAATAAAATAACAAAAATGTAAAAAAAAGTACAATCTGGGAGACAGTTTTCTGCAACATTCTAGAAAAATCCACTTTAAATCGGCAATGATTGCATCTAGGAGCGGACTAGATCCTTTCCAAGGGCGCATATCTTGGATTTTCAGGGGGTGCAAGTCCCTTGCCCATTCGGAGGGTGAGTCGTATCGCCCATGAGGGCACACCGGCCCAGTCCGCCCTTGATTGCATCATTGCCCATTTGAGAAGTATGGAATGCTTCGAAAGAATTAAGCCCCAAAGGAATATGAACACTTTTAAAAATCCTGATATTAGAAAAAGGCAAACTGTGATTCAGTTGACAACAGTGTCCTACTATGATAACTTAAGAAATTTCTATTGTTTTAGGAAATGGTTTTGATGTTCTTTGGCCCTATGCCGCGTGGTCTTACATGTCTGTCCCAGGTGGTATTTTTCAGAACCTTTACATCTTGCAAACACCGTAACTGCCAGAGTTGGAAATTGTGTGTCATTTAGTCGGGTGTTACGAACCTTGTTGACTGATGGGGGGTAGGAGGTGAAAAACAACCTGGAAATCGAATCTCTAGAGGATAGAAATATCGCTGGAGGTGACGTCAGAGACGAATGGGATACGGATTGTTTTGTTTCGGTGGAGAAGAATCCCGAAGAAGCGTAGAAGTTGAAAAATCTTTCTTTGGAAATTTATGAACAGTGCAGTTGATAATCGACGCGCTGTATCCACAGAGTTTGACAACCCTTTCGATGTGTGCAATTTCACAAGAAAGCTTTCTTGTGAAGATGGTAGTGTGAGAGCTCTGGATGTTAGCCAAAAAAATGAAGTCATTTTTTGTCATTGCGATTGGGCCGAGGCCACATGCGGTGTCAGGTATACAGAACCCGCTTTAAGTAACACATTTCTCACAAACCCCACAAATGACAGAGTTAAGAAAACGTCTAAACAAAGACGAAGTTATATCACTTTTGTCCTTGAAGTCGTCTCTGGGATTGCTTCTATCCCGTGGAGATTAAATTTCTGAGCTGTTTTCAACTCCGTCAAGATTAGGGTACCATCTACCTTGAAAACACCATTCTCAGATTCTGACATTTATGGCTTCGGGAAAATGAATGAATACAAAGAGTGGCAAGCTAAAAGTACCAAGGACAGATAGACCCATTGTACTTCTCCATGTAAGCTAGAAACTAGCAAAAAATCCCTGTTGCCTTACAGAAGGTAAGGCAGTCGGTTAAACAAACATAGATCATTGAATTCTTTAGGCAATATATCCAGAGCCCCGAAGATTCGGAATCTACGTTCCGCAAAAGCAACAGATTCACCAAGAACGTACTCCACCGTTTCAGCAGCTTGTTTGCATGTTTGGAAATATATGATCATCAACAACCTTGATGGCGTATAGATGTTTCCTAAGGAAGTGTCCAGTAAGTAGGCCCACTAAGATTCTGTATGATTTTCTGTCAAGTTTCAGTAAATATTTTTGGTTTCTATTAGAGGTATCTTTGAAATTTCTTGATTGCCTCATACCAGGAGTGTGTGACCACTCTTTAGCAGTTTCTTTATCACGGATTGACCTGAATGCATGCCTGATCTCAGAACGTGAGACAGGAACAAACGACTCAGGTCCAACAGGCCTAGTGGAAGAACCAAGTCTTGCTAGCTCATCAGTCGCCTCATTCCCTTCCACGCCCCGATGACCAGGCACCCACACCAGTCTCACCTTGTTGAACTTTAATAATTTATCAAGTATACTTTGCCAGTTCCAAACTCGTACTGGAATGTCGGTCGCTTTTCCCAGTGCTCTCAGTGCTGCTTGACAATCGAAACAAATTGCGATACAATGATTGCGAATTGTCTTCTTAACAAGTTCTTGAACGCAAGTCGAGAAAGCAAAAGTTTCCGCCTGAAAGAGAGTGCAGCATTCTCCCAAGGCAACAGAAAGTTTGAACTTAGGTTTATGTCCAAATACACCAGCCCCTGATAGGTTCCCTATCTTTGAACCATCCGTGTAGAAGATGAGGTCAGATCCATTAAGAACATGTCCACCCTTCCAATCTTTCCTAGATGGAAAGTCCACATCTGGTGATCTCATGAAAATGGGACGATTACAGATATTATCCTGATTCATCGTTAACAATGTACAAGTTTCATGCAACACTGCCCAAATTGAGGTATGGCTGTGTGCATAAGGCCTGACACACCACTGGGCATTTCAGTTCAATCTGGTGGCTCCAATGCTCGCCTCATGTTGAACAAAGATGTTCTGCGGAGGGATCCTTGAGAAGAATTTCAAGTGCCCGAGTTGGTGTGGTTCTCAGAGCACCAGTGAATGCCAGGCCTGCCATCCTTTGTAGCCTGTCCAGCCTCGATCTAGTTTCCCTAAGCAGCATCCTGCACTACAAGACTACTGCTGCATAAGTGATGATAGGTCTCACCATCATAGTGTAAAGCCAGTGCATAACCTTAGGTTTAAGACCCCAAGATATACCAATGGCCCTTCTGCATCCAAAGAATGTAGAGGTAGCCTTCTTTAGGCAAGTAAGTATATGCTGCTTCCACGTAAGCTTGTGGTCAAGTGTAACACCAAGATATTTTACTTTGTTAACAAGAGGAATAATTGTCCCATCCAGCATCAATGTTGTAATGTTGACCTTTCTCTTTTGCGTAAATAGAACTACAGAAATTTTTAATGGTTTAATTGTAAGTTCTGCGTCTTTACACCATTTAAGCACTAAGTCAAACGCTCTTTGCATAAGTTCTTGTAAAGTGTCAGAGAAGGGACCATTCACAAGTATAACAATGTCATCAGCATAGGCTTGTGTATAGTAGCCCATAGAATTGACTTTTTTGATTAATTCATCAGCAACTAGTGACTGCAAGAGGGGGAGGGGAAGCACACCCCTTCCTGTGGACAGCTCCTAGCTCTTCTGGCTTTAATCCAAGTTTCATTCAGTTCAGTTTGAATGTAACGGTTTTTGAGAATGACAATGGATGACAATTTTGAGAATGACAATGAAAATGATTGTGGTATTAACGCCGTGAGCCCTTGTAGCTTCCTCAATGGAAATGATTGAGGTGTTATCAAAGGCTTCTTCAATATCAAGGAAAGGCTCCTAGGGCCATTTATTTGTGCTCTAAGGTTCCTTCAATTTTGCCAACCAGTCTAGAAGATAGGGCTGTGGAAAATGTTACCTGGATCAACCACGCAAGAGCACTGCAGTCAGGGTCAAAGAACATTGAATTTATGTTTGAAAACAACAGTAATAACTTCAATCATCTATAGCAAAATATTTTTGGCAAGTGAACCACCGTTTTCCTTTTCTAATAATAGAAATCTCGAAAGATTTTACTCTCCACTGGACTTTAATTTTTTTCAAGTATTCCACACTTTACAAAGGAGCAAAGCAAAGATGTAGTCAGTGATTCGAGTAAAAGTTCATTTCTCAAAGAATGTTTCAGAAGACGGTTCTTCTAGGCTACATAGTAATTTTCCCGGCCTACACAATATTGTTCCCGGAGTTGTGACTACCTTGAGAATCCCTGTGCTGCCCTTGTGGAAAGGTAATAATATCTCCACATGTTGTGTGTTGTCCCGGAGGCAGCGACCCCGATTTTCCCCAATAATACGAACCTTTCTGATCAGTGATTATGATCGTTATTTACTGTAACAAATTGATGTATTTGTTCTTTTTAAATTTTTCTCCTCAAGATTTCTTGTTGATTAAAGTAGCTGGCCTTAGTCGGAAGTTTTTAGCACGCTACAGTTTCCCTTTTTTTGTCCACGGTAATATACTTACTTGCCTAGCAGCATATACTTACTTGCCTAAAGAAGACTACCTCTTCATTTCTTTGGATGCTGAAGGGCCATTGATATATCTTGGGGTCTTAAACCTAAGGTTACTGGCTTTACACTATGCACTAAGCACTGGCTTTACACTATGATGGTGAGACCTATCATCACTTATGCACAGTGGTCTGGTAGTGCAGGATGCTACTTAGGGAAACTAGATCGAGGCTGGACAGGCTATAAAGAATGGCATACCTGGTATTCACTGGTGCTCTGAGAACCACACCAACTCGGGCACTTGAAATTCTTCTGGGACTTCCTCCGCAGAACATCTTTGTTCAATATGAGGCGGGCATTGGAGCCACCAGATTAACCAATCAGTGATGTTGTCATAGACTTACACACTTGCTATTTTTCTCCCAAACAACATATTTATGACCTGTACGATGACAACGTTGGCTGACATCGTCAGCTAACGATTTATGTGTGTTTCGTTCTGGAGAAAGTAACACTTTCTACCGAAATGTCTGTTAACGACATTAAAGTTTAATTGCGACAATATTGTGTTCATTATTGTTTATTAGTTTCGTGCAGCATTTTAAGTAAACGTATGGACCATACATGGCCGTACGCATTCGCCTACCCGAGAAGAAATAGTGAGCGGTATTGTCAGTGCATTGAGATAGCAGGATGATGAAAACTATTTTTTTACACAGTAAACCTGCATTAGTGCCCTAGATAATCTCGAAACTTAGGCGAGGGACCCTGTAGTCTCCGCTCCAATGCTCTGCACATTGCATTTATGCGTAATTTGCGTTTTCTTAGGGGGGTTAAATACTTTTACGAAAGAATAAGTCTTTCCTGGCCCCCCCATGGTTACGTCAGTTGCGTGCATGTGCATTAGAATGACGGATATGAAATATGGATATGTTTCTCATATTTGAAATTGCAATGTTCTTATTCAACCTTTATATTCTATCTGTGCTGTCAATTAAAAAATGATGTATTTAATTTTATGTAATTTTTTCTAATTTGCAGTCTGACAAGTGTGTTTCTTTGAATTGGATTAATAATTTTAAAGCTTCAATTTTCTATTCTGATTTGAATTTTTATTCTACATTATCTTATGTGCTTATATCAAAGTCGGATTTGCGATTTTGTTCCCTGTAGGCTGACTTATTTTGCCGCCTAATTTTAGCAAACTCAACTAGCGGCATAATACAGATTTTATCTATTTTGTCAAATTCTTAAAGCAAATTCTTTAATATATAATTCAGATATATTATATATAATTCAAATATTTAATATATAATTCAGATATATATAATTCAAATAATTCTTAATTCAAATTCTTGAAGCCTATAATGGTTATTTGAAATTCGTCTTTTCGCAAGTATTCATGAATTTTGTTCCTTTTCACCCTCTCTCAAGGCGACACTCATGGCAGCTCTCCCTTCGCCGATTCCTAGTTGCCGCCTCTGAACATGGCAATTGAAAATTAATAATCCAATTGGTCACCAAAATTCAGCCCCGCCTTTGCAAGCCTACATAGTCTATTGGTACTGTTCGTTCGCGAAAAGAAGTCCGATGGAATAGTTAGAAATAACGGGAGGTGACGTTACAAACGGCCTATTCTATTACAGTAGAGGAGGACTCCAATTTCAGAACTTGATTTTGGCGCCGACAAACGTTCACCAAAAAACAGTTCTGAAATTGTAGTCCTCCTCTGCAGTAGTGAACTAACCCGTTTGTGACGTCACCTCCTGTTATTTCTAACTGTTCCATCGGACTTCTTTTCGTGAACGAACAGTACATAGGCCACACTGTATTATTATATCCACTGCAGAATATAGCGAACGAAACCGAACAAATGACAAGTAATATCTGACTGTGAAAATGCTATAAACAATGAAATAAACGTAAAAAAATAGAAGTAGGCCCTATGTCAGGTGTTCTAAAGTTAAAAACAAAACGAAATAAACAATTGCAAAGCGTAATTTTGGGTGTACGTGTAAAATTAGAGGCTTTTCAAACATATAAATGCTACGTTTAATCAGTAATGAAATGAAATCGATTCATTAGAATGAATCGAATAAATCGACTAAATGAATCGACGAATGAATAGAAATGCATCGAATTCCCTTTATACATCTAAAATTACTTTTCGAAAATATTGCTTTTATCTTTAAATAAAAATAATGAATTGCCTGTGGAATTGTTCGACCGGATTTTGCTGTTTCTCCTCCTCCTTTTTGTTTCACATATTAGTTCCTCAACATATATACGTAGAAGCTTTTATAACACTTAAAAATCGATCGCTATAGGAAGTGTATCGGACTATGATTTAAAACCAATCACCTAAAATAAACAATAACTAAGTCTAAAGCGAGATTCTCTTGGACTATATTCCTCCCTCTCCTGAAAACACAGTTCTGTTTGCTCGGCCAACATTTCCAGATTATTTATTTATTATTTGCATACAGAACAACAACAGTTTTGAGGAGACTACGTCAAGCGAATGACTTGTTCAAATTTTTATAAAAGCGGCTCAAGGAGGGAGCCAACAATGCGAGCTGTATGGCATCTTTTTATTGAGGTTTAACATTATTTTTCCTTCTTGAGGTATCAACGTTTAGAATTCCGTCGACTTGTTTTACCATTTTGATTCTTTCTTTGCTTCCTTTTTTCCTGCTTTTTGCCCCGAGAGTTTCCATTTCCTAGTTTGAAAGTACACAGTATTTTCTCTTTTTTCGTGCTCGTTAAGTTTCATCGATTGCCGATATCTGGGTTGGTATATTTTTTCGACTTCTGGGGGTAAAGGGGTGACAAGTATGAGGTCATTCCCTTGGAAATTGATTAAAAAAATACATGAACACAGATCATGTACGGAAAATATAATGCAGTTAAAACTGAGCTTGAAATCTAAAATTATAATGCATTCTATTTTCTTAGAAACTTACAATATTTGGTTTTGAGAGAAACAGACCAAAACGATAAACACAATAATGTAAAATAAACACTATGATTGAACATTATGAGTATTCGATTATATTTAAAATATTTCTGACCGCAAATTAAATTGGAAATGGATGTATTTTTATTGGAAAACGTCACTTGGTAAAACTCTTATCTAGCCTACTATTAGTTCGGGTTCGATTAGCGAAAAAAAAGAAAAAAACCTTGCCGATTAAATGCTCATTGTAATCCGAAGACTAGTTCTCTAAATCTTACGTGGTTCGGATTCCACGGAAATTTATAGATTCAGTCAGTGGTATATTTCCCAATAGTTTATAACCTTGTGTATGTAGCCTAAGACGGCAAAATTTTGTGTATTGAGTGTGATATAGCAAAATTTTGTGTATCGAGTCTGATATGGCAAAATTTTAAAAGAAAGTTAAACGACATGCTTTCCATTTAAATACCAGTGTTCGATAGGCTTTTATTTTTTGCTAAAATTAAAATTTATTTCAATAAAATTGAATTTGATTTATTATATGTAAAAAAGAGATAATATTTCAATAAAATTGAATTCGATTTATTATATATAAAAAAGAGATAATATTTCAATAAAATTGAATTCGATTTATTATATATAAAAAGAGATAATATTTCAATAAAATTGAATTTGATTTATTATATACCAAAAAGAAATAATACTTCAATAAAATTGAATTCGATTTATTATATATAAAAAGAGATATTTCAATAAAAGTTAATGTTGTTTATGTTTCGATTTATGAGTTTGTTTTTCAACATATTTATTGTCAATACAAAAGTTTTTGGCGTATATTGAATGTAGCAATTTTTATGTTCCTACCACTGATTGGGGTTGCACGGAAGGGTAGAAAAGGGCAGCAAAAATAGCATAGTAATAGGTAGAATACCTTAAACGTTAGCACTAATGTTTCAGAGAGTAGTTTTTGACGTTAGTTTGGATGTATCGGTGCATTTTGGATAGACAATGCTACCCCTCATCAAGATTTGTTCCCTCAATATGAAGTTTTAAAAATAAATAGGCGAACAGAAGAATAGGCACAGTATGGGCGGAGAAATTTATTTATTTATAGGGAAATAATATTGGAAAATTACATAAAGACGTAGGCTAATAATGTGAAAGATACAAATGGTTACATTATTCAATTTCTCGCTTTCGATTTCGGCTATTAATGAATTTTACGGAGAGCAACATTAACAGGGGTCTGGTGGCATCAAAGAGGTTTTCAAAAATGTGTTCCTTTCCGCTCAAGTTCATTAAATCGAATCATTTTAATTAGCTACATTTTTAACAAGATAGAAACAAATTAATTGCTTTTCTCAACCGCGCCATCAATTTCCCCACATCTGATCCTTATTTTTACCCCGAATTCCTTCATTATCCAGGAAGATAGTCGAATGAGCAAAATTACCGAAGGATAATTCATTTCATTAAGCGTTGGGGTATGCCAATGCAATTCGCCTGAGATAAGTGAAAAAGTTTCCTAAGAGCACCAATTAAAATCTTCTCGATCTAATAATATATCAAGCGGTGCTCTGGCTTCGATATAAAGGGTTTGGGGACATAATGGAAAATCTCTATTAGAAGTCAACCCAATTTCCGACGGAAGCGATTTCTTTCAAAAATCAATTTTAGCTCAAATAAGAGTAAAAGCAATCGAAGGAAATTTAAAAAACACTCAAAAATAAAGTATGGGAGTTATTATTTGTTGATGTAATTGAGCAGTAAGAGCAATTACGGACATTGCGAAGTGAGTTCTGTTTCTGTTTTAGAAACGAAAACATAAAACTTTCACATTTCTTTCAAAAAAAATTGGTGATGCATTGACGAGCAATAACAGGTCTTTTCTCGGCTGTCAGGTGGGGTTAAGCTCCCGCCTCCCCCCCCCCGCTTTCCAACCTGTCTATGTCGAAGTATTCTAGTCTCAGATGGGCCGTTTTAACCATGGGTATAGTGGAGTTGGAACGCCGTTCCGTCACTGCATTTCTGTCACTGGCCTTCAGCGCCCATTCTGTCTCTCAGCCCCACCTTCCCAACAATACCTCCAAGGACAAAGCGTTCGGCACTGCTTTTTTTGGTACTGGCCTTTCTCGCCCATTCTGTCCCTCAACGCCCCACTTCCCAACAATACCACAAATGACAAAATGTTCCGGCACTGCTTAATTTATAACTACACTGTTGATCATAACGTATTCAGGTGCCCCTGGGCCGGAGCATAATTTTTATGGCCCCTTTTGCAGTAACTTCCAAATTACCTTATTTTTGCAGTAAGAGGAATTAATATAAAGTAGACAAGGGTTGAGGTCCGGGCACAGCTGGCCCACCCGTTACGATTGCTTTGAATTTGAGGAAAGAAAAAAAAAATTTACATATGAACATAAACACCTCAACGTAAAATCGACATAGCATAACGTAAAGCATATTAAATAGCTCTGTATGTGTAACACCATAATTTACGGTAGTTTTTGATGTTTGGTCGAGCGTTTCGACAAGTTTCAGACAGACACTTTGGCGAACGCTTTGGTTTGGGCCGAAAAACGCGAGTGTATGAACCAGTTAAAATCCCAGTAATTTGAATTTCGTTTTAAGATGCAGCTTGGTTCAAAGCTCATTGTTTTCTGCCAATTACGTCACCAATGACTCATTTTACGGTCTTGGGACGGGAAATAGAAAATTACCGACTCTGTAGCTGCATACCTTAGCAGCAATTACTTGTTAAGCCGTAGTTTATTTTTCGACTGAACGTGAAAGCGTTCAGTTTCGCGTTAAGCTATCTTTTAACGATTTACCGGTCGGTCCTGCGACTTAACCAACACTAATTAAATATTCACATATAAAAAATTAGACATTGGTAAAATGGACACAAAGTAGATCACCCAAGTTTTCGGATGCGTTAACTGAAGTCCTTTATCAGGAATAATAACTGCCCTGAAATTTATTTCTCCCGGAACTAAGAAAGGATTAATTCTGACGCGGTTTAAAAGTTTGGATGATCTATTTCATTTGCCAACTTGCCAGTGATTAATAACAATAATGTATAGAAAAATTTTCGGCCCCCACCTATAAGTAGCTCAATCTAGAGCTTTTTTATTTTAGGAGAAAAAGAGACGCCGTCCTCATCCCAGATTCGAACCAAGGTCCTTCCTTTGAACTCGGAGTGTCTTGACCGCTAGACGAACGAGGACAGGAACGACGCTCGCTTTATTATGTAATGTCTGTCTGTCTGTCTGAACGAATGAATGAATGAATGACAAAATAATATAAATTCAACCAACATACAGTTATGGTTGATACATCTGTTTCGATATTCTCGTTACAATTGAGATTTAGTAAATATTAACATGGTAGGTTAGAAATGGATAAGAGCAGAAAGCAATAGCTTGTTGCTAGGCTCTCATCCAGTTAGAATATTCAGTTAGTTTAATCTTTTGTGTGTAAATATTTTCCTAATACTTTGTATTTTTATTCCGTCAACTAAATGATTGTTTTCAGATAAAATTTTTTGTAACTGATGATATAATTTTGAGTACCTATTAGTGTTTGTTAGTAGTTTTTGTTCCATGATTTAACATACTAGAGGCTGATTTAAAACACTAAAAGCTGTTTCACACACAATACACTAGCTATTTTTTCACCTTTGTGAAAGCTTTTATAAGCTTCGCGGCTTTTATTTCTTAATTTTGGGATATTTATTTTTAAGCCATTTTTCAGTCAGTAGATTGAGAAATAGTCTTTTGTGTGCAAGGTAAAAAATACAGATGGCATGGTTTGTTTGTTTTGATGTTTTATGGCGCAAGAGCATCTGGGCTATACTGCGCCAGCAGATGGCATGAATTTTTTCCTATCTGTGTAACGCAATTAAAGAATTTTTTTTTCAACGTTCTTCGAAGTCTGCAGTTAATTTTTTAATGGAAGTTGTGAATTCGTTTATGAATAAGTTAAGAAGGGTGCACTGCACGGAACTAATAAAATAATTGCACAAATTACTTGAGTTTAATTTTAAAAGTTTCGTTTACTTTCGGTTCAGTTTTATTCTCATTTATTTTGTTTATTAATAAATACGTTAAATTGATGTTATCAGCAAACAATATTTCATTTTTGTAAACTTTAAACATGGTCTTCCATTATTTTCACTACCTTTTGTTTAAAAAATATTTCGCTTATTTATAACTAGTTGTTGTTGACGAAGCTTCTCCCATTTCGTTTATTAGTACATTATTTGAACAGTTGGGCAAGAAATTCTTCTTTAATTAATCTCCAGGGGTTTCAAGAGCTTTTTTAATCTGGTTCTTTCGTAATTACGGCACATATTTTGCTTATTGTCTTATATGAGCATTTTTTCCACATCCCTACCATGTTTTTGTGAGCTCAGAACTAACAAAATTGGTAGCAACAAGCTAACATTATAGCGAGGTCGCATTACCAGAAATAGTTAAGGCCTTACAGTGATTTGTGAGCAGCAAGTAATAATCAAATGGTTATTTATCCACTTAAAAAGAATACAAATAAATGCCTACATATGCATTTGATTTTAAGATAATTATTTCACCTTTTGTACTCTATACAATGCAACAATATAATTTTTTATTTCCATGCTAAAGTTACATATCGGTGCATGACGGAAGCGTAACTGTGCTCGCAAACTCTTTTAATGCGGTATTCAAGTGAATGCAAACCTCTTAATAACAATGCGGATTTGTACGCGTTAATTTGTTGAATATTTTGTTGAATCAAATCTTTGTTGTTCTTTACGGAATACGAGAAATCCCTTGTTTTTTCTCTACCGAAAAGAGAGCCCCGTTACTAGCATCGCTGCTACTCTTTCCATTTCCCAAACAAATCGCTTTTATAGTATCCTGATATATAAAATAATAAGGAATAAAGTATTATTATAACAAAACACCAAAACAAAAGGAATTATTCTAGCTGCCATTATTGTCAACCTGACCATTTTATTTATTTTCTATTAAATTCCTTCTATTCCCGCTTCTTTCACAATTTTTAAGTAATTTATTACATTTATCAATTCCATAATAATTTCGATTACTTTTTTCCTATGTTTGTTTTTATTTCATCTCTTTTTAATGTGTTATCTTAAATTTTTTATATTTGGATTTTTGTCAAATATTTATAGTTCAGTCATATTTACCTGTTGTAATTCTTGAATATATCATTATAAATATTTTGTATGTGTTTACTTCTATATTCATTATATTATTTTCTATTTTATGTGATAATACGTAGGTTTGTCAAAAAGTAAATTCCACTCTTCAAAAGAAAAAAACTGGGTCAAAAATACAGAACGATGTTTTGCTTACATCAAAGTGCTATTTAAAAGATACACTTAGATGTAATCCCCTCCTTTATTTAAACATTTGTCGAGGCGTGGTACTTGTTTTTCTATGCCTTGCACGAAAAATTTCCGTCCAACTTGGGATAGCCATTTCTGGGTTGCAGCTCCCACCTTCTGATCGAAACGATAACTTCTCTTTGCGAGTTCTTGTTTCATGGTACCAACGAATTGGAAATCACATGGTGCGAAGTCCGGTCTATAAGGAGGGTGTGTGGTTCTATACTTCCCACTTGATTTTTTTCAGAACGTCCTTCGCTAATGTCGTCGAATGCGGTTTCGCGTTGTCATGCAGGAGAATATGGCTCCCTTCGGCATGAATTCAGCATGCACTGCAGCTCCTCTGTCGTCAGCGTCATCATTAACTTACCCGCAGATGGAACCGTTCGGAACTTTTTACGAGTTGGGCAAGTGGAATGTCTCCACTCCATTTGTACGGTCATTCTCAAACATGTGAATCCATTATCCGATAGCTGAGCGGGAAACTGCCTTATAACCGTGCACTGTGTGCAACTGCCGAAAATTTTCAGTACAATTTGCAACCTTTTGTTCACAAAACACGAAAAACTGTACACACTTAAAATTTGGACGCAGTTTGTACGTGTTTTGAATCTCGCTGTTAGAAAGGCCAGAAATAAATATCAATTAATTTTTCCATTAGTTCGTTTACCCTTTGAAGGAGGTCAAGAAAAAATACATAAATGTATAATCGGCTCCAGACTTTAGGGTAATTTTAGTATATGCTGGTTTTTTCAATTGGAATTCGAATAAATGAGCTATATTTTTTATTCAACGTTATTAGCCTTTCAGCCATTAATACCTTAGAAATGTTACTATTCAGCCTTTTTTTTTTGCTATTCAGCCTTTCAAAATATTAATACCTTAGAAATGTTAATATTCTGCCTTTTTTACATATTTAGTCTTTTTACTATTCAGCCTTTCAGCCATTAATACCTTAGAAATGTTACTATATTTAAACATGAATTTTCTTTTTCTTTTTGCAGGCTGACAGAAATGACCATAGAGACATGCTTTTGAAAAGTTCTGATTGCGGCCGATTGCATAGTGGTGATCTGTCGAACCTTAGTTCGTCGACGTCTTGCAAGCCAATGAGAACTCAGCAGCACATCTCTTTGTACAATTGCCCACAACCAATAAACTGCGATGTTTAAGTCCCAGACAGTTATAGCTGTCTCGCGTATGGAACGAATTTGCTTGAACCTTATACCGAAAT
This sequence comes from Dysdera silvatica, assembly GCA_006491805.2. Taxonomy (NCBI): domain Eukaryota; kingdom Metazoa; phylum Arthropoda; class Arachnida; order Araneae; family Dysderidae; genus Dysdera; species Dysdera silvatica. The sequence continues at coordinate 91,587,934 of QLNU02003225.1, read as the reverse complement.
TCATATAAGTGGATTGAAGGCATTGCGGATGCCAAATTGCATTTTCAAATTTTCAAAGTTGTTGGCTATTTGAGCAGCCCGTTGTGTAAATAGATATAAGTGACGTTAAAGTTTAAGGACTCGGTGAAAGACTCGCAATTTTAGTGTATGGTTGACAAGTTGCATACTCTCGAAGCAATGGTGAACGAGAGTTTAAAATTACATATACTTTGGAGAAATCTGTTGTATAATGCACAACATGTTTTATGAAACACACGTGTACATAGTTTAGTTGTTTTCATACTTCTATGTCAATGTTCCGCGCTTTCAAAATTGTTCCTCGGATGCTGGGAAAACCATGTAAGAAAGATATTTGAAATAAAATCAGTTTTAAAGTCATGAACTTGGTATCTTTTTCTTGGGTTTAAAAATATGAGGTTTATTAAATGAAAGTGTTCGGTTGGGCTGCAATTTTATTGAATGAAAGGTGATGGTTTTCCACTTCGTTTGCCGTCTCTGTTACGTTAATAATAGCATTTTTTCCCATAAATGTTACCCGTTTGTGATACAACGGATCAGAATAAAGCATTTTATTTAAATAATACAGCTATTAGGCGGATACTAGTCAGTTTGAAATTATGGATAACATATTTACTCGTATATCTGCAAGGTATATCTTCTATTTCTGTGCCATTCCTGATGGACCGGATTTATCGGGAAAGATCAGGAAAACTGCCTTTATTATGCCTCTATCTCCTTATTCCCTTTGCATCCTCTTCCATCATAGGCCACATTAGATTAAAGACTAACATGATATTTCCGGATAGCCGAGAGTTGTTTGTTTGATTGGAATTTTATGGCGCAAGAGCATCCGGGATATACCTCGCCAAGCATGGTAAAATCAAAGACTGTTGAGGATTTCCGAGAAAGGTTTTCTCCTGTTTCTAAGTTTCAAAATTCCTTAATACTTGGAAAACTGTTTGTAGGATTGGATCTTAGTCCTACAAATGTTCTCTATGGGGAAAAGTAAAGAGAGAAGGGGGCCTTTAACAAGTATCTATTCGCAGCCCTCTTATGGATCAGAGACATGGAATCAAGTGGATAAAGTGGATAATCAAGTGGAATCAAGAAATACAGAAGTTGTAAACAACATACCAAAACATGGGGAGATGCATGCTTAGAATACTTAGAAGCGATCAGAAAAAAAAAATACTTGGGTGAGATAGCAAACAAGAATAGAATACATCATTATTAAAATAATAATGGGATAGGCATACCGCAAAAAAGAAGTGGGCAATGATGATAACTGAATTCCTCACTGGATTCTAAGAAATTATAAAAGGTCCACTCAACCTTTTCGAACTAATAATTAATAAATAAAAATCCTGATTGGAGTGAGACGTTGAAACGAATAACTCAGGAAAGAATTGTGTGAAAAGCACTTGCAGAGATCTTCATCCATCAGTGGATGGATGAAAGTTGATGATGGATGATGGACCGTGGATGATGGTTGAGTCGGTGCCGGATTTACGTATAGACCAAGTGGGCCTGTGCCTAGGGCCTCGCGGTTTTGGGGCGCCCCCCACCCACAGAGGTCTTGAAAAGATCTGGTACTAGTTAAGTTTAAACTTAATTTAATCTTATTTATTTGCAGATGTTCTATAAACCATGAGGGCGCAAGTCCTATAGCCCATGAGGGCGCACCGGCCCGGATTCCAGTTGGCCGGCGGCCCGGTCCGCCTCTGCTATATGCTATACACATTTTTAGCACGGCTGCTATGCTACTGCTGGTTTTACGATATTCCTAAAGGATATATTTCTTCTACGAGGTGTCGACGCTTCCATGGTGAGGAGTTTACGAATGTATTAAATGAGGGAATGATCGCACTTAAAGTTTACTATGGTAAGATTGTATTGTCCAGCAATACATATGTACAATACAATTTATATATATGTGTGTGTGTGTGTAGCGTGCTTCTTTAGGTTGAGTGTGCTGTCGTTTGGATTACACAACTCCCTCTATGAAATTTAAATCAATTGTACCTTATGATTTTCTTCTTTTTTTTTTTGGTATTTATTTACTATTTAGTTATTTTTAGTTTAATTTATCAAAGTATTTTAGTTCATTTTAGTTTAAATATTCAAATTACAAAGGCCAAACGAACATTAGCTATGTTCTGCATACGCTATTATATTTCGTAATTATGATTGGTAAATAGTAGAATGCAAGCTCTTTTGTAGTTTGGTACGTTTTTTAAATACATATGAAAATACAAAAAATACAAAAAAGACAATCAAGGATACATGAAGTTTACCCCCTTCAAATAAATACATACAATCCTCGAAAGTTTTGGAAAAAACGGCCTTCAGATTATTATCAAAATTGTCGCCCTTTGTAAATATGGGCAAAAAATATATAAATTTTAATTAAAAAATATGTATATTATAAAAACTCGTGCAAGATCTCTTAAACCTTAGAGATTAATCTTACTTAAATCGAAAAAGAAACCCAAAAATACAAAAAATTATGTTGAAAAACACTTTCACAGTCTTTTCACGACAAACTGCAATTAAAAATTCTGATCTTCGCAAAACTTTCATTTTGGGCTTGCGTCATGCTTCTTTTATTTCTCCTCTTTATAGAGTTTTTAATAATTATCCAAGACTTGTCTATATCGTTGTCATGAGCACGCAAGTTCGCTTTATGAGAAATAAAAATAAAGGAATTTGAAAAACAAAACAAAACAAAGACCGATTTACGACAAAGGATGACTTTCCATTGAAAGGTGAGCATTAGGACGAGCGCACATCTAAACGCTTTTTCTAAGCAGTCTTGAAATAATAGCAGACAGAGAAATTGCCCACATGTTAGCTATATGTCTACGTTAAAAGGTGCATATATACCTGGACTATTAACGCGAATGTTATAATTGTTTTACGCGTCAGAACGCCTGTTTTCATAAAATATTGATATGTCGTATCCAATTTAAAGAATCAGGCAAAGATACCAAACCATTATGGCAGTCTTTCATAGGAATAAATGTAAAAATATAATAGCGATGATATTGTTATGTCTTGGATATATATCAAACATATTACACACATATAATATGTGTGTAATATGTTTGATATATATTACATATTACACACATATAATGCAAACGTGCAAAGCGTTTCCATACACAAGCAGCTTAAAACGAGATATGTAAGTATTCGAAAAATACATTTAAATATACTTATATAGATTTTTAGGATGGTATACGTGTACTAAGTGGAAGATAATATATATACCTGTAAAATGATAATACAGATATATGGAATCGGTCCTACCTGCATCCGAAAGTTCGACTCTTAAGATAAAAGAAAAGCTTGTCTGAAGTCCGTAATTGAAAATAAGATGCATTTTTATTTTAATTCTTCACTTTTTTATTTTTTTTGTAGTTCTTATTTTCTTTGCTTAAAATACAGGAATTTAACAGTGGATCTTATATGAAAATTACAGTAAATCTACACTGTATTATAAACCTTGCTTAAGTCCGTTTGGGTCAAAATTTAGGTCCGTTTAGGTTTAAAGAGTCCGTTTAGGTCAGTTTCTTGATAACGTTACGTTCTCGGTGTTACTTGTGAGATTTTATTATCAATAACATTAAATCAAACAACAATATCAATCAACGTTTATTGGCGTAGTGATACCAACGCCGATGGTATGGCGTGATTAGATGGTGAAACGTTCGAAAGAAAATAAATATTTCTGCCTTCGGTGGGACCTGAACCCACGACCTTCCACTTGCCGGGCGGAGGCTCTACCCACTGAGCTACGAAGGACAATATATAATCTCTTTACGAACGTATATATATTGTTGCCAGTTATTTCGCAGAATGGTGTAGTACATAGACTACTATTTAAACCAAATTGCAAAGAGACTGGTATTAAATTGATCGAAATGCACGTTGCAGCATATGTATTTATTTTATATAAATCGAACACTACGCAGATTAAATCAAACAACAATGTCAATCAACGTTTATTGGCGTAGTGATACCAACACCGATGATGAAACATTGCGAATACTGTTATACTTGCATATTAAGCGTTTTTGTCGCTATTATTTGAAGGCGGTGCTGGTTATTAATATTAAGAAGATGCTAAAGCTAGGTAAGGTGTGATATTGTAGCTCACGTCACGTAACTCTAAAGTTACTTCAAGGCTGTAAATACCAGCTTCCTGAGTTACGTGTGCTAAACGTACTACGTTATCATTTTCTTCAAAGTTGTAAAATTCTTTGCATGCTGAAGACCTTTTATCGTTCTTGCTTAAAAATTTCACGCACTCTCTCACTCGCTTATTTTTCTTATATTTTCTTCTTACGGTATTTTTTCTATCTTCCTTTTTATTTATGTATTTTCTTGGTAAGTTTTTGAAATGTTTCTTAAAAGGGGCTACAATTTTAAGTATTTCTTTGTGTACTTCATATGTAAAAAGCATTTTACATACACACACGCACATACACACAGACATAACACATTTTATGCATGTTATTTTTCGCATCGTATGAACTATTAACAGTGCAGTGGACTCTTGATTTTACGAAATCGTCTGACAGCAAAAAAAAGTTCACAAAGTCGAAAGTTCGGTAAATAAAAATTAACATTCGTTCCATGAAATATTCTCCGTGATCAATATAATAGTTCGTAAATGTGAGGTTCGTTAAAACGCTAATTCGTGGAAATGACTGTTCGATACAGTCCTTAATTTATTAAGGATCACATGAGATGAATTTCTCAGTGATTGATAAAAATGTAGCATAGTTGTTATATCTTTATGAAATGAAATTATTATCTATGAAAAGGCCGTATTTTTCACACGCGATATATAGATTGGACCATTTCACGTGATAATATAAAATATTTCAAAAAATAACAGTTTTACAAAAAAAAATTTGAGGCAAAAGTTGCTTGTCTTGGGGTGGGAGGGGGAGAGAGTTTTTCCTTAACCATTTTTTACTTGGAGGCCGTTTTAAAGGTTATTTGAAGGTCAAATTCGTTTTTTCAAAGGGAATTTTTCTTGTTTTTTATTCTTATTCCTCATAAAAAAGTAAAAAAAATTTATAAAAAGCATTTTTTTGATTTAGCGCTTAGTTTCCAGGATATTTAAAAAATGAGCTTGAATAAAGACGCTTATGCCATTTCGTGCGTGTTGCATATTACTCAGAGATTCCCCATAAATAAGAACATTTCGTTTTTTCTTCTACAGACAGGTACTTCATTTTTAACACACAATAAGCTAAAATTCCATAACTAATTTATCTTAACACTTAAGACGTAACTTTTAAATGACTTGCGTTAAATGCACGGCTTTAAGACGGAAGTAGAGGAAAGGTTCAATGCAGGTAGCAAGCCGCTGTTTTACTTCGGTACTAATTAGCGCGAGGCGCAATATTTAATTTTTCTAGATAATATAAATCAATTGCAGGACTTATCAACCAATCATATTTATTTTTATTTGTGTGTTCAATGTCTTTCCAAGTACTGCATACTTAATTTCTTTCATGTTTTAAATATTAAATTAGTTGTCTATGATATATATAGTAAAAGTGAAAGGTCGAGTTCCAATGGATGAATTGACTGGAACAATTTACCAGATACCCTGCAAAGACTGCGAAAAAGTATACACTGGCGAGATGGGAAGAACTGTTTGTACACGTAAAAAAGAACACTGAGTAATCTTCTGGCAGAACATGCCTGGGAGAAAGGTCATGTTCCTGATTGGAAAAGTACAAAAGTTCTTCATAAAAATGTAACTTCTCGCTATTGTAGACTTTTTCTGGAGTCTTGGGAGACTTTTCGAATGCGAAGTAAGGCGATGAACATCGCAAAATCGATGCCTGAACCTTACCGCATTTTTGCTAGGAGATGGGGGAAAACCAGTTTCAGACAGGGGGGATTATCCAGTGCGGGAGAGTTTTTAAAAAATTCAGATTCAGACAGGTGGGGAGGGAGGGGGAATCCGAGTGCGGGATAGCTTTGGGGGAAAAACCAAAGTTGGGGTATAAATACCGAACGCCTACACTTCCTTGACACTTTCGCTTGATGAAGGGAACAGTAGTTCTCGAAACGTTGCGAATATTTTTGCCTGTATGTTATAGGTGTTGGGTACTGCTATGTCGATTAAGTACGTGTTCTTACTCGACTTATCGACGAGGGTTATGACAGGAAGGTTAAGAGGGACTGTCTTTCCTGGTATGATTGCTCTCTCCCAGTAAATTTTGTGTGTTTCGTTCTCAAGCACGACCTCTGGCTCATATTTGTAATATGGGCATTTCTCTGTCAGGAAGTCAATATTCACTGCCAATTTCTGGTGAACTATTTTTGCCACTTAGTTGTGTCTATGTTTGTAGTCTGACTGCGCGAGGATCTTGCATCCTGCCATCACGTGTTGTATTGTTTCCGATGCCACATTACAGTGTCTGCATTTGTCATTTTCTATGTCTTTCTGATGAATTTCTGATTCTTTCTTGTTGCGATCACTTGGTCTTGGATGGCTAGCATGAATCCTTCTGTCTTTGGCTGGAAAGTGCCTTTGGCCAGCCAAGAATTTGATGCCTTTTTGTCAACGTGTGGTTGTTGCAGGTCATTGTAGTGCCTGCCATGTAATGGTTTTCCGGCCCAAGTTCTCAGTTTCTGTTCGTTGGCTGTTTCGAGGACACGCTCTTCGGTACTACACAGGTTTAGTGGCGTGTAATTTGCATCTGCTTGTGTTATGGCTTGGATGAGTGGCGATCGGGGACTCTTCAACTGGAAGTATTGCCTCATGCTCTGGATCTGCTTGTCATGTAAGTCTTTGAGGTCCGCTTGTCCGCGTCCTCCTTCTTCCCGGGGTAGTGTTTGCCGTTTCAGGGTGTAGTCGTCCGGCTCTTCTTTGGATGGTTCTCATTTTCCGCCGGAGTTGTTCTAGTTGAGTGTTGGACCATTTGATGATCCCGAAGGAGTAGGTGAGCACTGGTACCGCATATGCGTTAATGGCTTGCGTGGTGTTCTTCCCGCTCAGTTTCGTCTTCACAATGCTTCTAAGTCTTTCTTGGAATGCTTGCGTGAGCTGGACTTTGACTTTCTTGTGCTCCTGCTGCCGTTTTTGCATTATCCCTAGGTATTTGTAGGTTTCGCCCTCGTCCAAGGTCTTCAGTAGTCTCCCGTCTTCGAGTTCGATGCCTGGTAAATCTTCTTTGCTATTCTTCTGTATTTTGCACTTATCGAGGCCGAATTCCATTCCTATGTCCTTGGAGAATGTCTCTGTTATACTGATGAGTTGTCGGAGTTGGGTGATTGTTGGCGCGTATAGCTTGATGTCATCTACGTACATGAGGTGGGAGACTTTATGTAGGTTTCTCTTGTCTTTCTTCAGCATGTATCCGTATTTACTTGTGTTCAGCATCCTTGACAAGGGGTTTAACGCCAAGCAGAACCACTGGGGGCTTAGTGCGTCTCCTTGAAAGATTCCGCGGCGGATGGGGATCTCGGCCGTTTCTATTTTACTGTCTGGCGTGTTTAGCTGTAACCGGGTTCTCCATTGTTTCATGCTGCTCTGTAGGAATCGGATGATTGAGGGATGCACTTTGTATATGCTGAGTATTTCAAGGAGCCACGAGTGCGGAACAGAGTCGAAAGCCTTCTTGTAGTCTATGTATGCGGTGTTGAGTTTTCGCTTTTGTTTTCTTGCTTGTTCCAGGATAACTGAGTCGATGGTAAGCTGCTCTTTACATCCCAGAGTCCCTTTCTGGCATCCCTTTTGTTCTTCCGTCATTAAGTTGTTGCTTTCGCTGTGCCGGCTTATTTTTTCAGAGATGCACCCCGTGAGTATCTTGTACAGGGTGTTAAGGCACGTAATGGGTCGGTATTTCGCTGGGTTACTGGTATCCTGGTCCTTCGGTAGGAGGTAAGTTATTCCCTTGCAGAGGAATTCAGGCATTTTGCTGGGGTCTTCAATTATCGCCGTAAGTTCCTTGGCTAATGGGCCATGGGCGCTGGTAAATTTCTTGTACCAGAAGTTGTGTATGCCGTCAATACCGGGTGCTTTCCAGTTGTGCGTACGTTGGATTACCTGCTGGAGTTCCTCTATCGTGATGCCCGTGTACTCCATCTCCTCTATTCCTCTCGTAGCCTCCATTTCTTGCTGAATCCAGGGGGCGCTTTTGTGCTGTACTTCATTGGACCATAGTGTCTTCCAGAAGGTCTCTATTTCTGCTGGCTTTGGGGCTTCGTACTTGTCTTTGTTCGCTGGGGTCTCTTGGAGCTTCCTGTAGAAGGCCTTCTGGTTTGCTTGGAATTGCATGTTCTGTTGTTTTTTGTTGGTACAGTCTTTGTATCTTCGGAGTCTTCTGGCGTATACACCCAGTTTTTGTTTGAGGGTATCCAGATATTCGCTGATGTGTTTATTCTATATACAGGGTGTCTTAGAAGGTCGTTGACAAACTTCCAGGAGTTGTAGGGAACACCAAATGAACCATATCGGCCAATGGAACGCATGTCCGAAACGGAACCGGTTTCTCAATAGAGTGAATTTAGTGTATACGTCCACCTCGCGGCTGCGTAACCAATTACATCAATTAAAATATTTTTTTCATACAGAATTTAAGTGATTCACCTAATAACACAGCAGAGAACAAAACATCCGGAATTCCCTTTTCTGATCCGGATC
>QLNU02003225.1:91565983-91576585 GCA_006491805.2 Dysdera silvatica | reverse complement strand
AAATATGATAAGATTACAAAACTGAAAAATATGATAAGATTACGAAACTGAAAAATATGATAAGATTACAAAACAGCAAGATGGAGCAAGATTTTACAAATTTAAGGTATAATAATACCATAGACGTGAAGGATATCGTAAGAAAATATGGATTTTGGGCTATATTTTTCATTCACACACATACGCATAAGTATTGCATGCAAAATTTAATTGAAATGAAATTAAATGTTTCAGACATTAGAATATCATAGCTAAAACAAGTCATAATTGTTTAGTTGGAACCTTTCTGGAAATAATCCCTTCTTTCAATTATTATTGAATTCGGAAATATTACGCAAAATCCAAACTAAGTCATTGTTTAGGACTAACTTTCGTTTCATAAGAAAAACTACTAATTTTACTAAGTTTTATGGAAAAGAAATACTTTAATTAAATGTCAGAATATCATCAGGGTTGTATAATTTGTTTGTAGAACGCACCGGGAGAATTAGCAGTTGTGTGTTGTGTAGAATCTTATTAGGTCCTTTATTTTATTTTTTTTCTTTTAAAGATACATTTGAAAATGTTCGCATTTTCTTCTCTTAAATATATTGTGTTTTAATAAGTTTTTCAAAGAGCTTAAATTCACTGGTATTTCTGAGAAGTTATTGCAGAAGATTAAATAAGACTATCAACAAAGGACGATGCCAGATGTCTATGGGATTTTGCCTACGGCGTTCCACAACAAATCAAATGCCATTCGACGCGTCTCACTGAGTAGATGAAATATGTCAATGGACACAAAGCTGTCAGATCATACAGTCATGAGTTAGAGGTCATAAAAGGTCATTCTGTGAGGAGAATCTCCAATGTTATTAGGATTTTGTCTTTCATCGTTTCACAATAAATCAGATGCCATTCGGCGGGTCTCACTAAGTAGATAAAAAATGTCTATGGGCGCAAAGCTGTCAGATCATGCAGTCACTAGTTACAGGCTACTAAAGAAGAGGGCCAATGTTATTAGGATTTCGTCTTTCACCATTCCACAACAAATCAGATGCCATTTGACACGTCTTACTGAGTAGATGAAAAATGTCAATAGGTGCAAAGCTGTCAGATCATGCAGTCACGAGTTACAGGTTATTAAGGAAGAGGGCCAATGTTATTAGGATTTTGTTTATCGGCGTCCCACAACAAATCATATGTCACCTGTAACTCGTGACTGCATGATCTGACAGCTTTGCGCCCATTGACATATTTTATTTACTCTGTGGGACGTGTCGAATGGCATTTGATTTGTTGTGGAACGCCCATGGGCCATTTTTGGCATCCTCCTTTATTCTGAAGAATTTTTGGATAATGTTTAAGCCTTTGCTGGACGACTTTTTAATTAAACTGCTACCAAAAATCGCAAGGATCATAAGTAGATACTTTTACAGAGAGAATATCTGATGTATAATTTTTCTTCTTTCCTAGAAATATTTAAAGAAAAACAACATCAAACAACTTTTAAAAATAGATTTCGGGTAAAGTAAGAAATTCAATTTAATTTTAATCCCTAGAAAACAACAGCTTTCTTCTTGAAGGCTGATTAAAAATTCTGGAACTATATTAATTTTCTTGGAACAAAAGAAATTAAAATTTTCTCATATTTTGGAAGTCTCGAGGTAATCATAGATCGGCATAGCAAATATCCGTTTCCCGAAGGTAATGAACAATTTTAAAGTTTTCTAGAATTCTGTACTGACTTTAGTCATTCTTTCAATATAAAACTCAAAAATTTTCCCTCTTATGTTTTGGTTTGAATACAAAACGAGTTTTGAATATCGATTCATAAGGTAAAATGGGCTAAAGATCCTCCCCATGACCTTTACATACAAGTTTTCGTCCTCTTCCAAGAAAACACAAATGAAGCAAACAAAAAATCAAGTAAATATAGCGCGAATGACTTTTTTAATAAAAAAATAATAATATCCGATTTAGTAATAGTGGAGAAGAAGCAAGTGTGGACCATAAATGTGTCACTAGTCAGAGAAGCAAAAATTCAAGAAAATGATTTGATAAAATCAAGCAATAGAACGACTTGATTGGATCAGTAAAGCCGGGTATGACGGGTAAGAGCAAAATCCATTCCCATTGTAATGGAAGAATTGGGTGCAATTCTAAAAATTCCTGAATACCACCTCACAAAATAATATTCGAAATTGACCAAGAAAGGATGTGTTAACTACGAAAGGCTCTTTTACTTAGAACTGCATATATATATAGTACTTTAGTACCTCAGATTCTTAAGAAGGGCCAGATACGAGAGAAAAATTTCAATTGTCAAAACAAGATTGACTGTACTTGTAAATAATAATAATAATCGCAAAGTAGACGGCATACAAATAACCTTAATGATCCATTGGAACCTTTGCCAAAAATAAAATGCGCCAGTTAAAAATGTTATTGAGAACACAAGGCTAAAAATGATAAAAAACCACCAAGACAAAATATTATGGGATTTTCAAATATAAACCCACAAATATGTAGTCCATAATACACGAGATTTAACAATTATGGAAAAAAGAAAACAAGTGCATATAATAGAAATGGATATATATCTGGGAATAAGCGCACCAAAATACAAAGATTTACAGATCGAAATAGAAAGTTCATATGGAAGAAAAAATGCAAGAATTATTCTAATTGTACTAATAATATTAGATTGAATTCCAACAAAATTTGATCGTCACCTTAAAAGGATGGAATAATTAAGATAACACTCCATCAACCTCAAAAGAACGTTCACCAAGGAACTATTTGCATCCCAAGCAGTGGCTGACTATGATTATTAGGGGGCCCCGGCCCAACTTGCACTGGGGAACTCCCTGACACGCGTATAAAGATCGGGTATAAATCTGAAAAATATACGTACCCCTATTCCCATTTAAATGTATAGGTAAAAATATGCTTTTTTTTTATCACACTTTCACGTCAACGTCGGATGTCAAAGAGCGCACTTGCATAGTTGAAGCTGTGAAAGTTTTGGTAAAAGTAGAAGATAGTGTGTGGCGCTGACGAAAGAATTTCGTGTTTTTGAAAATACTGAGGCTCTCACACCTGTTGTGATCATTTGAAAAAAAGTAAAATGCTACAGTTTTATCAAGATTTAAAGAGAAAAAAGGATAAAATTGGTTGCGAAAAAATATGCAATAAAAAATAACACATCCTAAAAACATATAATCTCCAAAATTTTAAAGCCATTTATGATAAAAAGTAGCCAAATTACAACACAGTTAAGCAGTGAAATTGCAAAACAAGCAACAATGAAAAAGAGCTAAGTTTAGTTATTCTCAAAGCTGCAGCTGTATTTATAATTGCTGTAATTATAGATACCAGTCATGATTTCGCTAGATTCATTTCGCATCGTAAATCCGAAGAAGGAAGAAAAAAAATGATTTTTTGCATTAATTTACTATTTTATTGCATTAAATCAAATAAAATGATTTTGGGGGCTCCCCCCCCCTCTTTGTGGGGCCAGGAGTCCGGCCCCGCGAGCCCATGCCATAATCTGGCCCTGATCCTAAGAAAATTCTGATAGCTCAAGTCCTTGGTATGCATTTAAGATCCTTTCTTTCTGATGGGTAATCCATATAACCCAGATTACAAGGATATATATGATTATGTAAATATCCGGCCTTTGCCAAAACAATAACCAAATGGTTAAATATTGGTTTGGTAGCCCGCAATATGGGTTTCTCATTGGTCCCTATTGGGGTTCTTCCATGATTCTATTGGAGGCCTCCCATTGGTTCTCATTGGGTTTTCCCATTCTGCGGGACTACTCTGATGAAGGGTTTTCCAGAAATTTCAAGTATAAAAAAGAGACAGAAACATAACATCGTCATTACTCCTGATGAAGGACTGCTGCTGACGTCCAGCTTGATGATGATCTTTTAATTCTTTCTTTACCCAGTCTTAATTTCTCCCTGGTACCCTGCAACATTTCCTGTAATATTGAATTGTGAACTTGCAATATAATGATAATTCATGTATTTTAATGTACAAAGATAGTATTAAATTAGCCTATAAGCAAAAGGCCGCATTAATGGCGGAAGAACAAGGCTCCCTTACGCGAGGTTTTAGGCCTTAAGGCCAATACAGAGGTGAGGTCTAACTTTTTGTGAATATTAAACACTCCAATTCTTGTAATCTTCGAAGTTGTCTGAATTACAGGAAAGAGCTGGAAGACAATCGACAAACTGTGGATAAGGTTTTCTTTCTTTGTGTTTTATGTTGCAGGCACATAGCTAGGATTAAGCTGCCTCCAAGCACTACAGTTTTCATAGCAATTCACTCCTTTGCCACTTTGGACATAAAGTTCATCGTAACAAGTACATCATCACAAATTCTTTACTTTTATATTTATCTAATAATCTTTATTTTACTTTTTTTAATCTAATCAATTATTCTAGTATTTTGCTTATCTATCCTTTCGTCTATGGTTCGAGATTAGAAACCCTTTTCCTCCCTCCTTTCATTTATTCTACTTTTGGGTGGTCAAGGCGAAATCACCATTCATCATCAGGTCTCGCCAGCCAAGTTCACAATAATGGAGTTCCTAGAAGAAGACCATCCTAGAATGCATACCTCCAGCATCTGTGTGGTTTTTGTCTACAACAGAAATACCGACGTACTGCCTGACTATTGAAACCGATCCAAAAATATGCTTCGACGCCAGGTATCTGGAAATGACACTGTGGCGAGAGGCAGTCTCAATTGTCCAAGTATACTCCAAGCCGTCCTAAGATGTTGCCGGTGATCTATCTCAAGGAATCTTGTAACTAGCGGCCGAAAATTCTAGAATGACCACTAAAACCTTGGCGACCTGGCGCTACTTACTGTATGTCCTGCAGCGACTCAGCAAAGCTAGTGAATTAGCAAGGTCACATATTAATTGCATGAGAGCCGCACCCCAAATAGAGGTTATCAAAAGTAAAATTTTTAGCAAATATAGCAACGACAAGTTTAGAAATGACAAATAATAAGTTGGAGCGAATTTTAAATCTACATCAACGCGTTATAAGCCATCCACTAATAATAAACAGTGTAGTAGATGCTCATTATCTCATAAGTATGGAGAGTGTTCAGCGTATGAAAAGGAATGTCGCTCGTGTAAAAAACTGGTTCACTTTGCTAAATGTTCCAAGTCAAAAAAACGTATCCACAATAACGAGTACTGACAGGACACGAGACAATCAAACAGTTGATGGATTAAATAAGGAATTCAGTAGTTTCACAATCAGAGAATCGAAAACCTATGAAAATATAAATAACGTAATTGAGAACAAAAATGTGAATAATTACGCGGACTGGTTTGAAACAAGTAAGTGTAACAATGGTTTTGAAATAAAATTTAAATTAGATACTGGAGCACAGTGTAACGTGGTTTCTCAAGAGATTGCAAGTAAAGCTAACTTAAAACTTAATTCTCCAAATGTAAAATAATTGTTGTCATTTACTAACCATAGAGTAGAAATTACTGGCGAAACTCTCGTGGAGAAAAATAAGACATTTTCTATTAAATTAATGATCGTTAAAGAGAATGTTCAACCAACCTTGGGAAAAGACTCGTGTGTAAAGTTAGGGTTATTAATCCTAACGCATCCAAAATTATAGTTTATTTGAACAATTAGTAAACAACAGCGATAATATAGGCTGTTTAGAGGATTTCAAGTATGATTTAGATCTCATTTCTGAGCCAAATCTTGAAATATTTCCAGCTAGACGCGTGCCTCACACACTTTGGAAAGACATAAAAGAAAAATTAGATCGTATACAACGTTTAGGCATTATAAAACCAGTCACCGAGCCCACTCCAGTAGTATCGCCTATGGTCATCGTACAGAAAAATGGTAAATTAAGATTATGTATTGACCCTTCAAGTCTTAATAAAAGTATAAAAAGGAGGCATTATCCACTAAATACATTAGAAGAATAGAAGCGAGAATATATAACTCAAAATGGTTCTCACTACTCGATTGTAAGAAAGATTTTTGGTAAATCCAACTAACTGAACGTACTACAGATACCTTACGATACTCCATCCTGGGGCCGCTATCGACATTTGCGGATGCCCCTAGGAATCTCGTCAGCTCCAGAGGTGTTTGAACAACTAATGGAAAACCTACTCAAGAGTATAGAAGGCGTAGAATGCGCGATAGATGATATATTAATCCATGTAACCACTAAGATAGAAGCAGACAACATTACGTCTAAAGTATTTTGTCAGACGCAGGGTTAACACTTAATACAGACAAATGAGTGTTTTCGGCACATGAGGTAAAATTCTTTGGACATCTAGTGGGTCGAGACAGGTTATGGGCCGATCCTGCTAAAGTTGAAACAATCAATAGCCATAAAGGACCCACAGATATACCAACTTTACAACGGTTACTTGGAATGATAACGTATTTAGCCAAGTTCATTTCAAATCTATCGGAGCGCACAGCCCCGCTAGGAGACTTGAGCAAGAAAGACACAGAATGGGTCTGGGATAACATTCATAAAAAAAAGGCCTTGAAGGACTTACAGAAATTATTGAAAGATCTATCCACGTTAAAGTATTTCAATGTAAATAAAAAAGTAACGCCTTCGGTTGATGCTAGTCATCATTCGCTACTCGCAGTTCTAATGCAAGACGATCGACCGGTTGCTTATGCGACTAAAGCGTTAGACAAAGCACAGGGCAACAATTCTCAAATCGAGAAAGAAGCATTAGCAATTAAGTTCGCCTGTCTTAAGTTCCCCCGTATGTATGGGCAGTCAAGCAGCTAACAATGGAAACAGACCATAAACCACTGACCTCCATTGCAAAGAAACTGTTACATAACGCACCACTCAGATTACAACGAATAATGTTTGATATTAAAGCTTATAATCCGATAATTAAGTACAAAAAAAGGCACAGAGTTATACATAGCTAACACGCTTAATCGTGATTGTAAGAAACAGTTTGAAGACTTGCCGGAACTACAATTTGAAGTGCATATTATTGTTCCCATGACCGGTCAGAAGTTCAATCAGTTCCTAGAAGCTACGCGTAATAGTGAATAATTGCAATTATTAAAAACCACCATACTAGAAGGTTGGCCACAGAAAATAGATAAAGTTCCACTTACTTTAAGAAAATACTAGCCTTATCGAGATGAATTGAGTACGTACGAAGGTTTTATATTTCGGTCTGATCTCACATTAATACCCCAGGAAATGCGAAATATCACTTTAAATCATATACACGGCGGACATATGGGGATCCGCAGTACATTACCAAGATGTCGAGAAAACGTATTTTCGCCTAATATGGGCAAAGATAAAGATACGTTAATGTCTGTTCAGTCTGTCAAAGACACCAAAAGGATAAAGCAAAAGAGCTCTTATTATTAAATAAAATAAAAAAAGAATGCACGAAAGACCTTGGCAGGTAGTCGTCACGTTCATCTTTGAGCTGAACAAGGAGTATTATTTAGTGGTAGCTGACAGTTACTCAGAGTTTTACGAGTTTCGAGAATTATCGAGCATAACCGCAGTGAAAGTAATAAAAGCTTTACAAGAAATATTCTCCACTCACAGGATTCCCGAAATCCTGTGTTCAGATGAAGGAAGCCAACTAACGTCAATTGAATTTAGCAAGTTAGCAAGTTCTTGGAATTTTAAATTACAAACATCTAGCCCGTACTATAAACGATCTAATGGGTTAGTCGGAAGATACGTCCAAGGAGCTGAAAATTTATTGCGTAAATGTAAGGCAGATAAATCTGACATTTATCTGGCTCTAATAAATTCACGGAACACCCCAAGAGGAGAGATAGGATCTCCCGCTCAACGGTTATTCAGTAGAAGAATTAAAGATGTTCTACCGTCCACAACAAACTTGCTAATCCTTAAAGTCATCGCCAACGTGACTGCCAAATTAGGAAGACTGAGAGAAAGACACAAGTTATACAAAGATCGTACTGCTAAGGAGTCGCTACCTTTCGTCACAGGGCAACAGGTACCATATAGAGTTGGTCATCGCGACTGGAGACCTGCTGAAGTAATATCCGCTTTGAAGGAACCTCGATCGTTTATTAACCGAATATCCGATGGGAAGCAACTTCGAAGAAACACTTGGTTCTTGAGACACTCTCCACCCGTCAATATTGCAACATCTGACTGTTTTCCTTCGAACTCTGTCGAACAATACCAACCAATTCACGAGTCCCGAACGCCTTGTGAAAACACTTTTGCCATGCCTGACAATTTTACTAATCCCAGCGATAATTACATCACGAGATTCGGTCGAACTGTTAAGAAGCCAGATCGACTAACGGAGACAATCCAACACGTGATGGCAGGATGCAAGATCCTTGCGCAGTCAGACTACAAACATAGACACGATCAAGTAGCGAAAATAGTCCACCAGAAATTGGCAGCGAATGCTGGCTTTCTGACAGAAAAATGCCCGTACTACAAATATGAGCCAGAGACCGTGCATGAGAACGAAACACACAAGCTTTACTGGGATAGAGCAATCATAACAGACAAGACAGTCCCACATAACCGTCCTGACATAACCCTCGTCGATAAATCGAATAAGACCACGTACTTAATCGACATAGCAGTACCCAACACCAATAACATACAGACAGCCATATACTATAATTTTTGCCACCCACGTTTTAATTACAGCTCAAACTAGAGCTTGTGTAATTTTGGAGAAAAAGAGACGCTTTCCCCATCCTGGATTCGAACCAGGGTCCCTCCGTTTAGCCCGGAGTGTCTTGGACCGCTAGACGAATGAGGACAGGAAACAACGCTCTCTTTCTCCGTATGTAAAGATGTTAAGGTATTATTACCCTCCGCAGGGATAACACAATTGCCAAATATGGTCAACACAAGAAAGCCTCCGGGGCGAGATTTTTGTGAGTTTTCGTGGGGGAATTTATTATACAATAATTTTTGCCACCCACGTATAGCTTATAGCTCAAACTAGAGCTTATTCGTTTTGGAGAAAAAGAGACGCTTTCCCCGTCCTGGATTCGAACCAGGGTCCCTCCGTTTAGTCCTTTCTTGTGTTGACCATATTTGGCAATTGTGTTATCCCTGCGGAGGGTAATAATACCTTAACATCTTTACATACGGAGAAAGAGAGCGTTGTTTCCTGTCCTCATTCGTCTAGCGGTCCAAGACACTCCGGGCTAAACGGAGGGACCCTGGTTCGAATCCAGGATGGGGAAAGCGTCTCTTTTTCTCCAAAATTACATAAGCTCTAGTTTGAGCTGTAATTAATACGTGGGTGGCAAAAATTATAGTATAATAAATTCCCCCACGAAAACTCACAAAATTCTCGCCCCGGAGGCTTTCTTGTGTTGACCATATTTGGCAATTGTGTTATCCCTGCGGAGGGTAATAATACCTTAATATGGTGTTTTAATTTCGATGCCTTCCCAAATATTTTTCAAAATGTCGTGTAATAAATTTTGAATATTAAATAAGCATGGCTAATCAAATACGCGGATTATTCTTATTACGTTAACCTGAATATATACAAGGTGATTCAAAATTTATATTACCTCAATTGTCGTTTTAACAGTTAGCCATGGGAAAAAATTTACGCGGAAAGATGTTTTTATATTATGTAAAGATTTCAAATAAGTTATTTATTTTACAAGAGGTATTATATATGTAAAAAAGGAATTCAACTTTCTCTACGAGCCCTTGACAAGAGTATTTCCAATCAGAAAAATATTGCATCTATAATTCGTCGATTAAAAAGATTCCAGGTTTTTAGGTGGAATAGACGCTGAGAGATATTGTATATTTAAATTTATATATTTGAACGACATATAAATAAGAGCTATCAACACAAATTGAAACCTTCGATTGAATTCGGAGCACTTTGATTAAATTCTGAATTCGGAGTACTTTGATTAAATTCTGAATTCGGAGTACTTCGATTGAATTCTGAATTCGGAGTACTTCGATTGAATTCTGAATTCGGAGCACTTTGGTTAAATTCTGAATTTGTGCACCGTTCAAAACAAGTTCATAAACGCGCTTCATTTTTTATCTCCAAAAATAGCTGTTAGTCTGCCATTATTTCGCCAAAAAAGTCGCCAAAACAGCTATAAAAGTTTATAAGTGGTGAAATTAACCTTTAATAACTCCGCAAATAGTCTACTTAGAAATAAGGATTGCGGTAACACCATCTATTCGGAATCGCCTTTTATAAAAAGGAAAATGCAAATCACTGTATCCATCTTAACATAATAAATGTAATCAATTATTTATATTACAATAAAGTGATGGAATTATAAGCTTGAAATTTTTGCATGAATGGAGATTTAAAGTTATATCAGCAGTGCCTGTGTTTCTGATGTCCTAAGGAGCGTCAAACCCATTGGCGTACATGGGGGGAGGGGTGTTGATGAAGTTGTAAGGCCCATCAACACCCCCTGCGATGAAATTTCATATATTTATACGTGAACATATGAATTTTTATCTCTGTAACGCCCCCCCTCGCAATTGAACCTATTACGTCCCTTATGAAATTTCTGCGTACGCCTATATTTAAACCTTATTGGAGGATATGGGAAGATT
>QLNU02003225.1:91547363-91565883 GCA_006491805.2 Dysdera silvatica | reverse complement strand
TGCGAGTTTAGAAATTGGCGATTTGGAATTTGGAAGTAAACCAATACTCACCAACTTTCAATGTCCAACTGGAAAAAATTTATTGAAAAAAGCAAAATAATAACATATTCAGTGCTAACTGAAACTCGCCAAGTTTAAATATTGAACTTAGTAGGTTTTTTTATTTACTTGTCATTATTCTTATTATTTGACACCGTTGGGAGTCAAACTCGGATTAAAAGCATACTTGACGAACACGTTACCACTGCGTCATCGCAGGACCGCTGTACTTATTGGATGTTTCGTTCCCTGACAGGTCTTTTATGATCGTTTATGATTTTTTATTATGCCATCGGACCAATTACTCTGGGATTGATTCTCACGAAGTGTGGTTGTACGCAATGATTCATTGTGGTACGGAAGTCACGTTAGTGTGCGTACAGACACGCAACAGAACATCGTCGCGTAACATCCCGTGTTACGCGATGATGTTACGGGGCGAACATCGCCGTGTATCATCAGTGCGTAACATCACGTCACATCAGTTCATGCCTATCTGCACTGACAAAACGCTGTTGTTTGCAAACCGGTCCAAATACACGACCATGGAGTGCAACATAGCTCTGTGCTATTCCTTTGAACAGCGGGGAAGAACCGACAACTGGTGGGACGCGGAAATGTTACACAGTTCTGTTACGGACTGCGGCCCAGACTCGATACGCAACTGTGTTACGATGCGGCGTTCTGTTGCATATGGGGATGCGGCCGTAAGCTGATTATCTCGTCTCAAATGACTCATCGTGGTCTTCGAACGCAAACTGTACCCATATCCTTCTTTTATCGCTGACTGGTCCCTTTTCCCACTTTTTGCAGATGATATTCTTCCTCAATCAAGACATGCTCTTCTCTCACAGTATATCTTTCTCTTATACTTTTTATCACACTTAGTTTTTCTATTTCCGTGTTCTTAATGCGCTTTTATCCTCTTCGTTCGGCCACACACTGAAAGTGCATGAAAAAGTCTCACAGACTTGGCACGATGTGCAGAAATGGAATATTTACAATGACCATAAACGGGTTTGAAGAAGTGTCTATGGCTTCCTGCAGTTGCCATCTTTACAACAGGCAGCTTTTCTTCTTCAATTTGCTTCTTCAAAGATTCCTGTAGTTGCGCCATCTTTACAATTGGCAGTTTTGCTTCTTCAAAGATTCCTGCAGTTGCCATCTTTACAATAGGCAGATTGCTTTGTTTCTTCAAGTTGTGGTCTCCTGAAAAGTTGCCACGAGAGAGACGTACTCAGCAGAGTCATTTCCTTTAAAGAGATTATATTCTCTTCTTTAAATCTTAGCGTTCAACACTGGCATCATGAAGTTATGGTCAATTGGGATTCTGTGCATGAAATTCATTGGCTATTCTTCATTATAATTTAAGTTTGAATTATTCTTATTATAATATAAAAGTTTAATAAGCTGCTTATGTAACATCCTCCAATTTTATTTTCAAATCGGTACATCATCACCCTAATTTTTCTTTTTTAAAATTAAAACGGTAGCTATTCCATGGAAACATTTGCACATTATTCACAAAAATAAATTCTTGCCACGTATTTTAACACAAGATGAAAAATTCCACCCCTCACACATTTTAAAAATTAGCTCGGGTGATTTACGAATGCTGATGGGGGAACAAAAAGGGTGCGTAATTTACAGTCGGAAGTTTTCGCCGTATATTTGGAAGAAAATTTTATTTAATGTTCGCAAAGTATTACCCCAGAATCTAAAATAACTTTTTCAAAGTGGCTTAAATCTTCCTTTCGTTCCAAACGCCCGTGATAAACGTCTCCTAAAAGCACTTATTTATGAGTTAGAGGCAAAAATTTTTGGACATTGAAACGTTAATATTTTTGATATTCGCTTTCGCTCGCCATCGAGGATACGCGAGGGAAAAGTGTGTGAAAGTGGACGGCTTCGAGAGAAATATTTAACGAGGAGAGTAAATATAGTTTCTTAATTTCATGTCATTTACTCCTGGAAAATTAATACTAAGGTTATAACGCCGATCGGCATTGGAATCTTGATCGCCAATAGTGGCCAAACATTAAAAATTGGAGAGCAAAATTAATAGCTTCAGAAAGCATATTCTGATTTTTAGATCCGAATGCTTGTGCTAGTGAAAATGTAAGTTTATTTTTTAAGAGATTTAAAAGGATATTAGGCATGGAGAAACTTCACTTCTATCTAGTGACGCACTGGCCTACAAAGGGAGGGTTGGTGAGGGCTGTCCCCACATTGAATGAATTTTGTATATATATACATATGAATATATAGAATTGTAGCTCTGTAACTCCCCTTATGAACTTTTTGCGTAAACGATAAGCAAAGCTTTTTATATTAAAAATAAATTTTTAAAATTATTAATAACATGGTTGTATTAATTATAAATTTGTGAAAATATTGCAATGATGCTTGTGTAACTGATGTTAAGGTAAAAACATCAGCTATTATACAGTGTAAATATCATTCACTTCCTATTTATTATGAAACGACTTTTGACTGTTTAGAAAACACTTATTTTGCATCAATTCCTTTGATTTTGTCAACGTATTCTTATTTCATAATACAGAATTCACTAATTTGTTTTTAATTTATTGTAAAATTTATTATCGCTAGAAAGCCAGATTCCGGGGTAAGGGCTCGATTAAGACAAGTGGGAACTATAGGCACAGTATCAGATGCCCCCCCCCCCGCATACAGGCGGTGACAGGTTTATTAACTCCACAAATTTTGGGTGAACTCTCTAAAATAGCCCCAAAAAAGTATGCTGTTACGTAAAGGTTTTCTAGATACTAATCGAAAGTGAATAACAAAAAGTCAACCTCTAAAAAAACCAAAAAACTTGGGGCCCCCTCCAACTGGGGACCCTAGATCAGGCCCTCCGGGCATAGTCAGTAATCAGGCCCTGCCTGGGGTGGCACAGAAGTAATGCGCTTATATGTCATGCTAAGAACCTGAATTCGACTTCAACGGTGGTAAAACAAGAAGGCTTACAATCCTAAAAAAAGAGAGCTGGCGTGCCAGGCACTTTTATGCCATTGTATCACGTGATCTCATTCACTGCCATGAAAAGTTGAGTGAATTTTCATGTTTTTAAGAAAAAGTGAAAGCTGCTTTGTTCGTTACTATCTAATTTTCGTTTTGTTTTGCGTTGAATTATCTTCGTTTATTACTGATTGTGTTTTGTTAGGAAGTTACAGATATGCACTTGAATTTGGGTGCGACTCTTATTAGTTCACTTATTGTTATTCAAATTTTATAATACATTTTGCATTGTTCTCTACAATAATGGAATATATATGATTAATGGAAAGAATTTTGGGTAAAAAGAGAAAAATAATGGAAAAGACGAGCGGTGAATTTAAGGGCAAATGGCATTTAGGAAGAGTCAGCTGGCTGTAATAACCATCATTTTGATCATTGCCACAACCACGTGAAAATCAGTTAGGATATATGGAGAGTAAAGATATGAAAAATATCATCATTTTTATATATACATACACTGTATTATCATTAAATATAATAATTTAACATATACATACTCTCATTAAATATAATTATCAAAGATAAGTTGCCATTTTTCAAGTTCAGGGTTTTTAAAAATTGCTTATAATATGTTCTTTAAGGCAGAAATACACTTGAAAAAATTAATTTCTTAAAGAATATTCTTTACATGTTTTATATGTTTTTTATATGATATATTATCAATTTTTTGGAAAAGAACAAAACCCCTTGTAGCTAAACGATGCAGTTTCGAGAGAAATCATTTTAGGGAAAGGAGAAATCAGATTATATTTTTTTCGAAGTATATTCCTCATTAATGTCCCATTTTTCATTGGAAAATCGACCGCACAATCTCATTTTAACTTTTTCAATTTTTATCAAATTTTAAGAACTTTTAGGGAGAAATATTAAATTACAAGACGCGAATTTAAATTTTCCGCTTGTATGATTTCGCTTAGTAGTCGAATTTAAATCGTTGGAAAATACGTTATATCTTCTTATCGCAGCATTCTACAGTTAATAAGATTTTTATTCAGAAATACTTCAACCATTTTTCGAGCACATAAATCTATAAACGCAGTTATAATTTTCATTAATTATGAAAGAATTTGACGCTTAATTTAAATATATAATTATTAGTTGAAAATATATATTAGATTATGGATACGACCTCTCTTTTATACTTTATATTGGGTTGTCCGGAAAGTTCTTGCCGATTTTGAAGAAAATTTGAAATGCAGAAGATTGAAAGTTTAGTATACATTTATTAAATTGATGATGGATTTTGACATAATTAACATTTCTGCTAATTTACGTGTCGTATAGCGTGGATTATTCTCGATCAGTGTTTTAATCTTATCTTCATTTGGGGTGGAGGGCCTACCCGGGCGATCTTGATCTTTAAGGTTGAAATCACCAGCTTTAAACCTAGCAAACCACTTCTGCCCAGTTCTTTCAGCTACAGCACCTTCGCCAAAAACAGCGCATATTTTGTTTGCCGCTTGTGTGGCATTTTTGCCTTTCCGGTAAAAGAAAAGCATTAAATGCCTAAAATGCACTTCGTTTTCTCCCATATTCAAAGGAGGTATATAAATATGACAAAAATTAACGTATCGTAAACAATTTTTTTGCCAAATATGCCTGAAGTACCTTCTTTTACGATGTTTACGCATGCCATTTGTTTTTAATCGTTCTGATATATTCAGACCTGTCCTTACGCCACCTACCAAAAATCGGCACGAACTTTCCGGACAATCCAATATAATGGAAGAGTATATATAAGGTTCTTAGGAAAGTCAAAATGCGGTCAATAACGTTTGAACCAAGACAGATATTTCAACAAAAGTTGGGCATTAGTAAATAAAATGATTACGCACTATCATATGAGACGAACAACAGCGCTCCAAGTGGCGAATTGAGGAAGTTAAAAATTTTATTTCGAAAAATAATAAAGATAAGTAAATATTTTCAATGAGAAAGTTGTAGAGCATCCTACAGTTAGTAAGCAAAACATACGGCTTACATGCACTATGTACACGTACTGCCACAAAGTAAGGTGTTCCGAATGTTTCAGTACATCGCTTTCAGTTAATGCTTTCTAACCCTTTAAGAGGTTGAGCTGAAATTCTTACAGGTAAGAAACCATGGTCTCTCTCCTATAAGAAATTCAGCTCGACTTTTAAAACACCAGAAAGCAGTGATGTATTGAAATTTCCGGACCACCTCACTTTGTGGTAGTATGTGTACATAATGCATATGATCCGTATGTCTTTTCTTACTAAATGAAGGATGCTCTACAACTTTCTAACTGAAAATATTTCGCTATCTTTATTATTTTTCGAAATAAAATTTTTAACTTCCTCAATTCGCCACCAGGAGCGCTGCTGTTCATCTCATCTGATAGTGCATAGTCATTTTATTAACTAATATCTAACTTTCTTTGCAATATCTGTCTTGGTTCAAAAGTTATCAGACTTTCGCTTCTTATCTTTCTCATTTTTCGCATCTTTATCTTTCTCATCTTTCGCATTTTATCGGACAAAAGCATCGGACTTTCCTAAGAACCCTGTACATGCAAACACTCAAGTGGCAGAAAAAGTATATCAGTCACTTCCCGTTCCAGAAACATGTCCTCATGCTTCCCTGCATTAAATTGAATCCTCTGCAATTGAGGACTCATAGTCTTTGCGAGAGTTGGATACTCCTTTTTCGAAATCATGGAATTTCGCATTTTGAACAACTTGTTGCACAAGCACATAGATTTCAAAGCTTTATAGTGATTACACAATAGCCAGGGAAAATGCCAGATTGCCACACCGCTGAAGTTAATGAAACATTTGGCTGATTATAGACAACGTCGTTTGTCACGTATTTATAACATCCAACTGATACGTCATATTGCTGCAGATAAGACAATGTTGGAGCAATACTGTTAAAAATTTCCGCATTAGTTGTTACCAAAACATGGTGAAAATGCAGGCATTTTACCAAAATTTGGTACACTTGAAAATTCAAAAGTACCACTTATTGGTGAAAGTATGGTATTTTTTAAAAGATGGTTAAACACCGAACCACATTTTCGTTCAACCTCCTAGCCAATCACTTGAGGCGAGAGAAGTCACGTGTGGCAAACAGCTTTATCCGTTGCGATTCTTTACTGATATTCACCAGGTTTTTTGTTTTTTTTTCGCGTGCCAAGATCTCTTTAATGATCCGGCAAGCTACGATGATTCCAATTCATTAGTTTATGGTGTGTATATCCTTTATTTTTGATAAATTACAATGATTTATATAATAATTTCTGTATATATGAAGTTGATGTTTTTTATCATTAACAGCTAAAATGCTTATGTTTGGCCTAATAAAAATTCGTTATGATTTCGCTTGGTTGCTACCTTTTCGTAATTAATAAAAATTATGTGTACTCTCTGTATATGAAATGGGGTAGATGTGGCTTCAATAGCAGCCGAGATAAATAATGGGGGGCTCCAACACTCCTCGATACGTCTCTGACAGGTTGCATGTTAAAGGCAGATTTTCATTTTGCTATACAGTGTCCGGGAAATTTTGGCCACATTTGGTTCAACCTACAACAGTATATTTGGTTCAAGCTGGAACCATGAATTTGGTTCAATGTTGCCTTATTCGTTATTGAAAGTATATCCATATTTTGGTTCAACCTCCGGCCAAGTATTGGTAACATAGCTGGAGCAAAAATGTGGTGAAACGTAGTTCTTAACAATGGATGAAGCTGGAAAATCACCATATTTTGGTTCAACCCTGAACTATTATTTTTAACAGTGTAGAAGCAGCAGCATCGTTTGGTGGGTGCCACGGATGCTTTCTCTACGGGGTATAGGAACCGATGGCCTGCTTGGATCTCATTGTTGAACGATGGTCCAGGGACTTACCTAGACTATTTCTGCCTTAACCATCGTCACTGGACGTATCATGAAGTATAATATCTCCCATGGGCAGCTTTTCCAACTGCTTCGGGCAGGAAGATGACTACGTATGCAGAGAATTCCCCGACAAAGAAATAGCCACCGTATACCAATAAGGGAAAGTCTACTGTTGTTGTTGTGGCTTTATTATAGAATTGGGTTTTCTGATTTTTTAGCTGACATAAATGAGGATATCGGATACACCTGCAGATATCAATGATCAGCGGACTTAACGCGACCGTCTTACGAATCTTGTGAAACAGCTTATGCCAGCCATGGGAAGGCAGTCATCGCTTTGACTGCCAGGCACGGCAGTCAAAGCATTTGGACATGTGATCCAAAGATTGCTGGTTTGGTTTCAGCTAGTGAGTACGCAGTATATTTGCTTTCCTTTACCTATGAACACAGGTTAAAGCATGAATAATATAAAAATGGAGTGCTTGAACTTAAGAGCCATTATTTTGAAATTCAGACAAATAAAGTGATATTTTAAAAGTTGTATTTTTTGATTGGCTTGTTTTTTTTATGATGAAGCCGATCATGGGAAATGAATACTGTGAAATTTTGCCTCCCCTGTAAAAAATGTGAAATTTCGAGGTCACATATCCCGTTTTCCGTGAAAAGTGAATTGTGAGTATATTTGGAATATTGTATCTTTAGAAAGAAACTACGTACTAAATTTCTGTTTCCATATTCTGTTAGAACAACATTGTCTTCTTATAAAAATTCACTTGTTTCCATGGTAACTTCTTACTTTTCATTGTTATGCTGAAACAAAAGTGTGCAAAATGCCATTTTTACCCGCATTCTGCCCTTATTGTCTTGGTTAGGCAACATCATTCCAAGAACTTTTTTAATGAACATGAGAGCTGACTATTAGGGCAATAAAACTGACATATCAATTCACTGGGACATTGATGTTGTTAGCAGATATAACCAGTTTAAATATTCAAAAATTGCAAAATCGACAACTTTATAATTGGGCCTATATCAAAAAAGCATCAGTACAAAAAACAAACAAACGAAGTATACTATTTTGTAGCTGAGTATAATCACTAACATATGGAAAAGAAAAAATAGTGGGGCCTTGTGCATTTTTCAAAAAAAAAAAATAAATTAACGTATATTTCGAAAAGGCTGTTAATGATCACACTTCTTATTCCAAGGCCATATCCAAGAGGCAAGGGGTGGAGGCAACACTTTCTCAAAAGTTGGAAAGCGATATGTCCAAGATACAACTAAAGTATGCTACATTAAAATATAAACTTCAAACCCATGAATTTTCCCAGCTAGGGCCCAATTTCTCCCCGATCAAAAAATAAACCAGCTCTTTTCTCTTTCCCCCCAATTCTTTGTTCCAAATGATATTGTCCATGATTTGAAAAGTTGTGTGACTGAGTTTGTACCTTCTTTTGATGGAATAGAAAAAAAATAATATTATTGTACAGTTGAGTATATGCACCACAAACACCTGAAAAGGAGAAAGAAAAAACAGTGAACTCTCATGTCATTTTTAAGAGAAAAAAATTGACAAAAAGGCATACATTTCTGAATAACGTATTTATGTAAACTGAAGAGAATTGTTAAGAAGCTTTTTACATACGAAAACTAGGTAAAAAAAAGAACAAATTTTGAAAATTACAACTCCTATTTAAAATTGTTAGTTTCTTCGCGTAATTTGCGAACAGATTTAAAATGTGTTTCAGAAAGACAAAAAAATCGTGAATTTAATGGATATAGGGCACATATTTTTCATAAGATTTGCTTACTCTTGTACCAGTAATTACCTCCTTCTAAGAGTGCGAAGGTATTTTTTCCATACCTTTGCATACAGTTCACATTATCCTTATCTTTAATTTCATTAATTTCTCCAGGATACGACATCTTGTCAAATGAAACGGTAAGTGAAACTGTACTCACTTTCATCGCAATATAAAGCAGATTTCAAAACTTCCTGTACCGTGATTTCATGTTTTTCTTCATTATCATCTTTTGTATTTCCACCTTCATGCTTATAAATATGCTGATGCAATAGAAAATAAATATAATTCGCTATTGGCATTTATTTCGATTTAAGAAAGGCTTTCGTTGCAATTAATAGATATATTCTGCTGGAAAAAATGAGCATATATGGATTATGGGGGAAGATAAATAACATAAGGCATTAATTTTAATAATAGAACATACACCCACAGGGAACTTCCAAAGCTACATGCCGTTTCTGATGCCACTTATCTCATTTGATATTATTTTAAATAATATCCTGAGAGATTTTATCAAATTGCATATAATTTCTACTATTTTTAATTGTATCAGGAAGTTCATTTCAAGTTTTTATTCCTATATAATTTATATTTTCCTGACCTTTATTAGTTTTACATTTTTTTATTGTATATTCTACATAGTGTCCTAGTCCATATGTTTTATTTTTGTATTTCAAATCAATTAAAGTCAGTATGTTTGTTTTCTTTCATATATGTATTTTAGAATTTTTTTGAAATATAATTTCTGTAGTAAAATTATTTTATTGTTACATGTAGTTTGAATAATTGATTCCTTTGGATGTTTTTAATACCTTTAATATTTTATTTATTATTTTTTGTATTTTATTATCATTAATTGTATTTAGTTTACCCCACATGGAGTTTCCATATGTTAAATGGCAATGACTACTAAACTGCTAGAAAGTAAATTGCTTTTATAAAAGACGAAAGCTCAGATGAACTTAATAATTACTATGGGGTCCCACAGGGATTCAACCTTGGGCCACTTCTATATTTACTATATGTAAATGACATATAAAATATATCCAGACAAGCTAATATTACACCTTTTGCTGATGACATTAATATAATAATAACGGAGAACGATGTTCAGAAATTTATAGAAAAAACGAAAACACAAATAGAAAAATACGAAAGATGGTTCATGTCTACCCACATGAAAGTAAACGCAGATAAGACTAAAATAATGGTTTTTACAAATAGGAAACAAAATATATAGCATATTAAAAATAGTCTAAATATTAAAATAAATAGAAAATTTATAGAAATTCTTGACAAGCTTAACTTTCTAGGTATAACATTTACTAACAAACTAAACTGTAATGACCACATCAATCTAACCCGCAATAAAATCATCAAAGGAATTGGTATGGTTAGAAAGATTTCAAGTTCCTTATCTAGAAAACATAAAATCGAATTATATTATGCATTATTATACAGCCAAATACTGCATTGTAAGTTTGCCCTGCGGTGGCGCAGTGTGGTAACGCGTTCTCCTATTGCGCGGCTAATCCGGGTTCGACTCCCAGCAGTGCAAAAAGAACGCTTACTCAGAGATCTCATAAAGATCGCACTGCTCACTGTAGTCCGGGGTTTGGTTCCCTAGGCCTTAAGAGGTTCGGATTCCTCGGAAAACAGTAGGTCCCGGCGCAGCATGACCACTGTAGTCTTTGAGCCGTAAAACCAAACAAACAATAGCGTTTGGGGGAAAGTCAGGGATAGGGAATCTTCAAAGACTGGAAAGATTACAAAAGCGATTTCTTAAATTAATACATTGAATTCACGATTAGAGTGGAGAACTCAAGCTAAAACTTACAAAACAATGTCCATCTATAAAATTCATAGATTTTGTGTTAAAATGTTTGAAAGAATAAAGGAAAACAAGCACACTGAAATAATTGAAATACAAAACAAGAGAAACTTTAAGAGACTTAAAATAATACAAGAGCTACAATTGCCAAAAATAATAAGAGAGTCAAGACGTGATTGCATAATATACAAAGGGCCAAATATGTGGAACAAAATTCCAGAAAAGATAAAATGGGTGAATAATAAAAATATGTTTAAACAAATTTAAAAGACTGGCTATTACAGAACGATGGGAAGGAATATCATAGTAGGCGTGAATGAATGAAAATTGCAATAATGTAGAATAAATAACATATCCTTTAAAAACTAATTTCATTTTAATTCAATGACATAAGAATTAAAAAAAGAAAGGAAAAAGAATACAGGAGGAGAATTATTTTGCACAAAGGCAAAAACATCCAAGATGAGTGTGTTTTTGGTCTAGAGATCGTTTATACACGTTGACGGTATTGAACTTTATAACTACTCTGGACCCGTTTCAGCTCCAGCTTAAGTTACGTTACGGTAATTAAATTAAATGATAATTTTAAACAGAAAATGTAACGTATAGAATTATTACTTGCATGTTATGTATAATGTTAAATAACTGAAGTTAATTATGTCTACTCTGGATTAATATATACATGATGTTAATCACATTTAAATAGATGTAATTATGCAATGAATAATTGTGATATGTAAGCCCAACATATGGTCTACAACAAATAATAATTATTATTATGTATTTTTAGTATCATTTGGATTTTTTGACAGATGCTTAATAGGGTAAAATCTCTTTTTTCCCTTTTTATATCACAGTTCCCATTTCAGACTAAACTTGTTCAGAAGTCTACTTCTGACTTGTTATTTCTCCGAAGGTGAATTTTTCAAGTAAAAATTGTAAGTTAATTGTAAGTAAAAAATTTTAGTTTGCAAATTGTGTTCTTTTTTGTTTTGTTACCCAGTTCTCGTATATAAAAAGCTTTTCAACAGTTATCCCATGTGTCAGTTTACATAAATACATTATTCCAAAATGCGCCCTTTCGTCAATTTTTTTTCTCTTAAAAATGGCATGAGAGTTCATTGTTTTTTCTTTCTCTTTTTCAGGCGTTGGTGGTACATATACTCAACTGTACGATGATATTATTTTTTTTTATTCCATCAAAAGAACGCACAAAACCGAGTCACACAACTTGTCAAAGCATGGACTATACCATTTGGAACAAAGGGAAATGGGAAAGAGAAAAAATGCTGGTTTATTTTCTGATTGGGGAGAAATTGGGCTTCAGCTGTGAAAATTTAGGGGTTTGAAGTTTATATTTTAATGTTGCATACTTTAACTGTATTATGGACATATCGTTTTTCAACTTTTGAGGGAGTGTTGCCGCCACCCCTCTGCCCCTTGGCTATGGCCTTGGGATAGAAAATGTAATCATTGACTGCTTTTTCGTAACATTTGTTATTTTATTTCTTGAAAATGGCACGAGGCCCCACTGTTTTGTGTTCTCCATATGTTGGTATATATAGTCAGCTATAAGATAGTATGCTTCTTTTTTTTTCGTACTGATGCTTTTTTTGAGATAGTAATAATTATAAAGTTGTCTATTTCTCAATTTTTGAATATTTAACTGGTTATATCTGCCAACGACATCAATATACCAGCAAATTGATATGTCAGTTAGATTGCCCTAATAGTCAGCTCTTATGTTCAGTAAAAATATTATTGGGATAATGTTGCTTAACCAATATAATGAGGGCAGAAACAGGTAAAAATGGCATTTTGCACACTTTCGTTGCAGCATAACAATGGAAACAATAAGTTACCATGGAAGCAAATAAATGTTTATAAGAAGACAATGTTATTCTAGTAGAATATGGAAACATAAATTTAGTACATAGTTTCTTTCTAAAGATACAGCACACCAAACATACTCACACTTCATTTTTCACGGAAAACGTGATGTGTGACCTCGAACTTTAACATTTTTTACAGTGGGGGGAAAATTTTTTCATGGTCTCAAAATTTCACGGTGTTTTTTTCCCATGATGTACTTCATTGTAAAAAAATCAAGCCAATCAAAAAATACAACTATTTCACTTTGTCTGGCTTTCAAAATAATGGCTCTTAAAATATAGAAATACCTGTAGTTGGATCAAGTACCAAATCAAAGTATATGATATCACTGCAAAAGTAAAAAAGTTTGAAAGTGAGATCAATAAGCCATAGACTAGAGGTATCCAAGCATTGATGGTAGATTGGCCAAAAGTTCTATAATAGATTCCACTGGATATTAAACGCTCAAAGAGAAAACCAATGATGAAATCACCCAGCATACCGAATCAGCAACAAGAAGCTTAAGATCATCTTGATTAGGAACAAGTCGAGGAGACTTGTATCCTGCAGTGAATTCGCGTGATAATAGCTAAACATTGTAATGATGATATACATTTGTACGTATTTAATTACATTCAGAAACAAAATACATAGTGAAAACAGAAATGTAATTAGGCTATCGCTGTAAAAACACGATATAAAATGTGTGAAGTTGTTTATATAAAACTAACTAAACGTAATTTCAATAAATCTAAACATACGATTTTTGAGAGTCGTCGTTAGGGGCCTATTGTAAAGCCACCATACCTCGTATTTCTGGTGGCATACTGTTAAATATACAACTTTTTTAGGAAAAAAACAATGTATTCATATACGATAGATCAATGAATCAATGAATGAATGAATGAATCCATCAATCAATTTAGTAGACAATCAATTGACCAATTTCAATCAAACAAATTTATTGCAACTTATTTTAAAGACTAAGCATATTTAAAAATTAGGATTAAATTATTATATAACTATTTAATAATTATTAAGACTACTAATTAAAATAAATGATTATTTCATTAGTTTAACTGACAGAATATTTTATAATTATATGCTTTTGATATATAATGATTCTCTATGTCTTAACTTTTTTAATGTTGTCCATTATTTCGAAAGTCGTGAGAAAAAGTTGCGCTGTTTTAAACCACGTCATCAACATAACTCTAGTATAAATATGCTAACATCATACCCTTTCAAAATAAATTTATCGCATTTTGTTCGAACTAAAAACATCGTAAATTTTTTTCATTGGTGTAACTAGTTTCGAAATCCAGGGGGCGCTGTGTGAGTCGTCTGGCCTTCCCTTAGTTAAGCTGATGAAGTTTACCGAATAACAGGAAATTTTATGGCAAGTTTTCCCCCTTCTTCGTAAACTTTCAATTTACAAGTTACCTTCCAGAATGCTTATTGCTTTAAATGTTGATGGCGTCGGCGGGATCATGCAAACGTAATTTTTCGTTGTTTAGGTGCGGTGATGAATCTCCAAGTCAAAATTTCAACTTCGTTCTTGCGTTAAAAATGACACGCTTTTCCCTATCTTCAAAGTTGGTGACTGTACAATGTTACTTTGGCAAAGTCATTAACCGGGCAGTAACAATCAGCTTTCCAAACTTTCGGAACGGGGCACGGTTGAATTGCTCCAGGTCCGTGTAATTGGATCAAGTAAACCGTTTCAGGGTCATTCCTCGTCTCGTAAAACAGGAAAAGTTAATTTTTCGGGGAAAACTGAGATTGGAATTTGCGCAATTTCCTGGAAAGGGTTATCCACTCCTAGAAACCATTTTCTTGAACTCTTTAATCGCTTCGCGGCGCAGATATTGCCCTAAAGATTGCCGCAAACTTTAATTCCGAATCTTTACAAAGAACGAAACTACCGTGTGAAGGAAGAGAATGATAGGAAGTTTGTAAAATGCACGATGTGATCACATTCTCACACGATTTGAAAAGCAAGTTGTAATGTCTAAAGGTTAACGGCACATTATTGTGGGTTCTTTTACGCTCCAGACGAGTTACTTTCACTTTCCGAAAGTTATGATCCCAAATAGGTGTTTATCGATGGAAGGGACTTACGGTTGCCTGAGGAATTCGAACCCCTGCCGCTCAAGGAGTCAAACTCGGCCATGATAGTACTTATTAGTTAGGGAGCTAAATTCTGGCTATCTGTTCTGTGCACAAACTCGCATTCTCAGCACTTTACGTTTATCGTTTATGGAGGAAGTATTTAAATACAGGGCCTCACGTCTAAAATGACGTCACAACTACGAACTTCACTCTTTATGACCGTAAAAACAGGGAAACATCCAACGGTTACCAGGGCTGTTCTGAAGAAAATTATTGATAGTATGCAGTGCTGTCTTAATTAAAGAGTATTGAAATTGAGAGGTTACTGGACTTGGTGACGTCACCGCGCCGCGCTGACTGGAAGTTGACTAGTCGTTTATCGCATATCCAAGCCCAAGGTGGCAGTTGCCACTTTCATCAGTTTTTCCTTCCTCTTCTGGTCATACGCAGGATATTATTTTGAGACCTGGGGGATTCACAGGAGTTTTCCTCATTTGTTTCCATTCAAGTTTGTAAATGACTAGGAAAAAAAAGGCTGAACTTTGTTGAAAGTTGTCCAAAAACCAGCAAATACGAAAACTTTCTTGAGACCTTGAGAGTATGCGGTGCGTACCCTGTATTTTTCAAAATTTCTTCAGAGTACGCGGCGCACACAGCGCGTACCCTTTGGGGACAGCCCCGACTGTGACATCATAAATGGAAAAGATCTATGTTACCACACCAGGAAAAAGCTGAACCATATTATTGTGCTGTTATAAATACAAAGTTGTCATCCTGTGATGTTCCAATCCGTTAAAACGCTTGCCACATGACGCATAAGTTACCGTAAATTTCAAAATGCTATAATCATAAGTTCAAATTTACTTATGAAAATTGTCGAGTAAGCGTTTTCAATCTTCTCTCATTCTCCATTCCTTCTATTCTATATTTCTTATATTATATTATGCATTCCTTATATTCTATTATTCTCTTATTTTCTATTCATTTGAAGCTTTTCCAAGAAGCAAGCGCATGAGACACACCAGAACTTTCCAGTGTTTTTTCTTACAAATGTTAATAGCGCAAAGGCCTTTTTACGAGTAGGTTTTGAAATCGCTGACAAAGGACTTTCCAATGTTTCCTATTAAGCTTTATTTTGTAAAGTTCTTTTGCTCCATAAAGTTTCAACTTTACGAATGGGATTTACTTTTCTCTGATTTGTTTAGGGGACAGAGTGTCTCCCACTTTATATATACTTTTCCAGGATAATCCTGGTCCATTGATTATCGTGAATCCATACGTGCGGACCTTTGCAACGGAGAAAAATTTCTCTTAGCTGAACTTACCAACCTATTCGTCTAACATGGGACCGGAAAAATCCAAAGTTTGCATACGCTGAAACTCGTTTGTTATTCACGAAAAGTTTCCGCACCTTGGCATGCCTGATTTAGAATCGTTTGAAATTCGGGCGCACGACACCCCGAGTTATTGCGTGGAACACGGGCACGTTCTCAACGTTCTTCGCAATTGAATTTCCCCTTTCCTTTCTTTTACTATTCGCAGTCATTCGTTCTCGAGCCTTGGCGAACTCTCCATTCACGCAGCTTTCAATCTTTCTTTGCATTTATATTTTTTGTCTGTTTGTTTTGTCGTTGAAACTCCAGTCCATAATGCACAAATGGAATAAACAAAGTTTTGTCCATTTGCATCTTGCTATCATTCAGCTATTTGGACTAGATTCAAATTGCAGCACTATTTTTAGTGTACTTCTTACAAATAGTGTAAGTGAACTTAGTATAAGTGGTATAAGTGCACTTAAATTATAGGAATAGTATACGTGTTAGTAATATAACAATATTATAGTCATACTTAGTAATAGTAATATGCTTAGTAATAGTAATATACTTAGTAATAGTAATATGCTTAGTAATATTATACTTAGTAATAGTAATATGTAGTAATAGTAATATACTTAGTAATGGTAATGGTATTACATAGTAATAGTATTATGTAGTAATAGTATTATAGCGAAAGTAATAGTATTATACTTAGTAATAATATTATACTTAGTGATAATATTATGTAGTAATAGTATTAAACTTAGTTGTTATACTTTGTTATTATTGTACTTAATTATTATACTTTGTAATAGTATAATACTTAGTAAAAATTGTAAAAATGTGTAAAGTATGAGTTGTGTAAGTGTATATACTATAAGTTATATGTGTATTTAGTAAAACGTGTACATACGTTAAGAGCTGTATAAGTGTATACGTTATCGTGAAAGTGGATAATTCAGTTCTTATATATATAGAATCATTAATAAAAATTCTTTTGCTACTTTAATTCTATGCATTATTCCATCGCTTTTCAGTAATAGTAAACGATAAAAAAGAAAGTTTACTTCGATTTTCATTATCATTCCATTTTATTCTACCGGTTCGACAAAACCAGATACTTTGCTTTTTTAAAAAAAAAAAAAAAAGGATCTCATATGTAGAAAACCGTTACTAATAAATTCAGTAGGCCTATTGCTGTTATAGTGCACTATATGCTGAACCTCTAAACCTGACAACAATCAATTTCAAACCATCCAAAAACTCTGTACAAATCATCAAATTTTAGATACCGTATCTCGGGGCTACTTAAGCCGCTGGGATAACTTAAGCCATTATGCTGGGTAAATTTCAGACACTGGTTCTGGCAACACTGTTTTGAGTTTGATTGTTAACTTTCATGCCATCAATTCCATATTTTGACGAAGCTTTGGGCCACATATTTTAATAGTGTGTATGTTTTAAAATTAAGTTTATAAACTTTTATTTGTATTTAGGATAATTTCGTCATAAATTTATACAGTCCATAACTTTAATCGCCAAAATCACATTTTTAAGTAAAATTCAATAAAAATATTTTTAAACATAACCTCAAACAATACTGTTAAGGTATTATTACCCTCCGCAGGGATAACACAATTGCCAAATATGGTCAACACAAGAAAGCCTCCGGGGCGAGAATTTTGTGAGTTTTCGTGGGGGAAATTTATTATACTATAATTTTTGCCACCCACGTTTTAATTACAGCTCAAACTAGAGCTTGTGTAATTTTGGAGAAAAAGAGACGCTTTCCCCATCCTGGATTCGAACCAGGGTCCCCGTGGGAGGACCTGGTTCGGAGAAGATGAAGCTTTCTCCAAAATTACATAACCTCA
The DNA here is from genome assembly GCA_006491805.2 of Dysdera silvatica. Classification (NCBI taxonomy): domain Eukaryota; kingdom Metazoa; phylum Arthropoda; class Arachnida; order Araneae; family Dysderidae; genus Dysdera; species Dysdera silvatica. Next base: position 91,548,135 of record QLNU02003225.1, on the reverse strand, counting down.
AACAATACTCTTACGGTTGTTATACTTCTTAGATTATATTTCCATTTTGTTTTGTTTTTTTCAATATTTTTAAATTCATTGTTGCTCCCTGTACGGGGTAACAAAGGCCACCAAACCAGAGTGGCTTTTGCCGTCCTCATCCAGGATAAGGACGTCGTCTTTTTCTCTCCTAAACAAAAACAGCTCTGGTTTGAGCTTGTTTTTACGCGGGTGTCGAAAATTATTGAGTAAAAATAAATTCCCCCAAGAAAACTCACAAAAAACTTTCCTTGGTGGCTTTGTGTGTTGACAATTATTTGGCAATTGTGTAATCCCTGAGAAGGGTAATAATATCTTACACCCTTATATCCGGAGAAAGGGTTAGTTGTTCGTGTCCTCTTTCGTCAAGACTCTCCGGGCTCAATGGAGGAATTCTGGTTCGAATCCAGGATGAGGACGGCGTCTCTCTTTCTATAAAAACAAAAAAGCTCTAGCTTGAGCTATTTATACATGGGTGTTGAAAATTATTGTATAAAGCCATTATACTGGGTAAATTTCGGACTCGTATTTTGGCAACACATGTTAAATTAAACATCTTGAACTTTTTTAGTGTAAATTAAACATCCGAAACACTAAAATGTAAAAAAATTTACTTTTTACTTTCATTTTTACTAATAAATATCTTGAGCAGTATATCTACATTTATTTTAGCCCTTTATATGGATTTTGATACCCCATCATCAACTAACCTAAGTCAAACATTGAATTCTTCTGCTGGCTTTAGTTACCGCAT
>QLNU02003225.1:91522562-91547263 GCA_006491805.2 Dysdera silvatica | reverse complement strand
GATTTTAGCCTCCCGTCGTTAGAACAAACATGTGGTCTGGAACTACACAAATATCGAAGTGTTGCTGATTGAACACGCCGCTTGTGTTGCCAATTGGAGCTCGTTTCTCGCTAAAAAGTTGAAGTTAATGTTGACTGCTGCGCCATCTTTCGGCGGTGAAACGCGACATTAAAGCAGGTGAGGTAGTGGATGCAGATTGAAGAGTGGAAAGTAGGTTTTTCCACGCTTAGCAGAAATGCGGCGTGGTCTTACAATCATTTACAATGTTATCAGAGTATTTGTAAATAATAAAACCAGTAAAAGTAAAAAAATGACGGAACACATGTTTTTTCCTTACAAGAGGCGTTTGAAGTTTGCTCGAAACGCGAAATTCTTTATTCTGCGTAGAACTACGCCTCGTCTAATAACTTCTATTTCCAAATGGTGTTTCGTAAATTTTGACCAATTTATTGTTTTTAGAGAGCGATTGGTACATTAATACTAAAATGATAGATTTATTATTTTAGTATTAATTAAAATATAAATTTTAATTTAGTTTACACACTATATAAATTTAATAATAAAATTTCGAAATTGGTTTTACCACGTACGCGAAAAATGGTGAATTCTTTAGGGTGTAAAGGTCATGTATATGTGATAATAATTATGAGAAAGTGCAATGGCTAGAAATGAGAGCATGTTCGAAAAAAGCTAACGAAGTACCTTGTCATCAAATGGAAACAATTTTAAGATTGTTCTCTTATATTCATTAGTTTATTATTTATTTGTTGGTGCAGAAGACCTCCACAAATTAAACGATGCTTCCCAAATAATATAAAATATATATTCAAAGATTTTTACCTAAATTTTCCCGCCCCACAGCCCAGTATCACTAATTGAGAATCGGAGAAATAAGGGTTCAATGTATTGGGTGCGTAAAATATATTGCACACAAGTACATAGTTATTAAATTAGCAGTCTTATATGTCCGAGTTCAAAGCCGGATATTCTGGAATATGTAAATGTGTTAAGGGAAAGGTTACTTTTCTCCCTCCGAACCATTTTACCTCTGAACTATTTTACCTCTGAACTGTTTTACCTCTCTTCTCAACACGAAAATCTTCAGAAAGAGTTTAGACAACCGTCAACAAAGAGAACATTAAACTAAAGTTACAAGACAATAATTAAGAGCAAACCGTCATAGAAAATTAAGTCTTTTAAAGTTTTTCCAATTCATAATTGGTAAAAGCAATGAGTAAAAATAATTTATTTTCTATAAGATCGAAATAAGATTAAGAATTAAGAATACTAAAAGAAAAAAGGACAAAAGATAGAAAAAGAATGACAATAATAACTTAAGCCCCTAAGATATTTTTCTTACAATAATAAACAAAATTTGTGCAGAAAAGTAAAAAAAATTATATAACATTTAATAACGGTATTTAAAATCAAAATTCGTCGCAATTCTAAAAGGCGAGGGAAAAAGAAGGAGTGTAATAAAGGTATATTTGGAGAATTTGAAAAGGTACCAAAAACAATGACAATGAAGCTTAAAATGTAATTTCAGCAAATAGTAGAAATCGATAATAAGGACCTAAAGCCAAATAAACACAAACAAATAAAATTAACTAAAATAGCAAAGAATGCATAAGAATTAATCTTTCGTTTTAAATTGAAAATACATAAATGCTTCGAATAAATAATATTATTTTTTATCTTGGGGAAAACATCGTAACGCAGTGATTAAATACGTCAGTATTGGAAAAGGTAGGAAAAAGAAAAGGATTAATTTAAAATAAATATTGATTAGTAGAGTTTTTTTAAAAGATTTGTGTTCTTGTAATCACACCTTTCTTTTTTATTTAATTCATTAAAATTAAATTTTACAACTTTCTCAAATATCAGTGACAGCAAGCAATTTTTTTGCGGGAGTAATTTGACAGCGAGAAAAAATCATCAATGCTTTATTTGCCAAGGATTAAAAATTGAAGGTGACGTAAAATTAATAAAATATTTTTTAGAATAAATAAAATAAAATGCGGAGTAATGTATTGGATGAATGTTTTTTTCACGATTCAGTAAATACTTTGTCATATTAGTTTTATGTGCAAATAAAAGTGAATATATTGGAATACATATAATGTATATATGAACATATGGAATATATATCATCATCATCATATTCAACCATTATCTATCCACTGCTGGATGAAGGTCTCTCCAAATGCTTTCCACACAAGTCTATCCTGAGCAATTCGCTTCCACGTCACCCCAACCTGTTTTCTTATTTCATCCACCCATCTAGTTTGAGGACGTTTTCTAGGTCTTCGGTGGTCTCTTGGAATCCAGTTCAGAATTTCTGTTGTCCATCGTTGATCAGTTCTTCTTGCAATATGCCCAGCCCATCGCCATTTCAGCCCTTTTACTTTAACAATGATGTCCTCTACTCTAGTTTGCTCTCTCACCCAAGTGTTTCTTTTTCGATCTCTCCTAGTTATTCCAAGCATGCACCTCTCCATGCTCCTTTGCGTTGTCTGTAACTTTCGTATTGCTCCAACTGTTAGACTCCATGTCTCTGATCCATAAGAGAGGACTGGCAATACACACTGGTTGAAGACCTTTCTTTTTAGACACAAAGGCAATTTCCCCTTCAGGATAAAACTGTTTCTTCCAAATGCACTCCAGCCAAGTTTAATACGTCTGTTGAGTTCTTTCATAATGTTGCCATCCATTGAAATCAGCTGGCCAAGGTAAATATATGAATCAGCAATTTCTAGCTCAATGTTGTCAACTTGTATTTTTGTTTCCTCTACGAAATTATTGAACATGATCTTAGTTTTTTGTAGGTTCATCTTGAGTCCAACTTCTTTACTTCTAGTTGAGAGCTCCTGTACCATGTCTTGGAGTTCTAATGGGTTCGTTGAAAAAATAACAATGTCATCAGCAAACCGCAAATGATTTAAATATTCACCATTTATTTTTATTCCCTTGTTATTCCAATTTATCTGCTGAAAAATCATCTGTAAAGCTGAAGTAAAAAGTTTTGGAGAAATGGTATCTCCCTGCCTCACACCTTTACCAATTTTGATAGTTTTGGTATCTTTATGTAACCGAAATTTTGCACTTGCATTTTTATACACACGTTTCACCATGTCAATGTACACATCCTCAATGTCTGTTGATCTTAAAGAGTTGATGACTGCTGATGTTTTAATAGAGTCAAAGGCCTTCTCATAGTCAACAGACATTTTTAGAAGTTTTTAACAGGGTTCCATATGATTAAAATGTATTTTCTGCTTACAAAAAAAGTTTATTAATATAAGCAAATTCATGGATTTAATTAATAGTCAATAGTTAATTTAATTAATAGTAGAAATAAAATTAGACGTGGTCTAATCAGAATATTAATTTATTCGGTGTACGTTTCTGGCGGACTTTGTCGTTTTTCGTTAAGAATAAAATAAAGTAATATTAGAATATATTTAAAATGTTTTTAATACTTGACTATTGTGTTGCCACTTGTGGATGAAGCAAATGATGGTAATTAATGTAAAAATTCCATACATTTCTATATACGTTTTCTAGATTTATTTTCTAGATTAATTTTATAGGTTTTCAAAGATTTATTTCTTAGATTATAAACAGATTTTAAAAGGCTCATTCTATAGATTTCTATTGATTTCTGTAGATTTTCATTGATTTATTCCATTAATTCCTGCAGATTTTCATTCATTCATTCCATTGATTTCTGCAGATTTTCATTGATTTATTTTATAGATTATTATAGACTTATAAAAAAATTCCATAGTTTCTTTAGTTTTCTGTATTCCATTGAGAGGAGACGGTCATCGAATTGGTCATAATTTTTATGATCTTGGGAAGAGTCATCAAAATACAAATGATATAATTTCCAGATGTTGTCAAGCACGTGTTAAGGACATTGTAATCGGCTTTTCCTCGAAATTAGTAGAAATGTCTTTTAGTAATTTTCTTTAAAAATTTCTAGTGTTTTTAAACGAAGCCGGTTAAAAGCGTTTAAAAGATGATTTATAAAATTGAATTAATGCTTTCCGAAATTATTTTATGTTACCTTCAAAAAAATAATGTCATTTGCTTTCAAGAATTCCATAAACGATGAAAGATTGGATTGAAGGATTATGAAACTGCTTTTAGTACAGAACAGCGGTTCTTCTACAGTGGTCGGCGGACCCATGGGGGGTTCGCGAGACCCTCTTAGTGTTCCACAAATGTTCGGAAATTACTAAAACAAGATCATTTACTCTTTAGTGTCATGAATAAATTATGAGGGAACAAAAAATTAAAATCCTTAATTCGCGAAAATCAGTAAAGAAACACTAGAAATAAATATGCATGATGAAAATTAAGGGTTTTAAAGTTTAAGTTAATCTTTGGGGGTCAGCGAATGATCTCTGAAGGGGGTCCGCGGTCCAGGATATTAAAGAAACTCTGGTATAGAATATCAATGATATAAATCGTTCTCTATTTTGAAGATTTCATCCGTCCTAGAAAATGTAAAGTACAATAGAAATATATTAAAAAAATTCTCCATATTCGTTGATTTTATATTTTTTATAAAGTGATTGATCTTAACATTACTTAGATAGTTGTGATAAGAAGATGATAATAGTGTACGTAAAATAGTTTAATCAGAAAGCTGAAAATAGATAAGTACACGCAGAAATTACGTTTATTTATTATTATTAGTAGAATTCGGTGCAACAGGGCCCCAAACAAGGTAGTGGGAAAAACTTCACTATACATTTCTTCAAATCAACTAAACAAACTTTGATGAAATTTCAGTCACACTCTTTTTATATTATGTTTATTAAATTAAACGAAAACAATTTAAAAATATAATTTAAAAAAAGTTTCCTTGAGCGGATAATAAATATACCAAAATAAATAAATTTTACTTCTTTTTATTTCAATCTTGAATTATGTTCCCGAATTCCTTATTTACGAAGCTGTCAAGAGTCATTATAAAAATTTAATTGGAATAGTTGCCGCAGGTCATGAAAAAACGGACCCAAAAGGCTGAAAAATATAATTTGACAAGGGAAACGTTTTTAATATTAATTTAATTAGAGTTGCCAAATTATGGGGCATGTAAGTCTTATAGAGTTATCAAAATATTAGAATGTAATCAGATGTTATTGATATTAATTAAATTTACTATTAGATGTTAAATTACTCGTAAAGAAAAGAATGATTTTCCGGCGCCTGGTGGGACCCGAACCCACGACCTCCTGATTGCCGGTCAGGTGCTCTACCTACTAAGCTACAGGCGCAACCACTCTCTCCCTTACGAGTATATATATATAACTTTGCATGGACAAGTTCGCTATTGGTGTGGCAGTACTGTGACTACCGTTGCCAAAGCGACAAGTTAAAGAAGCAAGAATGTCCTATATGACGAACTAGATTTTAATATTATTAAAGTAACAGTTTTTTCATATTAGCCGATGATGTGGCAACAATAGATGTTAAATTACTCGTAAAGAAAAGAATGATTTTCCGGTGCCTGGTGGGACCCGAACTCACGACCTTCTGAGTAGGTAGAGCACATGACTGGCAATCAGAAGATCGTGGGTTCGGGACCCACCAGGCGCAGGAAAATCATTATTTTATTCATGAGTAATTTAACATCTATTGTTGACACATCATCGGCTAATATGGAAAAAAAATGTTGCTTTAACGAAATTTATTATTAGTTTCATTCATATTTAGGTATATAATCGTACCTATCAACTTCTCTGGAATGTTCGGAACATCTCCGGAATATCTGGAACATTTCCAAAATGTCCTTTTATAAATGTAATTTTTAACTAAGCGTGTCGGAAATTTTTGTGATTTCTGTGGAGAGAAATTAAAAACTACTAAACTAGTTAAATCGAAGGTTTTTCAATATAACACAGATTAATTAAATGTGTTATATAAAATGTTACTAAAAGTTAATATTGCCATAAAACACAGCAAATTTGCATTTATTTTAAAACTATTGACTTTACGTTGTGTTCAAACAATGCTATTGAAACTCCTAAAAAATCTTTTGCACTTACTCATTTTTTTTTTCAATTTTAGCAGGTATGATACAATACAAGCTAAACTGTGCAGATTAACATAAATAAATGCACAATATAAAATGAATATGTTTTCATTCTACTGAGTCTGTGAATAAATCACTATGATAAAATTCTAGGTTATTTGCATTAGAAAATGTTGACAGTTTCTGCCGAAAAAAAATTATGAATTCACTAAATTGTTTCGGAATTATAATGTCCCTTCTACAACGATGCGTTTATATATTTTCATTACGATAAAGCATGAGTGATGAACATCATATAAGCTTTTTACACATCCAGTTTTGTTTTAAATGTATTTAGAGTCATAGCATCATTTCGCCTCTCTCTTTGGGATCCAATAACCTCTTCAAATTGATACAACTGTCCTCCAGATAAAAGCCATAGCAAATAGGGCTGTCGGTGACTTATGATTGAATTCCAGCGAAATGCCTTGAGAAAAGACTGGTGAGTGATGGGAAGGAGAAAGGACCCTCCCATGAGTTATCTCTGATCCTGGAGAGCTGTTGGCGAGAAAATCCAATAAAGACAACACAGTCTTTCTCGTCAATAAACAAGGACTCAATTTTGACGAGACAGAAAAAAAAAATTATTTTGTTTCTCCGGAGATGACCCAATTGACAGTCTCCGTCCAGGTGCCCACTAATGGTTTTTGGGCCTCAAGTTATAAGTTGGAAAGCAAAGGTAATGGATCTACTTATTTAAAAAATCACTTTTCGCAAAAAATTGCATTTGCCATACGAATGACATTTGTCAGCATAGGAAAACGTCTCACTGCATTTTGTCAATGTATACTCGAAACATAGTTTATTTTCCACACGATTTCATTTATTACGGGTGGGCATGTCATATAAAAATTTTAAAATAAATACGTGAGTTTTAAAATATGAGAGGCTCGGTAATTTAGACGTAGGTTCACGAGCAGGGGTTTGGGGACTTTGCCATAAGTAAGAAGTGAAATATATTATATTTACCTTAAATTTAACGTTGGATTTTTGATTTCTCTAGAGACAAAGGCAAATATATAGTGTATCCAAATGTCTTGGGCAATTTATAAGTCTCTTACTTACAAATTTAAGAAAAAGTATGGTGATAAAACTAATATAATAAATGATTTATTGTCCACGGAGATAGAAGCGAGGTAAAGGAAATTTTGAGTCACCTAAAATCATAAAATTTATTTATGAAAATATCAGAACTCAATAATTTTTCTTCCCCAAAATTATATAGCCCCACTTGCTGGTAAACAAATATTTGCATATCTTGAACGCGAGACAAGAAGGGCTAATATGCAATTTGAAGTTTTCGGTAAAACACAACGATTTGCCTTTTAGATTTGATATTTTTTCAAGTATACATGTATCATTCAAAGACATATTTTTTTCCAAGATTTAATTATTTCATCGAAAAAAAAGATTTCTTCGAACACTATATGTGTGTGATTCAAATATATCGAAACCAGGAGCGCCCACAAGAATACTTGTAGGGGGAATGAGTAAAATTATTACCCCTTTTCAGGGCTGCCAAAGATTTTAGTGAATGTACAAGATACTAAAATGCTACAAAAATAATTGATACTGCTTGACAATTAGTAATGAGCTAAAAAGTACCTTTTGAAAGTAAACACATAGCAGAATAGGGCAAATCATAAAATTTCTAAATGGATAGGGGGGCTTGAGCCCATCCCTTCCCCCCATATGGGCACACATGCTCCAACCATCATCATCAAATGGGGTTCCCCAAATTTGTAAAGTGAACTGTTCCACGGTACAGCCTTATACCGTATAATTATATTAATATAGCATATTAATACCAGGTTAGACAAAATAACCTTTCGTAAATAAGCAATTTTCGAATGGAATAATTTGCTATTGTATATTTTGATTTATAGACAATTTTAGTAAGGTTTAAATACTTATTTATAAACAGTTTCAGTATTAATAAACTTAATAAATATTCTGAGATATAAAGGTCTACTGTACGTACACTACATTCTGTACAAATTAGGGACAAGCGAAATAATTCGCGTACAGTCTTAGAGCAGTGTTTCTCAAAGGGGTCTCCAGGGAACCCCATGGTGCAGCGACGAACCACCTGGGGTTCTGTAAACAATTTGTAGAACGTTACTGAAAAAAAAAATTCTTTAAGTCCCGCCCCCTCATTTAACAACCCCTCAGATAAGAGCCCCTAGAATTATAGGCCCACGCATCAACCACCATTTTGTTGCACACTTCCGGTTTTATTTACCATTCGACAATTAATAAGCCATTTTCTTCTTCTTACAGGATCTGTTAGAAATCTAAACACCCTATGTTTATTCCTCGAATGATTTTGTCAATTCACAGCGGCACATCCACCCATTTCACCCTACTTCGTTGTAAATAATGCACTTGTGAATAGATCGACTGCATACAGCGGTGAATGTAATTGAGTGGTACAATGGCATCGAACTGGCGGATGCTCCAGCTCTTCCTTTTTAGGAGCCTTACCTTAGATTGTTAACTAACCATTACCAATATTTCGTTTCAATAGAAATTTGCCACCTAGCTTTTACATACTGATATATTGCTTATTTTTATATAGTGAAACTTTTCTTAACGGACACCCCTCTGATGCAGTCACAGTGTTTTAACGGTCAGATAAAAATTTCCCGGCAGAAACTGATTTACAATAATGTATTTCAAACCCTTGCTTAGCGGTCACCCTCAGACACGGACGCCGACACCGCTCTCATGATTCATTTCATTCGACTAAAATTCCCGTGCGGACATCATACGTTTTAACCTGTTCCTGTCTGGGATTACAGCGCCGCCTTCGATGGCCATCCTTCTTAATCCCCCCCGTCCCCCATTACACACATGTTTAAACAGGTACTTTACTCGAGGCGTTTCTCACAACAGAAAACAGGATAAGAGCTAAGGGGAATTTCCCCTTCCATTAACAAAGAGTGGCAAATGGCTCGGATTCGCTGATTCAAATGACCGGTGCTTAATGAATACTTTTGTAATCAATGAATTATATATTGACACACTGTGCGAAACTAATGGACAATTTATATATAAATCGAACACTACGCAGATTAAATCAAACAACAATATAAATCAACGTTTATTGGCTTAGTGATACCAGCGCCGATGTTATGGCGTGATTAGATGGTGACACGTTCGAAAGAAAAATGTTTCTGCGTTTGGTGGGAGATTGTGGGTTCAGGTCCCACCGAACGCAGAAATATTTCTTTTCTTTCGAACGTTTCACCATCTAGCCATGCCATAACATCGGCGCTGGTATCACTACGCCAATAAACGTTGATTTATATTGTTGTTTGATTTAACGAACAATTATAAACAGAAAGTTATCACAGTTCAAATTTATTATTTTCGTTTACTCGACTAACACACATGTTCTGTAAAGGTAAGGACGGAAGATAGGTTTATTAACAATTAAAAATACATTTCGAAGGAAAAAGACAGATGAATAAAACATATCAAACAAGTATTAATGATTTTTTTAAAAGGTGATTAACTTTTTTAATATTTAATGTTTTTTTTTTGTAAATTTACTGGTTATATTCAACGTTTATATTCTCTATCTTAACCTGTTAACTGGGTATGACGACATTTTTCATCATTGAAATTAACTATCATTGCGAATTAAATATCACTGAAATTAATTAAATATAATAAATATATTTAATATCACTGAAATTAATTAAATATAATAAATATATTTAATATCACTTAAATTAATTAAATATAATAAATATATTTAATATCACTTAAATTAGATATAATAAATATATTTTATATCACTGAAGTTAATTAAATATAATGAATATAGTTAATATCACTTAAATTAATTAAATATCACTGAGAAAAAAAAGTCCCCAGTGTGAAACGAGTTTCACAAAATTTTATTCCCCGGTTAACAGGTTAAGGGGGCGCCCTACTCTATATTAGCAAAAAACATGAAAATTGTTTATATTTTTAAAACATCATTATTTTTAAAACCGAAAGATATAATTAAATGATTTTGTTTCTTGAATACAGATTGAACTTTGAAGGTTTAAACAAATGCAAAATATAATTACTATAATTTATCAAACTTCTCTTAATTAATATCAATATAACATGCGTAAAGCTACCATTAAATGAATGTTGTCTTGTTGTTTCTCAGATTTAATAAGATTTTGCATTTATTATATATTTATTTGATTATTACATATTATTTGATTTATTACATATTTTTATCATAAAATGTTCAAAAAAGGCATAGCCACAATCTGAAACTCATTTATTACTTTTGTGGAATAGTTTCTATTTAAAAAAAAATACATTTCCTGAAGTCTGAAAAATTACATAAGTTTTTCAGAAATGTGTTTATGAAATATATTAATATGGTTTGCATAATTCATTAGTGTGAGGTCAGTTTGTGGAAATATATCAGGCAAACATCTGCGCAAAATTTAATTGAAATATTTTTATCGATTTTGAAAATATTAGGAAACTATAAATAATAAAGTCTATAAAATATTATGGATACTATTAACAGAAAATTCGCTGTTGAGAAATAAGTGTTAAAACTTGTTATTTTCATTTTTAAATGAATTCATCTAATTTTAGCACGTTCTTAACCTATTAATATTTTAGATAATATTATTTTACATGGTCACTTCGTTTTTCAGATGTAAAATGATATTAAAGAAAATTAAAACTTGAAATAATCAAATCTAAGCAATAGAAGAATGAAAATGTTGTTTTGAGACACAGTAACTTCCCTTTCATTTAAATTTTCCCTTTTTTTTTATACCTGTCCACGTTTTCGCCTGAATTGAGCTAACTTTCGGAATTTTTTTCGTGTTTTTTTTACATGTTCATAATAATTCAAAGAATTTTTTAAAATAATAAAAAAAAAATGATTTTTTGAATATTTCAAACTAGGGAGCCCCCTTAAACTTGTCGTATGTGCTCAAAGATACACAAGTTTCGAAAAGAAGTATTTAAGTGATTGAAATGCAATATTTCAGCTACTTCAGAATGATATCTCTTCTTTTATACAGACACCCCTCTTTTACGGACAAACTTTTCTGTCCCGCAAGTGTCCGTAAGAAGGGGTTTCACTGTATTTGTTTTCAAGCATTGATAATTAATAGCCTTTGAGTTTTCCTTAAATAATATTTATAGGAAGGTTCAGGGCTCGGCATTGGACAAGAAAAGAGCCCAATGGGACAAAAAGTTTGTAAATCACTGGTCTAGAGAAAAATCATTTCCAAAACCGTAAATTAAAAGAAACTGGCAAAGACTGGCTAATGAAAATTTATCTCTTAACCAAGAGCCGAATTGTTTCTCCACCAATCCCCTTTCAACCCTTGATTTGAGGATTAGCTCCGGAGTACAAAAAGGTTTACAGAGAATGGACTAAAAGGGCTTTAGGAATAGACGTGGGAATATTCGTGGAAATATTCGACGAAACAATACGCAATATAAATAAGACACAAAAAACAACGTTTTAGAAGCGTATTTATGTCAAGATTGAATTCAAGCAACGCGTTTCGGGCGATGAAATGTATGTCTGATATTAATCCATAGTCCCACCATAATTGCCACCTCTACCAACAGACAGCCAACTTTTCCACAATTTGGTAATTTCTGGGAGGAGTGGCCGCACTACAAAAACCACGTAGTACTTGACTTCCTACTTTTGGAAGTCAACATTTCACTTAATAACTCAACTCTAGTTACATCCGCGAATCAACCTCGTTTGTTGACGATATTCCACGTGTTCACTCCCGAAGAAGGGCGAACTTTTATCGCCCGAAACGCGTAGCTTGAACTCAATCTTGACATAAATACGCTTCTAAAACGTTGTTTTTTGTGTCTTATTTAGGAATAGAGTTGTACCCAAATAGCATGAATGTACTAAATTGGTTCGGTAAATGGATTTTGGTTTTAACTTACGTATTTCAAATCTTGGTTAGAAATTTGTATTTTTTCAGATAATTTTGCAGGAGAAAGAAAAAAAAAATCTGACATTGAAACACAATTTATATATGATAGGGAAGAGTCAATACAGGAATTGGAATTTCCCTTTCGCATTTTATTTTAATCTGAATTTTAATTTTCTTGTCGATGATTGTCGATTCTTAGAGAGAAAGTAAAATAGTGATACACCTCCCCCATTGGAATTATCATCATTTCGTTGGTCCAGAATCTTTGTTTCTTGAACACCTTTCTTCTTGAGTATAAAACTAGATTTAAAAAGGAAAATTTGTAATATTTAGTTCTAAGTCTCCACAACGTACTAAAATTTTTAATGGAAGCCTAAGAGAAATGGGATTTCGACACGTAGTTGCTAAATCAAGCCTCATACCATGCATATTTAAATTTAAAGCTAGTTACGGCGTGCATATTTGAATAGTTCATAGCGAGAGTTGCATTAGGTATACAGCGTAACCCCGATAATCTGGAATAAATGGGGACGGAGCCTATTTATTATATGCAAATTTTGAAAAAATTTGAAAATTGAGTTTCTAGTGAAGGGGTGCAAAGAAACTAGCACATTTATTAAAAAGAAAACAGGTTTATGTGAATATTACTAAATTACCATACTGAGATAGCCCCCCACACTATCGCAAAATACACTATGATATCATATAATACTGAGATACATTACAAAGTATACATGGATGTGCCAATTATATTTAATATTACTTGTTTTGAAGAGATGTTCGACATACATATATACATCTTTGTACATATCCGATATTCGTTATTTATATTGGTCTTTCCTTTACAGCTGAAATACACTAGAGAACAATGCAGAGCTCTTTGGCTGAACGATTATCTATTAAAAAAAAGAGCAAACCGTTTCGGTTAAAGAGAATTTCGGATAACCGAAAACCTACTGTATTTTTTTATCTCTCACGTCTTCCACCATGTGCATTTCCAGAAGGATTTCCGAAGAATTTTCACCTACAATGAAAACGAAAATATTTCATAAAAATCAATACAAGGGAAACTTATAAGAAGATGAATTTTTTCTGAAACTTTATCAATAAAAAATTAGTAAAAACAGAGATCAAACAATGTAGCAGATTCCATTTCTAAAAGATTGAAATTATATTAAGAACATTAGGTAAACTGGCGATGGAGATAGAGATAATCAAAGAGCAATTGTGGAGAATAGAACTTAATACAGTAGAACCTCTATATAACGAAATGGACGGTTCCATGAAAAAATTCATTATATGGAAAATTCGCTATGTGGAAACGATGTATTCATGAACCAGGGTATTACAATATAATACCACAGTTAAAATCCCGCTTTACAGTTAACGACTGTTTGTCATAAATAACATTCAACCATTTAAAAATAGATGTTTTTAAGTGTGAAATATACATGCGTATAAAAAAAAAAAATTCTTACCTTAAAATTAAAACGCATTCAATGCTCTTTTCATACACATTCATAATTTTGTAAAAAAAAATTCTAATATCTTGCTGCACGGATACCTGATGCAGAGCCCAAACCCCCTGAGTAGCATGGGGTTTTTGATTAGGCCAAGAATCATTCAAGACTACCATATGCCTCCAAACTTAAGCATTTGGCTTTTATTTTGAAATTTGGAAAGTCACTGAAATTTGACGTCAGGCGATGTTTGGTGATGATTAATTGGCGATATTGGCCGGAATTTTGGTTGGTTTTACTTAGGCAACCCTAACCGAAATCCCCGTGCTACTCGGGGGTTTTGGGCTCCGCGCCAGGTATTCTGCTGCACAACAAATGGCGGTGTTGATTCATCATACAAGTGTTAGCACCCCTGTGGGAAATTTGCAAGGTCTGGATTTCTGGTAATGAAACAAGAAGAAAAAGGAACGGCACGTACTACTCTTCAAACCATACAGCGTATTCAAGGACAATTGGGGCCTGTTCATAGCCTAGCAGCTTTGCACTGTATGGGGCAATCAGATACAGATATGTGTGCTTAGGAAAACTCTTTATTAGGGAGTTTAAAATCCATTAGATGTGCCTCATTCTCTTCGTTTGCCACTTACCTTAAAATCATATTGTATTCCCACGGTATGAGGGAACCCGATGTCGCTGACGTGACTATTATACGTTATATGAAAATTTACTTCGTTTCATGGAAACACTTTCATATGTAATGACCATGGGGATTTACCAAAACTTCGCTATATAGAGAATTTCGCTATACAGAAGTTCGCTATATGGAGGTTCTACTGATTATATGTATTTTTTTAGTTACTATTTACTATGGTTATTTTTCTTAAAATCGATGCTCAAAGAATCCAGCAAATAGTGGAAAAAAAAGGATTTTAAACCAAGTTTTAAAAGAAATATATCCAAACAAACATAATTAATTAAAGAGAAAAAGAAAATACAGGAGCAAATTTATCATTTTATAAAGGATAAAAGAAATCACTACCTTAAATAAATAATTGTATTTTTAATTGGAGTTACATCTATTTAATCCTACTACCGAATGCACCAATATTGAAGGGGATAAAATAAAAGATTAATTAAAAATAAATATTAATCGCAATTTAATGAGTTTTATGTTTTTATGATCAGACTTTTGTTTTTCTTTTCAATTTTATGCAAATAAAGGATTTTAATTTTCTTGAATAATATCGACAGAAGGAAAATATTTCGATAGCGAACAAGTATTGTCATTACTTTATCAGGAAAGGATTAGATCTTAAATGCTAACGAATAATCAGAAAAAAGTTACGCAGATTTAATAAAATAAAATTAGGAATAATAATTAATTTGATAAATTATAATTAAAATTTCAACCAATTGTCGTAATATGGTTTAGCCTTAGTAATTCTATTGAGTATAGTGGAATATAAATTTTATAAATACATACCCATGATTATATAAAATTTTAAATACAGTGAAAATCGTTTATAACGACCAACCGCATATAACGACGGAATTTTTATAAGAAGTTTGGTTTGCTATTCTACTCCATACTAAATATATCGGTTATAACGACATCGTATATAACGACGAAACCTGCTATAACGACGGCGATTTTGTAGTCTACGTAGATTCTAAGTAGGGAAATTCGTATCGGATATAACGACGCGACTTGACAGTCATAAAGCAGAACCACGTGGGTTAGTTATTAAAATTTAAAGTTAGTTATCAAAATTTAAGCGTTATTCTAATCTTGTTTATTTACAAATGTCCGAGAAATTTTTATTACTGCTAAACCTGAATATTGAAGATAATAAACTTAAAAAAAGTGATTTATTAATTGAATATCACGAGGGTCATATTCTTAAGGGGCCTATTCTATTTTTTCAGCGTAGAGCCCACAAAACTCTTAAACCGGCACTGTTCTGAAGTCATTAGTATAATAAAATACTATTTATTACATTTGTTTTCTACATTATATACTTTAGTAGTATTTTCTACAATTTTTTCAATTTAAAAAACTAAGAAAGTACTATGTATTTAGTGTGGCTATAACATAATATAATATAAACGGAAATTAAATTCATTATAATTATGTTTTTATTTAATTTTGAAACCAAAAAGTTTAATAAATTTTACTATCAAAATAATTTATAAAACTCTAGAGGGCATTGCTATAGGCTACTGTGATTTTAAAAAGATATCGTTTATAACGACTATCGGTTATAACGACCGAATTTTCGCGGTCCCTTGAAGGTCGTTATAACCGATTTTTACTGGCTAAATAGGCTTTTTATAGGCTAAAAAATATTCGCAGAATGTAAGCAAAGAGCACAATTGAATAACACGTAGCCTGCAAACATTAACTTAACCCAGAACACTTCTACCAAAATATTTGTAACGTGTCATTAGAAACAGGATTTAAAGGGGGGTGGGGGAGGGACCGTAAGGTACAGAGGAGGAGCAATTTTTTAATACTGCATCGGGTGTTAGTTTTTGGTGTTCGGGTTAACTACATGTATTTTCCGTAATTTAAATTTTTATTCTTTTCGAAATAGTTCATTTTTGAAATTAATTTTTTTACATTATTTCTCTGGCGCCGCTATAGCAAGTGTCAATACAATCATGCCACGTGTCCAGGGGCGATTTAAGGGCCAGGCGATCAAGGCGGCCACCTGGAGCCTCGCTTGGATGACGGCACCAAATTGAAGTAAAGTTAAAAAAATTTTTAATTGACCCAACAGTAGAAAATCTCTCTAAAAAGAGACAAGTTTAGAGAAATTTTTAGAGACATTTTTAGAGAAATTTTTAGAGACATCTTTGGAGAAATTTTTAGAGACATCTTTAGAGAAATTTTTAGAGACATCTTTAGAGAAATTTTTACAGAAATCTTTAGAGAAATCTTTACAGAAATCTTTAGAGAAATCTTTACAGAAATCTTTAGAGAAATCTTTAGAGAAATTTTTACAGAAATCTTTAGAGAAATCTTTAGAGAAATTTTTGCAGAAATCTTTAGAGAAATTCATTCCGAAACTTTTGCCACTTTTATAAAGTATATGGCTCACTGTACATCTGTTAAAATCTCCTGTTTCTCCCGGAGGAGGGATCGCCAAAAAAGCAATCCATGACAGGCTGCCCGGGTTCAAAATCAACCTCGGGCCGCCCCTTCACCTATCTATTCAAAACAATGCAAACGGTACATGATAATAAGTCAGCAGACAAAATTACTGTACTGCAAAGCACTATTTGCATCCGTCCTTATTTCCAACCGGATTCGATCAAGGGTAAAATTATATGAAACAAAAGCAGGATGTATATGTATCTATTAATAATTGTATGATTATAAGTAGATTATTTTTAATTTATTTAGTGTTCTGAAATTAAGGAATTTTCAAGTATTATCAATTTAATTAACTGAAATTAACTTTGAAAATGCATATTAATTACACTATAAATTAATCGATGGTAACATCTAAACTGTCATAGATATATAGATATAAATATAAAACTAGAGAAAAGACACAGAGGATGTATTTCTTTCATGTACAGGGATCTCTGTATATTGGATAAGATATGCAGATTATATACCCATTTATATACGAGCAATATAAACAGAATCTATTCCCATTCAGATGAGTTTGCGATAACCCAAATTTGTAAAAATTTTAATGATTTAGCTCAGAGGCGCGGCGTAGTGAGGGTTGCCAGCGCTCGGGGCAATTAAGCGTTTCTCTTGCTAAAACCCGTTAGCACCTTTTCACCATTCCAATATTGAAATTTTGCGCCCCTAAAATTTTGCGCCCGGGTCTTTCGCTCTGCTCGTACCCCCACTAAAGACCACTAATTTAGTTTATTAAATCGTGACAGCCATTAGTTAAAAAGAGAAAATACGTTCATTCACTTTTTTCAGGGTTGGAATACTCCTTTACCACGATGTGGTTTTACGTATCTATTCAATGAAATAATGAGTAAAGAAACTAAATTCTCTTTATTCATTAAATAACACTTTAGAGGTGTTTAATAATAGCTTGCAGTTACCTCTGTTCTCTTGAGGGTAAAATAAACTCTTCAAATTGATATATATCTGTTCTCCAGATAAAAGCTAAGGCAAATAGGGCTATCTGTGACTTATGATTGAATTCCAGCGAAACGTCTTGAGCAAATCTTTGAGACTGATAGGACGGAGGAGGGACCCACCCATCTGTCATCTCTAATCCTGGAGAGCTGTTGGCGAGGAAAGCCAATAAAGCCAAGATCGTCTTTCTTGTCAATAAACATGGACTCAATTTCGATGGAAAAAAAAAGTATTTTTTTTTCGTTCCTCAAGAGAAAACAAAACTGCCAGTCTCCGCCGAGCTGTCCATTAATAGCTTACGGGCTTCAGGTTATAAATCGAAAAGGAAAGAAAAGATTAATGAGAACCACTTATTTAAAATCACTTTTCGCAGCAAATTGCATTTGAAAAATAAATGACACCTTCGAGCAGAGGAAAATGTCCTATTTTTTTTTGGAAAAGTATGTTCGAAACATATTTCACTCTCTGCATGCAATCATTTATCATGGATTGGCTGTGCCGTACAAAAAAAATTAAAAAACGTATATATGCGTTTTAAAATATGAAGGGTCCGATAATTTAGACATTGATTTATGGACTTAAGTGTAACGAATTTACCATAAAAAAATAATGGAAGATTACATTTGCTTTAGAGATAATTTCAAATGTGGTCTTTCCAATTGTACGAGTATAGTTTTTCTATTACCCACTAATTAAAATATATTATTTATATTATTATTATATAATAGCAATTATTATTTTATAAATAGAGGCCAAATTTACGAATGTGACGACAAACTCCTCAAATTCACCATGAAAAGGCCACTTCACCAGACACGACACGAAAATTGTTAGTAGAAATTTCTATTATATTTGAAAATTTGATAAAAAGCAAGCATTTGAAAAAATATATATATAATATATAAAATATAATATGTAAAAAAATATAAAAATAATACATAAAAATATATAAAAAATAATATATAAAATATAAACTAATATATAAAAATATAAAACTAATTATAATATAAAAAATACAAATAATATATAAAATATAAACTAATATATAAAAATATAACCAATATATAAAAAATATAAACTATATATATAAAAAAATATAAAATAATATATAAAAAATAAAATATTCTTGAATGATATATGAAATTGACATTTTTAGATTATATTCTATTGATCCTTGTTTTGACAACAAGGGCAGTCAAGATGATGCTGCGGGTTAAAACCTTTCTGAAGCAAAATGTAAACATTAACATTTGTCTCTTGAAATGTTAAAAAAAATTAAAAATAATTTGAATAAATTTTGGAATTAGTACATGTACTAAAGAAAATATAGAACGGACGGGAGAAATTTAGGATGACTAAGAAAATTAAGAAAATGAAACAAGTAGAAAAACGGGACGTCCTAGAAAAAGGCGTCTTGATGGCGTGGAGGAAGATCTAGGAAGAATGCGAGTAAGAGAATGTGGCGAAGCAAAGCCTTGGATAGTGGAGAATGGGCGACAACAATCATAAATGAAGACCAGGTCTCTCAGAGACTGTAGCGCCAAGAAAGATGAAGAAGAAGACTAAAGAAAAACATTTAAGAAAAATTATTTACTTCATTGTCTAAAAAATTTAGACATCTCTTTGGTTATGAACGGGCGACTGTGGTTATTATATAGTGTATTGATGAATACATCATACATCATGTTCAACATGAAAAGCATATAATTTTTAATAGTTGTGTAGTAAGTTACTTAGACGTAGCACTACGTAGATTAAGTTAATAAGCTCAACGTAGATTAAGTTAATAAGCAATGGTCAACGCTGTAAGCATAGTACTATGCTTATGACGTATTTCTAGCAATGGCCTTTCCCGATTATTCTTTACCTAAGTTACCCATCTGGCAATGGGCGTTATCATCACTGAAAACTGTGCGTGACGTCATAATGACGTCATTGTGGCGTGTTTTGGAGCCATAATATTAAGCAGGGGTTTACAATCTACGACACATGCGCGTGAACAGATTTTAAATGACACTTGAAGGGATATAGAAGTTAAAACAAAATTAAGAATATGGCGGTAAATTATTCAAGAAAAAACAGCAGCAGCATAACAAAGAAAAATTTACTTTGTATTAATAGTTGGATTACAAAATGAACATTTGCAATTAGGATGGATGTATTCTGGTGCACAGAATGAGACTCATTATCGCTTCGTCACAATGCCTCTTGAAGATTGTTGATCCCCGATATAATGAATGTGTGTGTGTAGTTCCCGAATTATTTTCCCGCGAATTTTAACACTGTTTTCAATTTTTGCCTTTTTCGACTGTTTATAATTATATGATACGAATTTACGCAGATATTATAACGAAATTCGCATTTAAGAAAGATTTTCACGAGAAGGCGAAACTAAATTTTATTCCTCTAGATCAACATTATCCAAATTTTGTATGTTACCAATTATGGGCGCCGACGCCATAAAAATATTGATGGAGGGGGGCAGTATACCAGTGGCACCTTGTTGTTAAGCAGGGTCGTAGCCAGTGGGTGATTATAAGGACACGTCCCCCCTTCCGAAATATTTTTGCTAGCATTAATTATTCATTAGCGAGGTTGTACTAATTTTTGTGCCTTCCTCTGAAACATTTCTGGTTGAGGCCATGTTGTTAACAACATGTTACAGGGATAACAGACATCAACAAAGCAGTGTTTAATTTAAATATGCTTCTGCTTGATAACGTTCACTTTACCATAAAATTAATATTCTAGTTACATTTCCAGTTTCATTTTCACATGCAATGCTCCTTACTAAATTTTGTATTTATTACGCTGATGGTGATGATGTAAGCAGTCCCTTTAATCTGTGTCGTAAATAATGAGTTTACTGAGCCAAAAAGGTCTTTGAGCTTGCGAAATTAAAATAGAGAGAATATAGTTGTAGTTATAAGATTATTTAAAACATTCTGTTTGAAAGTTGAAATAATAACAAATGCATTTTTTTTTATTTTACACTAAATACACTACGCCGAAAAATATAACCACACTCCTTAGATTTTAAAAAAAAAAAAAAAAAAAAAATTGAACTACGTTACCTATTATAAAATTTTTGTTTGAAATTGGAGGGGGACATGGAATTCCAATACCAATATTGGGGGACGGGTCCCCCGGCTAACGGCACCCGTGGTATCAATCCAGGCTGGATGTCAAATTGGATTAAACTGAGCAGAGCAGAGGAGGTATCTGCATTAGATAAATTTGTTGGATTATTTTAAAAATTCCTTAATAGCAGACGGCGAGGCTCGTTTAACCCACTTAGCACATAATATTAACCGTTCCGAAATCTTTAATTCTATTGATCTCTAATTTATTGATAAATATGAATTTAAATGTATTAATGGGGGGTGCATATAGGATGGGGACGGCGTCTCTTTTTCTCCTAAACAAAAAACAGCTCTAGTTTGAGCTTTTACGTGGGTCCTGAAAATTATTAAGCATAATAAGATTATACTTAAGCATCAAGCTTATAAAAACATTAAAACTATTTTTTTTTTCAATATTGCGCACCTTGTCCTCCGCAGCTGTGAGCTATAAGAATAAGCTTGGGGACAATGGAGTCATTGAAATTTTCCCCAGCAACTATTAAAATTTTGCAAACTTTTCCTCTTTCGATGCTTCAACTTTTAATAAGGTCGGAACATCTGCCAAAGCTAAAAAAAACATTTTTGAAAAAGTAAACAAAATTATTTTCGAAACTAAAATGGATGATAACATCCCTGAAATATTTCAAAGTCGAAAATGGGACAAAATATCAATAAAAATTGCTTTATTCAGCCGTATAAAATCACGCTTCTGATATAATATTTATCAACATTTTGTTAAAAAAAAATCAGAATTAGGAATAAAAAGGAAGTTGTAAATAATTTTGCAAAGTTTTATATTCGGACTTAATTTTATTTATAAACGCCAATTAGTTTCAAAGGATTATTTCGCCTCTGGTTGTGAGGATATCGCTAGCAACGCAGCAAATACTCTCAATTACGTCGTCATTCTAATTAAGGGCACTTGTCGTTTAACAACTGTTCTTTGCCGGAAAATGCTTCATCGTGTTCATGTATTTCTGATATATGACTCCATTTTTTACCAACGTTTAGCTTTGCTTCTCTTTTTTAGTAATTCCCATTTCCTGTCACGGACCATTTCAAGTCATTGAATGCAAGTTGACTGTTTGAACCGATAAGGTTTCCTTTGCATATCAATGTCATAAATAGATAACATTATATATATTTTTAAATAAACTTTGGAGGGTTCTGCAGCGTTAATGGACGAACAGCCAATACTTAGTAGAAAACACTTTGTTTGTTGAGGTATGGACTTGAGTTTGTTGAGGTATGGACTTGAGTTGGTTGAGGTATGGACTTGAGTTTGTTGAGGTATGGACTTGAGTTTGTTGAGGTATGGATTGTTTTTCTACAATATAGATCGGGGTTGTGCAACCATTTTTGGCAGAATTTTCACCGATTTCGCGCGCCAGCGGTTATATAAAACACACACACACATAGTACAGGTATATGCACCAACATCAAGCCATACCGACGAAGAGGTTGAAGAATTTTATGAAGAAATCAAACAGTTACACACCAAAGGGAAACAACATATCAAGCTCATCATGGGGGATTTCAATGCAAGAATTGGACAACAGGAACAAGGAGAGACATCGGTTGGTAAATACGGATATGGGGAAAGGAATGAACGTGGCGATCAACTCATCGAATTTGCAGAAGCTGAAAACCTTAGCATCATGAATTCATTTTTTAAGAAGAAACCGCAAAGAAAATGGACATGGAAACACCCAAATGGGGGAACTAGTGAAATTGACTATATCCTGGCAAACAAGAAATCAATTATTGAAGATTGCAGTGTACTGAACAGATTTAATACTGGAAGTGATCATCGAATGGTGAGATGTAAAGTGCACTTAAATACTAAATTAGAACGACAGAAGCTCATTAGGAAACAAGTAAGTAAGAGGGTGGATTTAAAGAAATTAAAAGAAAATACTGAGGCATTCAAGTTGGAATTAAAAAACACACACACATGGAAATTAATGGTGGTAGAAATGAGGAGGAATAGCGATTGGAAGAAAGGAGGAAGTTACATTTTCCAAGAATTGGAACTGAAAAATTATGGGGCAATATCGATTATAAAAGAGGAGGAGTAAAACTTTGGAACTTACTATTAGATGCAATACAGAGAATATGCATTTTTAAAATTATAAAAACAACAATAAAAAAGACATTAATAAATGAGGTAATGGAGAGTTGAATAGCTGGGTTGCATGAAGTGTCTCAAGCTGATTATACGAATATTTTCTTGGGACCCATTACATTATATAATCCCAATTACATCAGATCGTGCCCCTATTTTAATGTTAATATTTATGGTAAAATTCGTATTACATTATGTGTGGAGAAAATATATTTAAAGTTCGAATGGTGTATTGATGTAAATCATAAATAAATCATCATATTCAAAGGCGTTTCTTATAATGTTAAAAAAAAAAATAGAAATCTCGTATATTAACGAAGTCGAAGATTTATTTATTAATATTGATAAAAACCTTATTTATACGAGCTTATAATTTACATTGGTAAATGACATTATTGCTTCCACATCATAGGCGTAGGGCGGTGGTTCTCAATTAATTTTCATCGCGGGCCATTTTGAATCTTTTATTCGATGGGCGGGCCAGGAGGTATGAACACGAAGTTATCTTACATTCTATACGGACATTGAGGGAGCTAGGGGGGTTTATTCACTCCCAGAAATTTTAGGCTTCAATGAAATAGCATTGAGGTAAGAGCTTTAGCCCCAGCCTCTAGAAAAAATTAGCCCCCTATAAAAAAAATTCAGTTTCTTATGTTTCGTCACTGGGTCAGTTTTTCCTGTTCGCGGACCAAATTTGGCTTGTAGGTGGCCTATTGGGAATCACTGGAGCGGACCCGTGGATACGTGTCCGTGTAGCAAATATTAATTTGCCTCATAAATAGAAAGCCCAGCCTGCACCAATTGGAGGCGGGATAGGACACTAGGTTACTGGCCTAGCCGGTTCCACACATCGCACAGTGGGTGATAAAGTCAGTAGGGAGAAAAAGTCAAAATTTTGATATTCTTGTATTTTAAAATTTTTAGCGTATTTCCGTTACCAAATATCCACAGACAGCCTACAAGTAATATACTGGTAGGTTACTGGCCCGGCCGGTTCCACACATCGTCACATACGTTCAGCGTGTGGGTCTCCTTCCAGTTAGATACCAGCAACCCTTTTGCAGGCCATATATATATATATATATATATATATATATATATATATATATATATATCAGCTCCTAAAATCTTAAAAGGAGAAGTTTCATTAAACAAAACATATTCAAAATCTAACCAGAGCTAGTAAGGAAGGCCATTGAAAATAACAAGAGCCTTAGGGTTGTTAAAGGAAGTTTATCTGTTGGGAAGAAACACATCATTGCATTAAAAGGAGAGGATGGCACCGTAACAAGAAATAGGGAAGAAATACTTAGAAGAGTTGAAGAATTCTACAAAAAACTATATGAAAGTAACAGTGGATTAAACGAAGACACTGAAATAGTCGAAGGAACAGCTCCTAAAATCTTAAAAGAAGAAGTTTCATTTGCAATAAAAAGTATGAAGAAAGGAAGAGCCCCTGGTGATGATGGTATTACATTAGATATCCTAAAAGAAGCTGGAGAATATGTAGAAGACATACTTGCAAAATTCTTTACCAAATGTCTTAACAGCGGTAACATACCAAACCAATGGGATTCTGCAACAGTAATTCTTTTGCATAAAAAAGGTGATAAAGAGGATTTGAAAAATTACCGACCAATTAGCTTGTTACCTGCTATTTATAAAATCTTCACAAAAGTGCTAACACATCGCCTGCAGAAAAAATTAGATGCAGCTCAACCAAGAGAACAAGCTGGATTTCGAAGTGGATTCAGTACAGTGGACCATATTCAAGTATTAAGAGAATTAATTGAAAGAACACATGAATATGAACTTCCATTGTGTGTGGCATTTATTGACTATGAGAAGGCCTTTGACTC
>QLNU02003225.1:91501828-91518588 GCA_006491805.2 Dysdera silvatica | reverse complement strand
TCCAGCAAATGGGAGGATCATTGGCAACAAACTGAGAACGGAAGCCTCACAAAAAGATTTTTCCCTTCCGTCAAAGATAGATTAAACGCAAATCACTTAAAAATCACCCATCAACTAACGCAACTCCTAACAGGACATGGAAGATTCGGTCAGTACTTTCGACGTTTTGGCATTCGAGAATCGTCAGCATGCTCCTGTGATGGAACTGTTGAACAAACCGTGGATCATGTCATACTACGCTGCCCAACTCTGGAAGCAGCTAGAATTGGCCTACTCAAGAAAACAGTTGCCCACGGTGAACTATGGCCATCAGAATTAAAAGAACTGGTCTCAGAACGTTATTTTGGCGACTTTTTAGCTTTCGCTAAGAGTTTGGACATCATGCAAATTTAATTTTTTCTGTACACTTCCCATCGATCATTCTTACTCCAATTGATTGTTGTTGTTTTTGTACATACCTTGTATATATTTTTGTATGTGTATATACATATATATATGACGTAAATTTTATTAACAACGTAACATATATGTCTTAATTGAGGAAATCAAAACATGTAATATTTTATGGTGCATGTTAAATAAATACTCTTTAAACACACATACACAAACACACACATACATACATAAGCCTCCCTCCAGAGTTTCTTCAGTTATTTGTTTGTTCACTTGAGATATAAAAGGAGTTACCTATGCTGCTCCACGAATTTTGCTTAGTTCTGGAAAAAAAAATCTAAAATTTTGATTTCCTTTTAAACAGTTATCGACAGGCCGGGGCTGTGTTTTGTACAAACCTGAATTAGATCGATCGATCAATCAATCAATCAATCAATCAATCGAATTATAATAATTGCGTGTCTTTAATTCTGGCCTTTCTTGAGCCTAGATTCATAGGATAAGTGAAGGCGATAATTATCACCTTTACATATTAAAGCTATTGACTTATTATCGATAATTATATATAATAGATATTTCCTTATTACAGATATTACAGATACTCACGCTAATTATAATTAGCGTGAATATCTGTTTGAAACTTCTGGGATTGGAGTAAAACACTCCATAACAAAGAAACATAACCTAACTTTTTTTTGCATCAAAATCTAAGGAGTTCAATTTAGAAGTAACGTTTTGAAGCTTATATTTCTTTTAAATGATTTCTTCTAAAAAGCTTATATTTCTTTTTAAAAAAAATTATGCTGTCGAAGGAAATTATTTTCTTAGTTAAATTTGCTTTTCTGTTTTCCTTTTGATCCCATCGTATGTGGTGAAAAAAACGCACAAACTAGTTCGGTTATACGATGGATTTACATTATATTTTTTTGTTCTTCGGTTTAGAGAGACATGTATTTCAATAAATGCAAACGTAATTCTTTGAACATTGAATGTATATTATATTAACATAAATATTTTTTTGAACCTAGAGCAGAAAACTACGTCGATATTAATCTAAATGAGAAAAAAGAAATTACACATTGATATATTAATTATAAGAAAATGATTTTTGAAGTTAAATGCAAACCTAATTTTTGCATAACTAGAAACTTGTGTTTTTTAAAGTGGAATTAACTAAGAAAATTAAATTTTGACAACCACGATTTATTTATATTACAAGTTTACAAAGTTCAGTACCGAATTACTGTTTCAAATATTTTTAAAACTTAGTACAATTTTGCGTGTTTCTTACAAAGACTATTGAAGAAAATTTAGAACTTTGTTTTAAAGTTTATTATTTCGTGGAGTTCTTCAAAGCTTAAAAAGAACAGAAACTTTTGAAAACCAGTATGATGCAACGATTTTCGAAACTGAGCGGGAAAGCGCGATTTACAAAGTTTGTTAAGAGCCCTATTCCGTTTGTTCTTGAAATGACACTTGTTTTGAGATGACTACTGTTTCAAGTGAATGTGCTTGCCAGTTCCCTTAAACAGCTATTGGTTTTTAAGATTTTTTTAAGCTTTAAGTATTACTGTTCCAACAAAAGTTCTTGAACTTAAAGAGCCTAATGCCTTTTGAGAAACAAGATTCACGACTCAAAACACCTTAATCAATTTTGATTTCTACAACTTGAATTAGAAATGCAATCGCTTATACTATGTCAGCGAACTTCGTTGATGACACACGGACAGATATACGTGCTCGCGCACGTACAAACAAACAATAGTTGCAGCAATAGCTCTAATAATACAATCCAATTCATATATTTTATAATAGAAACGTCAGAATGGAAGTAAAGAGACTCACTGTTCTGAATATATCACAATTCTTGGCAAAAAAAACGTACTGAATACAGTGTTTAGAAGTATATGTTTTAATACAGCTTTAAAACGTTTCTTTAATTCCAGTATTATGTAACCTTCTTTGAAGAGGGCTAAAAGCCTTCGAAAAAAGTTTTAAAGCTATATTAAAACATATATTTCTAAAAACTGTGCCCATTGTGTTTTTTCACTGCGACCTGTGAAATGTCAGAACATTAATTATTATTCAGTCTATGACAAGACCCACATTGACATAATTATTATGACCAGTATAAAACCGTAAATCAGATCTTCAGAGAGGCTTACATAATAATGGAATTAAAGAAACGTTTTAAAGCTGTATTAAAACGTATACTTCTAAACACTGTACTCAGTACGTTTTTTTTACCAAAATTTGTGATATATATTCAGCACAGTGAGACGCTTTACTTCCATTCCGACGTTTCTATTAACTTTGTAACGGTTGTCTATTGCACTTTCAGTGGGTGTTTTAAACTTACCCCACGCATACATTTAATTTCTCTTTCAAACTGGTGTATAGTGGTTTATTTAAAACGGTTAGAGACTTCCGTGTTCCCCCTTTGTAAACCCCCTCATCACCCATTGCGTTGTGTTACGACGTTGTTTTATGAGAAGTATTAATATTTTGGTCGGACAGACATAATGTCTGTGTTGATTCACGTAGCGTAAATATTTTCGGAAAATCAGATTTATAAACAAAAAATCAACAATTATTAATACACATAAACAATAAGTAAAGTGAACATTTCGATAGTCTTTCAAATAATCGACTGGCTATAACTTTGTTATAAGGTTCAAGGCCTCGATAATTATCTTAATCGTTATCTTGCAAGTCCAAAACCATAAATTAATTATTAAAATATCCTGTTGGACACTTCTACCGTTTCTTATGTACTAAAGGCCTCCCCTTTTCAAGTATCATTCTAATAGGCCTATCCGCTATATAAATTATAACACACGCGTACACAAAATTATATAATATGCTGAATACACGTGTCCATTAAATATCAACATACATATATGGTATCCCAACTTCAAGATTCATACATTTTCATGCAAAATACAGACTGTTATTAAACAATTTTGATATCACTCCTATATAATATTTTTAAATAATTATTCTTTCATGTCAACACATCTACTCCCCGATTCACCTTTTAATTTATCATTGACTTGTCTTTTAATCCTAATGGATTACTTAAAATTTTTGAACGTTCACGTTCAAATCATGATTATTTTTTAAACATGAGGACATAGAAAGAATATGGAAAAGTTAATGTTACCGAACTTGTCCGCTGGTGGCTTACCT
This sequence comes from Dysdera silvatica, assembly GCA_006491805.2. Classification (NCBI taxonomy): domain Eukaryota; kingdom Metazoa; phylum Arthropoda; class Arachnida; order Araneae; family Dysderidae; genus Dysdera; species Dysdera silvatica. The sequence continues at coordinate 91,515,006 of QLNU02003225.1, read as the reverse complement.
AACTTCCGCTCCTTCCCGCCATCTTCATCATCGTGGGCACTTCACACAAAAGGTAATCCAAAATGCAAATGCACCGATTTAATTAACTCTTGAGGAACTTCCTTCGAAACTAACAAGGGAAGGTCGGAGGGTGGACGACGCGGATTTTAATGGTATTAGGCTCATTTGAAAGCTCTCAAAAAATTATTAGACACGTATTCGGGCATTTTTCAGAATGGCCATAAATATAGGTGTTATGGGGCCGGAGAGAGCAAAAATTGGACTATTTTCAGGGATTTCCTAATATCATATTTTTAAAAGAGTAGTGAATATTTTTTTGCTGCGTTACGTACTTTGCAGAAATCTATCGGATACGTATTTCACGGTTTTTAGAGAAGTAACTTATTAATAATGTTTTTTAAAGGTTATAAAATGCATGCGGAAACGAGTAGCCAAGGGCAAGAATTCGCCAACTTGTTGGCTGCTTGGCACATTTGCTGGTGTAGTATAATCAGTTATTTTCAAAGGTAGTATTAGAAAGTGACACATTCGGGAGTGTTGCATGACAGTTCATTTAAACTGTTCTTATATATCGTACGCATAATAAATTGTTAGTTTCGTATTTAAAAAAATTTGACTTCGCATTCAACATATATTTTTATATTTGCTTAAAATTTATTAGTTTACAATTTAAATCTCCGTAATATATCTTGTTCTTTTAATATTAAGCTAAAGTTTAGCTTCTGCAGAAAACCACAGAAAATTTAATTTTTGGCAAATTAACTTTTTTTTTCCTGTTTACGAATTTTCGCTTTATACTTTAAAATGGATTTATTGGTCATAAATGCAATTAATGTTACTCATCATTTGCAAAAAAATAACGGAAGCAACGTATTCAAATTTCTTGAACATGTCCAGTGATATCACCGATTGTGAAAAAGCTATTGCCTCAGAACTTTTTAGTGTATTGGAAAATTATTTAACAAAATCGCAGTTTGAAGATGGTAAAGTTATCGAGATTTCCGAAAAAGATCCAGAACATTATTCTATACATGATGATAATGGGGTATAAATAAAATGTGAGCCTGGTTATATAAGTATAGACGAAAAGGAGCGTATGGTCGCTATTAAAGAAACTCATCCAACCTGGAAATGGGACACTTTAATCAAAAAGGGCTGTAAAAAAATGCCTAATCAGAAAACATATCTGCGTTTTAAAAAGATATAGTAAAAGGAGGGTCACTAATCGATATTTATAAAGCAATCGACATGGAAGTTTGGGAAAAATTTATGGAAATTAGGGGCAAAAAACTACGAATTATACATGGTTCCAATATTCGGAAATGGGCCATTGGAACTTCTTCACGTTTCCCTAAATTAAAGTTTCTTGTCTCAAGCACATGGGTAAAAGACTTTTGTAAACCTCATAGTATAACGTCTAGGAAGGTAGCAAAACTTGTAACGAAAAAACTAGTGACTTCTCCGCAAATGATCCGAAACGCTGCAACAAAATTTCAAACAGAAGTGATAAAACTATTTAAAACGTATCTTCCCCGTTGTATATTTAATACTGATCAATGCGGATTCAATGACGAATTAACAGATAGTCGAACGCTTTGTTTCCGAGGGGAAAAAATAACATTGGGTTGTGCATCATCTCCAACTAATCAGTGTACTCACTCGTACACCGTTCAATATTTAATAAATGCTGATGGCGAAGTTGTTGGTGATGCATTTTTATGTTTACCGGAAAGCACAGGCCAATTTGGAAAAAGAGTCCAATCTTCTCTGTTTAAAGCGCCAAATGTAACTATAACTTGCAGTTCATTAGGAAAATTAACGACAAACCTATTCCAGCAAATTTCGGACGAGCATTTTTTCAGAAATATGACTGAAAATTGTGTCCTTTTGTGAGATTCTTGTAGTGTTCATAAAAATCTGTAGATTTTTGAAAAGAGGTGTAGCATTGGGGGAAGCCAGATGGGGTAGTTAAAATTATTTCTGAACAGACAATTCCCATTTGCTAACTTTTAGATCGCTTTTTTTTAGAGAAATAAAGTACATAGCGCGAGAAATATATCCTACTTCAAAATTTTGGCGCAGTATAGCCCAGATGCTCTTGCGCCATAAAACACCCAAACAAACAAACAAACAAACTTACTTCAAAATATCTGCTGATGGTTCTGAATTAAAAATTCGAAATAATATTATCCAATTACAGTCCTTGATACACTTCCAAATGTGTTCCGATATTTTTCAACCCATGATCAATAGCATGGATTACATCTGGGTTATCAGAAGACGAAAATCCTGATTTTTTAAATGTCCGCTAAATGTGTTTCACATTCACAGGAAATGTTTGTGATAAAATACCTAATTGTAAAAATTCTCCTTTTATTCGATGCAGCCAGCCACTGCAGGAAAAATTCATATTTTTCATGCCTTTGTGATTTTCATACAATTGATTGCTAAAAATCGTAATATTCGATAAAAATTGTAATAAATAGATTTCTCCTTTCTTAAATAAAAATGAAGAAAGTTCAATTTCATTTATGTTCCTTCCTTCTAATGATATAAATCTCGATTTTCCTTTATTACTTTAACTCCTTCAACCATCACAATTTTTGTTATTTTTATGTCATTATCATACCATAAGTATACAGGAAAAAGAAATGCAACATATTATATTCGCCAAGCAGCCAACAAGTTGGCGAATTCTTGCGCTGTACTACTCGTTTCCGCGTGCGTTTTATAACCTTTAAAAACATTATTAATAAGTTACGTCTCCAAAAACCGTGAAGCACGTATCTGACAGATTTCTTCAGGTTACTTAATGCAGCAAAAAAATATTCACTACTCTTTTGAAAATATGATATTATAAAATCTCTGAAAATAGTCCCATTTTTGCTCTCTCCGGCCCTATAACACCTATATTTATGGCCATTCTGAAAAATGACCGAATACGTGTCTAATAATTTTTTGACAGCTTTCAAATGAGCCTAATGTCATTAAACTCCGCATCGTCCACCCCCCGATCTTCCCTTGTAAAGACTGTTAGACTTCTCATAACCCATCTCAAAAATACCTTGCTCTCTTCTGAAATCTTTTTAATCGTGCTAAAGTCTTGTTAAATCTTCTGCGCTTATCATTTTATATTAGATACGCCCCCTTAACGATTTCCGCTTTGAATGTGTGTAAAATCGCATTTTATTGCCATATTTCGATGACCATTGAGTTTTTGGAATGAAGGGCTAAATTTTCACCAAATCAGCATTGAGTTCAAAATTACGTCATGAGAGTTGAAATTCGGGAAGACCCTCTTCGACCACCTGACCGACCTTTGTAACGGGCCGCCGTAATAGTTACTGCTAAAATCTCAGAATTTCAGAATAGTTACTGCAGAATCTCAGAGCAGAAATGCTCAGAATAGTTACTGCTTAAAAACTGTCACCTTAAACTTTCATACAACAGAAAACTGGATAAAAAGGAAACCAATAAAATGACCCTTTTTCGATTTCTCATCTTTTTAATAAAATGCATGAATACGATTTCATAAGACCCATCCCTGAACTCTTTCTCTCGTGTAAGGATGTTATGTCTTTCGAAACTTCAACCCCTATCTTTCCTTAGATATTCGTCCTTTTAAATGTTTCTAAGTTACCCCCACACATTCTCTGTATGGTCCGAGATCGTTACGTCTTATGGCTCTAAGAGAGAAAGTCCTTTTTGTTGCTTTTCGCAAAGATGAGCCTTCCTTTTGACACGTGGGGATAAAGTCTATTATGTAATGAAGCATTGGAAATGCTCATGACAGTACACGTAACATTGGCCATTTTTAACCCGACTGCTGTTACTTCTCTTAGCGCACTGTTCCTCTTGCCAACCTAATTTACCTTATTTGCTATGTCAAACACAGACAAAGTGTTGTCAGGTGTTTCAGTAACTACGTTACCTTAATACTTTCGGGAATTCGGCGCCACGTAATGCAACTAGATGTGTTCAGAGCTGTCTCAGCTTTTCGCTCAAATTTTTCCTGTCTTTTCTAGCACCTGGTGGCCCGATATATCGTCGCTTGCAGAATGTTCGCTCCCATCTCTATCTTTTTTGTGCTTATCGGTGATGGCATTGTTGGGATCTATTTCAAACATTTGGGTTAACAAATATAGACGATCTGATACTGCTAAGGTACGATTAAAAATATTTGCTGTTATTGGACAAAGGCTAAAATCAACAATTCGATTAACTTGTTTTGTTATTGGCAAAGATGAGTAAGACACTAAAACCATTCAAAGTGACATCTTTATTAATTGTTTTCTTATATGGATGTGCAAGGAAAAACTACCTGTTATTCCAAGAGAAGGACGCATGATATCATGTCATATTCGGCAATAATTTTTAATAAAATTAAAAGATGGAAAACGATGATCACATCTTGACCAGTTTAAACTGAGAAAATAATAAAAAAACATGTTTTATGAGATTTCGACTAGGGTTTAAAAGAAAAAAAATACGAACATAATTAATAAAAAAGGTAAAGAAGTATAGTATGGTTTGTTCACGAAAAATAGTCCGATGGTATCGTTAGAAATAACGGGAGCTGACGTCACAAACGGCCTAGCTGATCACAGTAAAAGGGAGGACGTCATTTCAGAACTGGTTTTGGCGCAGACAAACGCTCGCTAAAAACAAGTTCTGAAATGAGAACTTCCCTCTGCTGTAATCAGCTAGGTCGTTTGTGACGTCAGCTCTCGTTATTTCTAACGGTACCATCGGACTACTTTTCGTGAATGAGCTGAACTTTGGTGAATATTTAATTTTAAAAATTAAGCAAATGACTGTCCCAAATAAATGATACTATATTCAATTTTGGAGGTACATTTGTTTAGTTTACGTCCTCGAATATATCAACATTAAGACAGACAACATGAAGGATTAAAAGCAAATATTAATCGCAGTTTGCTAATATCTGTGTTTTTAATACTCACACACCTTTCTGTTTTTTTCATTTTATGCAAATGAATGTTTAAACTTCTTCAAATGTCAATGACAGCATGAAATTTTTTTTGATGACAAACAAAAATGATTATTGCTTTATTTAAAGAGGATTAGAATTTAACTGCTCACGAAAACACGAATAAAATAACAGTTTTTCTGATTAAACTAAATATAAAATTAGGAGTTGCTAACTTCGTAATTTTCTATTAAAATATTCAGCTTTAGCCAATTGATAATCCTTAGAACGGAATTGACTTTAGTGCAATATATAAAGATTAAAACAACATCGCCATTTTTATACAAAATTTTAAAATATGCAGCACCTTACGATAAAATTGTGGAAAGTTATTAATATAATAAAAAATATCCAAAAAGAACAAAATGCAGAGAACAATAATAGCTAATTTAATATATTTTAATCCTCTCCCTCGTGTCTCCTTTCCCTGGTGAAAGCAATATTTTACTAAAACATATAAAATTATTGTGTTTTCATCGCTCAGAATTTTTTCCATCGTTCTGGAATAGATTCTTTCGTAAGCATAAAAAATATTTATGTAACTAAATTAATGCATTTTGAAATCTTCTATTCAGTTATTCGCACATGCAGAAATCTGTTTGCTTATAGGAGTTTAAATAAAACGTGAAGTTCGGATTTTAAGATCACAAATCCCTTTCAAATATGGAAGCTTATTACCAATATATTATCCAGGTTGTTTTAATAACTTCGTCCGTATAAATCTCTCGAAAATTTAAAATATGGTGGACACATATTCATGAAAATTTTTGAGAATGTTTGACGTCATATTTTTTTAAAACTCATCTTTCCGTCACATGTTTATTTACGATAAGAGGATTATAAAAATAATTCAGTCTGAAAAGTGATAAAAATAGGGGTAAATACAAAAATTGCGTTTTCCACATATTGATAAAATCCGGAAAAAAAAGGCGAGTTCATTTAAGCTATAGCTAGTGGTAAAACCCTCATATTTATAAAATAATTGCTCTTAAATCTCTGAACTAATCTTAACAAAATTTCAGTCATACACTGTTTCTATGATATTGATTAAATTAAATTATATTATAAAAATTGAAATTATCATTTAAAGAATAATGACACTTTATAGAAAATAAATGCACTAAAACTAAAAAATATCTTTCGATTCCTTTAACTTTCGTCGTCTTCGTTTTCCCAAAAACCTTCATCGATTAAAAGTCGCCATAAAAAATTCGTTAAAATATTTGTAATGGCTCATAAGGCAAAGCATTAAAGTAGATGAAAAACATAATTTTACAGGAGGAGGGGTGTTCTAATTCGGAGTATCATTGTTAAAAATATGAAGCAATGAATTAGAAAAAAAAAAAAATATTTTTGTTACACCTATAATCTGAAAAGACGGTGTTGCCAAACGCAGAAAACAAGTAGCTGAAAATCAAAATTTTAAATACTTGGTAATTTTATTTTTAGTTATCTGGTTTTTGTGCTTGCCTCATTTTTCTGTGAATTTTTATATATAGAGATAAAAATGTTTTTTCCCGAATTTACTTGGTTTTGCATTTTTAACAACGGTTTATTCTTAATCTTTCAGTGTTTATGGTGGCATGCGGCTGCATTTTTTTAAAATTTTTTTATGGGTTTTTCAGTAGCTAGTTTTTAAAATTACGTCTTTGCGTAAGTTCTCCCGTGTCGCCATAGAAATAGTTAACACAGGTCTGGTACAGACGGTGAAATAATAATCTGAACACTCGTTGGACATATAATTGGCGCAATTGACTCGTTGGCGCAATAATTACGCTACAGAAAACTCAAAGGTACCAATCGATAGTGTACAATGAACTCTATCAATCCATGCGTACAAAATTTGTATAAGGGACCATCTTCATGTTAAAAATTGTAGCAACTTTGAAAATTACAAATGCAACACCGAAAATCGGATTCTAGACAATTTAATTAGGCTAATTTAAAAATTAGGCGTCGTTCTAACTATTAAAACTCGACATATTCTATAAAATACCTACGGGGCCTTCCACTGTAATAAGATGCATTGTGATATGCCATAATAGAAATTAGGCTGCGTAGAGCATATAATTTTATGATATCGAATACTTTTACTGATCAGCTGATAATAAAACTATTTATTTTAAGACGCAGGGCATACGATCTTCAATAAGTTAAAAGAAAATTTAAGTGCATATTTATTCATTTTGAGTTCATATAAATGCACATATTTATTTTCTTGCATATTTGCATGCCAATTTTGCTGGCTTTTTAGTGTGTATAATTCGGGCTCTAGTCATCAACTTAATAGAATAGATCTCACTTAATTAATTAGGTCTCTTGAATACGTATTAATCAAGCTTTATATTAATTCATAGCAGTGTCAAAATAAATTGTTATGTATACAGATAATACCAGGGGTGGACTCGATCCTCTCAAAGGGTTCATACCTTGGATAATCGGAGGGCGCCAGTCTTTGCAAAAATTCGGAGGCGCTAGTTATATGGCTTATAAAGGCGCACGGGCCCGGGGGCCGGCGGCCCAATCCGCCCCTGAATAATACTACATAATGAAAATATACTGGAAGATAAAAACAGAAAGTATAATATAAAGAGAATCTGCCGCCGTTTAGAGGAATTATTGAACAATCTAATGTGGCAAACTTCTCTTCGATTTGCTTTTGACAACTTTTGTCACCTACGGCTAAGAAAAACAACACATAAGCATTAATTATTTTCTACCAGAGTTTAAATACACCTACTATAGAGATTTGTTTTGCTATATTTTACTATTACGATTGCGAAATGTTTTTACAATCAAGTCGACAATTTATTCGTCCTTAAACTTAACAATCGAGAAGTTCAATTGTAATCGCGAGTCATATGCCAAACCACACTGCGCATGCGCGTGAACATGGCTGAATCACCGCTGAAGGCTTCCGTTAATGGAGATACTTGTTTGTTTCACTACGTGATCACTCGATGAATTGAGTCGGGTTTGAAAAACATCGAGAGGTTTCGAGATGTTTAAATAATGGAGACAATCGACTAAAACATCTCTCAATCGCGCATCAATAATGTATTTATATATTTTCATTAAGCTAAATTCTGAGCAAAAAAAAAAACATAAGTTTTTTTTTTCAAGCGTGGGGTCTACTTCAGATGCACGTTTAACAGTATGCTTCTCCTGAGGGCCAATGATCTCTTCAAATTGACGTATTTGTCTTTCAGTAACATAGTTAACATATAAAGACTAACCTGAAAAAATGCACAATATAAACTGAATATGCTGTCACTCAGACGAGTCTGTGCATAAATAAATACTTTGGTCAAATTCTCTTTCATTTGCATTGGACAATGCTGAGAAGATTGCCTTTGCTGAGAAAAGAACTATGAATACAGTAACTCCTTTCAGAATTTCTATATGTCTTCTACAATGATGCATTTATGGATTTTCATTAAGATAAAATAATAAAGAACATCGTACAAGCTTTTTATGCATCAAATTTTGGTTTAGATATCTTTATTAATATTACTCCCATTTGGCTTCTCCTGAAAATTCCAATAACCTCTTCAAATTGATATAACCGTCCTCCAGATAAAAGCTATGGCAAATAATGCTGTCGGTGACTTATGATTGAATTCCAGCGAAACGTCTTGAGCAAATATTGGTGAGTGATGGGAAGGAGGAGGGAACCTCCCGTCACTTATCCGTAATCCTGGAGAGCTGTTGGCGCGAAAAACCAATAAAGTCAGGACCGTATTTCTTGTCAATAAACATGGGCCCAAATCTCGATGAGAGAGAAAAAATAGATTTTTGTATTTTGTAAGGTAAAACTGCCAATCTCGGTTGAGAAGTTCATTAATGGTTTATTGGCGTCAAGTTATATATGACACTGCTTATTTAAAATCACTTTCCATAACAAATTGCGTTTGCAAAGTAAATGACACTATCGAGCTCAGGACAACATCCTATTTCTTGTTAAAATACATATTATGTTTTAAAAACGTTTTTTATTTTCCACACATTTACATTTATAATGAAATTGGCATGCCTTTACTTCCAGATTTTAAAATAAACAAGTGCACTTTAAGATAGGAAGGCTTGATATCTTAAACATAGCTCATAAGAGCGAAGGGTTTGGTAACTTGGCTGTAAGAACTGGTAAATATAGCATTGCAATGTGTGATATCCCGAAAGAAATTGCCACGAGCTTACGGAAGGAAAATTGTAGAAAGAAGGGAGTTTTGTTAACCATAGCAGGGGTGGGTTATTATTGGACGGGATAGCTAAAGGAAGAACTGTTTTCCTCTTTTACGTTTCCTCTATAATTTTTACCATTATATTGTAAATAAATGTATGTTGTTTCTTAAGTTAAAGAGAACATCATTGGACTTTCTACATGTCAACGTGCCTCGAAGGCTGATACTTGAGATGTATCATATACAATATACGGAGTTGGATAATAGTTAAGCGTTCTCAATCACCGGTTCCCTACATCACAGACCATTTTCAACATCACAGACCATAAATTATTTACGTTGAGGAAAAACTGGCGCCAGGAATAGAATCTAGTTATTATATTCTGCAGGTAAAAATTAATCTTTTTTTTTATTTTAACAACTAAGCAGCATATTGGACGAAACAGATTAGGTACATTCCCCGCCCCATTAAAAACAACATTTCGTTTCATATTACTTTAAAAATTCGTTAAAATAGACTGTACGAATTTTTAAAATATATAATACGAGTATTTTTTAACGTCGTCTTTTATTTTGCAGTTTGTAATACACGTATTAATTATTTTTTAATAAATATAGATTAACCATTGTATTATTTAGCAATAAAGATTTCATTTCGTTTAAACAAAAATCATACTGTAAAGTTAAGCTTATGAAACTATTAATTTACTTTTTTAATTTTTGCATACCTTGTCATTTGCAGCCTTCCTTTTTTATTGTTTAGATGATAAAATCGTCAAAAATTTTTTTCCTTCAAAGAAAAAGTATTGACAATATTGATAATTTTCAATTGAATAAACTTATAAATATTAACATTTCTAATAAGGTCTAACTTTTCGTAGGAGCTAAACAAACGTACTTGTTCTTATATTTTTTCATACATATTTTTTTACATATTTTTCATGCAGGTTTGGTTTTACATACTGTTTACATACATTTGTTTTTATATAATATTCTTACATATTTGTTTTTACATACTATTCTTACATATTTGTTTTTACATACTATTCTTACATATTTGTTTTTACATACTATTCTTACATATTTGTTTTTACATACTATTCTTACATATTTGTTTTAACATATTCTTCACATGTAATTGTTCTTTCATATTGTTGTTTATACATACAGAAGGTGTTTATACATGTTTAGAATGATTTCGATGAAGAATATAAAATGCTTTTTCTTTGGTAAAAATCTGGCAACAGCTGCTTACTTGAAATGTAAAATATCGTTTGCGATTTTTTCAATTTATTCTTCTTCCAAAACGTCGGAAGTAAACGATCTGTGGTTCCAAGGATACTTTTTGCCTTTTCCGAGTAAGAAATGCCTTATTTCGTAATTAAAAACGTTGTAAAGCACATGGTATTAAAATTTCTAAATGTAAAATAAGTAACGCTATTAATTAGAAAGAAAAAAACGCCCATCCTTACTTCTATGTAGAAAAAATATTTCAAACGAATACCCGCCGAATGTACGTACTGCTACAGATATTTCAAAAATGAAATCGCTGGTAATAAGAGAAAATCCGCCTACGCAGATTTCAATTGCAAAGTCTTTAAAGGCATCTGTATGAACAATAAATGAAATAATAAATTAAGATTTACAGTCTAAAAAAGCCCAAAAACGTGTGGCTCCATGCAGAACATTTAGTGTAATCCTGTATGAAAACTACTTAGCAGGATATAAATTTAAATACATTGTGATTTTTGATGAATTATGCGTTTACCTAAATGATTGCTACAAGGAAAGGTTTATTTACTATAGAAAACGCGAAGAAAATGATGTACAAACTGGTTCCGAGAATGCAAAGAAAGCTTCAGTAAGGGGTTTATGATTGTACCAGATTTCATCTACAATGAGAAATTAAAATTAAGAAGAGCAAAAAAAAAAGGTTAAAATCAACTCATCATACCATCAGACGAATGTTTTATGTCAGATATTTACGGAAGAAATTATAACTCTTTATCCTAACGGCTTTCAAAAGGTGCAACTACACCAAGACAAAGGTACGAGCCATACTTTGAAATAAACAACTGCCGTTCCTGAAAACATGAAGACTGATACATGTATTGTATATGTACCTTTTAAATATATTCCTGCAAAGTCCCCTGATGTTTCATCTATGGAGTATTGTGCCTTGGTTTGCTGAAAAGAGCTATTTCGATACGCAAACCAACCACGGCTGATGGCCCATGGGAAATAATGCACAAGGAGTGGAAAACAACACCCCAGTAATTTTACAAAAACCCTTCTATCTTTAATGTAATGCAGATGTCAAGTCCAGAAAAAAGGGCTTTTAGGTCGAACATTTAATAACCTAATATTTATATTTTTGAACAATAATTAGGCGGATCTGTAATCGTTCTAAAAACGTGTAAACATCTTCTGTGTTTGTTTTTACATATTGTTCATAACCATTTGTTTTTACGTATCATTGTTCACACATGTTTATTTTTACATATCATTGTTCATACATATTTGTTTTTGTATATCATTATTTATATATATTTGTTCTTGTAAGATATTATTACCCTTCACAGGGATAACACAATTGCCAAATATTGGTCAACACACAAATCCATCGGGGCGAGATTTTTGTGAGTTTTTCGTGGGGGGATTTATTATTACAAATAAATTTGACACCCACGTATTAGTAGCTCAAACTAGAGCTATTTTTGTTTATGAGAAAAAGAGACGCCGTCCTCATTCTGGATGAGGACGGTGTCTCTTTTTCTCCAAATATAAAAAAATAGCTCTAGTTTGAGCTACTAATACGTGGGTGTCAAATTTATTTGTAATATTTGTTCTTACATATTATTGTTCATACATATTTGTTTTTACATACTGCTAAACGAACATTTTAACAAAATTATCTCTTGAAAATAAAAGAGTTATTGTCATGAAGTATTTTGAAATTCAAAACTGCGTAATATATCAACAAAAAGTAACCACGTATGGCTAGGAGTTGTAATAAAGGGGGAGCTTCCGGCACAATCCATAATGGCCGTCCTTTCCAGCTTCAGGTCTTACTTGCTGTCAAACTTCTGTCTATTCTTCCTATCAAACCACGGTTATTCTGTAATTATGCTGTTTTAAGGGATTTTAGTTCAGAGATTTTTCCATATTGATTTTTCTTATAAGTTTCTTTTAATATTTTTATTATAATTTTAACAATAATTTTTAAGAATAATTTTGTAAATACTTTTTTAGTTTAATAATCTACATTATAATTCAATAATTTTTAGTAATTAATACATACATTTTTTATATTGTCCAATTTTTGAGTTTTTTTTATTAAAAATTTTTTTTTTTTTATTGAAAATTTCTAAAATCATATTTTTTCAATCTTATATTTGTTTGGTTTTATTATTCTTTAACATTTTTTCGATTTTCCCTTTTTATCTTGTTTTTTCTTCTTACTTTTTATTATTAAAATTATTTTCTGAATTTTTTTTTCACTTTTAATTTTTAATTTCGTGTTTTTCTTTTTCTAACTTGTATTTTTTCGGGCTTATTATAGTTTATAATTTTTCGATTTTCTGTTGTATCATTTTTTTTAATTTTAAACTTAAGTTTTCCTTTCCTTCCATATTTTCGATTTGTCATTCTTTTCTCAAAGCTTCAAATTTTTTAAATTCTGGCATTTCTTTTTTCAAAACCTACATTTTTTTGTTTATTATATCTTTAATATTTTTCAAATGTGCTTTTTTAGATTTATTTTAAATCTTATATTTTTGTTTGCGGAAATAGAAATTGTATATTGAAAGTTTTGTGCTACGTTTGAAATAAGTTTAATTGATTTCATTATCATCCTATTCCTCCACATTGGCAATTTAAAAAAATGGTATTTAGACTGCGCGTTTTATATTTAATTTTCTTGTTTAAAAACACATTTCATTTTAATACATAATTATTAGTATACAATATATTAGTAAATAATTACGTATTAAGCTGAAATGTTTTGT
>QLNU02003225.1:91437708-91493670 GCA_006491805.2 Dysdera silvatica | reverse complement strand
TTGAAAGTTTCTTGAAATAAAAATTGAAAGTTTTGAAATAAATATTAAAGTTTCTTGAAATAAAAAATGGAAGTTTTTTAAAACGAGAAATTGGTCCTCTTGGGAATGATAGAAAAATCAAAGTAAAATATGATTCAAACGCACTAAACATGAAAGAAGTCGTTCAAACATTTGCGTATGAACATCGCATGACAAAAAACATCGTTTTTATTTTTTCGTAACAGACGAAAAAGAAAAGTCTTTTATGTGTGTTATCACGCAATAATTTCATTATCGGCTTAATGATGGCGTGTGTATATATGAGAAACTCCATTACTTCATCATAAATGGTTGTTGCAGTAAAAAAGTTGCAGTGAAATTTTTCGATTGACATGAAGGGTGATGAAAGAACAAGGATTTCTGTATTAATAATTCTAAGATAATTTTACAAATGGATGATCTCCTCTAGATGAAAATTTTATGGGATTTCTCGTCTGTTGACAGGGTCCAGGTTAGAATGGCGGCCAGCGACTCGATTCCAAATTTGTGAGTTTTTCGCTGTCCCGCAGTCGTCGTCGAGTGTGCATGGACTTTAATGGGAAAGGTGGCCACCGAAGGGCAATGTTGTAATCCCAGTCTGTCCCATGGTCATTTCGAGAGATCTACCGCCGTCGCCATTCTAGCTTTGACCCTGGTCGGCAAACGAGAAGTCCCATAAAAAAGGAAATTTGGGAGGCGAAAAAAATGAAGACATAATGAAGACTTGCCAAAAGTCTTCACTACGCCTCAGTCAGACAGCAACGAGTCTTCACTATGGCTATGAGTCGCAAAGAGTTGGTCGTTTCCGTTGGCGAGTTTTTATGTTTTTGTATTGCGGAAGATGCATGATTCGATTCCTGGAAAGTTTAATTAAATGAGTTAGTTTAGTTTTTAGTTAGTTTAGTTTTTAGTTAGTTTAGTTTTTAGTTAGTTTAGTTTTTAGTTAGTTTAGTTAGTTAATTAGTTTAGTTTTTAGTAAGTTCAGTATTTAGTTTGAATACCTAAGAAGATTCTTATGTGGTTTTTCTTATTTTCTCATAGTGATGGAAATTAGGAAAGTCTAATACTCGTAGAAATATGTTTCATTTCACTATGTAGGTTCAGAGTCATTTTAAAATAGATAAAGTACTAAAAACACATATATGTAAACTACATGCTCTCTTTTTGGTGATTATTTCTTATAACGAAATTCTTACATACATACGTATACATTGCTATCTACGCTATGCTGGTATCTTTTCCAACCCTCTCTGGTATTAAAAAACTATGAGTATTTAAATATATGTATATGCAGATCTTAAATTTTGCGGAAGCCCACCGGAGCCCGGATCCGGTGCTTTTACATTTTTGGCGATTATTTAAATTTTGGCGATTATTTAAATTTATTTTGTTTTTAGCAGACGTCATTATGAAAAAGTAATAAATTTGTGATTAAAGGCATGAACTTTGTTGTCCAGAAAAATGGACATAAACAATTGATATGATTTATCGATTCTTTTGCAGCCATTCAATTTTTTAATCGATTTATCATAATATTAGGGCTCCTGCACTTTTTTTTTGTTAGAAATTAAGCCCTGTATATATGTGCATGCATACGTGTGAGTGCATGTGCAAGGCATAAATTTTGCTTATGTGAACAGAAGTGAAATTTAAAAAATACTGTAAAATCCACATCATAGCTGCTATATAGGAGTAAAGAAAACATGATTTTCTACTGCGAAGAAAATTCGGGTTTAGTCCTGCTTTCAGCGCTTTCTAGTTTTTCTACCAAGCCGTGTTCCGGGTTTTGATTTTTAGAATTCCGGAGAGATCCGGTTCTTCAAAGCAAGGGCGAATCCAGAAAGGGGCGGAGGGGGGGGCGATCGCCCCCCCTGTCAGAGTTAATAAAAAAAAATAAAGCTTCGCTTTCTTTTTGGTTTTACGGCTCAAAGACTACAGTGGTCATGCTGCGCCGGGACCTACAGTTTTCCGAGGAATCCGAACCTCTTAAGGCCTGGGGAACCAAACCCCGGACTACAGTGAGCAGTGCGATCTTTTATGAGATCTCTGAGTAAGCGTTCTTTTTGCACTGCTGGGAGTCGAACCCGGATTAGCCGCGCAATAGGAGAACGCGTTACCACACTGCGCCACCGCAGGGCCAAAAAAAAAAGGAGAATGAAGAATATTTTATGTGTTGTTTGTTATGACTGTAATGAACAAAAATTACATTGGCGTACAATGTCTCCAAGCCTTGGATAAATTCAATTTAAACGTCTGTTTACAAATCTACAAGCTTCTCGCCCTTCAAAAATTTTCGGTAAGTTTTGTTTCAGTAGAACGTAGTTTTTTTATCCTTGAAGCGCCGTCAAACTTGGTTTTGTTTGTTTGTTTGTTTTTTGGTTTTACGGCTCAAAGACTACAGTGGTCATGCTGCGCCGGGACCTACTGTTTTCCGAGGAATCCGAACCTCTTAAGGCCTAGGGAACCAAACCCCGGACTACAGTGAGCAGTGCGATCTTTATGAGATCTCTGAGTAAGCGTTCTTTGCACTGCTGGGAGTCGAACCCGGATTAGCGGCGCACTAGGAGAACGCGTTACCACACTGCGCCACCGCAGGGCCTTCAAACTTGGCTTCGAACGCGGATGACAGAAGAGACTTTTAATACACACCCACAGAGACATTCATATTGATGTAAATAAAGTGATTGACAAATTTTCAAAGAAACCAAGATGGCTTTACTCTGAACTACAAAATTAAATTTTATTTTAAAATTTTCCCATTATAAAAAAAATTAAAATAATTACAAAGTTTAAATTTAAACTTGTTCTATTAATTACATTGTAAATTATCGTTTTGGTTATTGTATATGTCTCCTTTACTAGGTTATCCTTTTATCACATTTAATTATAATCTACCCTAAACCCCAGACAGTCGAGTCTCTATTTAACGAAGTGCCATCGTTCCTCTGAAAAACTTCGTTATAAGGAAAATTCGTTAAATAGAAATTAACATAAATGTTGAAACTTAATTTCGATAAAATGAAAAAAGCTAAATTTGGACAGTAAAGACTAAATTCAGTAGACTCTTCTTTTTCAACGAATTTAAATATTTTTTGTATACAAGTACGTACAAATTAATAACAAAAGTAAAGACTGAGGATTACTTTATATCTGTATGATCCTCATACAACATATTTGAAACAGAGAAATAATCACTAATTTTGCTTTGTACAGGTTTCTTATAAAAAACGTTTTGTTCATAGAAATTCTCACACTTTTGTAAATATCGGAACACGTCATCTATAACATTTTCTTCAACAATGCAACACGTATGTGCGAGAAGCAAATTTCGTGGCTTAGCCACACCTGCAGAGTGATACATCCCCGCTGCTTCGAAGTTCCCAGTTTAGAACAATAGAATTATTTATCACAACTGACCCTATGTCCACAGTACAGAAGGCTACCTCACCTCCGTCTTTTTGCTTAAAATCCTCAACTACCCCTTCTACCTAACCATCCCGCTGAAAAATTGTAAAAGGTAAATTAAAAAAATCAAATTCTTTATAAAAAGAACTTCGTTATATAGAAATTGTTTTTCGTAATATGGAGACAAATTTACATGTTAGTGCCATTCAAAGTCAAGGTTCCGCCGAAAATTTCATTAAATAGAAAACTTTGTTAAATGGAAGTTCGTTATATGGAGACTCTACTGTAGTTTAATTAAAGAAAAGCCCAGCTTTAATTCATTGTCGTAAATTAAATATTTTGGTGAGTATAAAGGAAGGCAAGTAATATAACAACATTTACTTAAACTATTTAATAGTCCAAAACTAAAACTTTTCCCTGTGAAGGTCCCTGAATCCGCCCCTATAATAAGATCCTGGATACGCCCTTGGCCCAAAGATGGATATGACCTCATCTAGCATTATCTTAGGTATCCCGGGAAAAAAGCTATCATAGCTGTTCTCGGGACAGTTGATGGCTATAACGTGAGGAACAGTAGTTTTGATTCATTTTGTAGAAATAAAAATTCTTGAAGGAGCTGCGAATTTTGTTGCTCAAAAGGAATCGGATTCTTCAACGGAATTAGTTGGAACATTATTTTTTTAAAGTTTAACAAAAGCCTTTCCTTCAAAACATAACAGTTGTTCAGTTGAAACCGTAACATCTGTAGTCTTCCTAATTAAGCAGTAGTTCCATTAACAAAAGTGAGGCACAAAACAGAAAAAAGTGAAGTCCGTACAAGCTTTGTGAAGCACGTTTTCGTTCCAAGTTTCAAAATTTGTTGGTTGTACTTTTCTTTAATATGATTCCAGTATGCCCAGTTTCAAAGAACTCTCTTTAGTACAAAACTTTAAAACCGAGATAGAATTTTCTCTTACAGTCTTTATGATTAATGCCTGAAAATACATTTGTGGTGGGTGAGGAAAAAAGTATGTAGGTACCGTTCCTCTTACTCTGGGTATAAATTTTGCTGCCACCATGTGCCTACAGGTACAACCTCGCCTCCTGGCTCGTCGATGAGGCGTTCATTCGGAGTCTTCTTCCTTGGTATTCCAATTGTAAAGCAACTTACGAACTTTACGTAAGCATAGACGTGGACACTACTGTGACTATCTATCTACTTTTGCACTATCTTTTAACTATCATCATTTGCACTAGGATATATATATATGATAACGGAAACAGTATTGCCAGGATCGGGGACAAAATCATACAAAATCGTATCGTGAAGATATGCACGTTCGATGGAAACTTCCACTTCGAATAGGAATGGCCAGGGCCTGACACAGGGGTATGAGCAAGGGCTTGTGTCCTCACAGACCGCTCTCTCGCATCTCTCTGAATCCCACTGAAACATCCCTCTGCAAACACATCCCCTACTTCCTTCAGGAATTCCTCGAGGGGTCTGTTTCGTGTTATGTTGCAACAGGGTGTGATATCACGTTACAACAGTGAATGTTAAAAACATTTGAAATATTAAATTTATAATAAAATGTAATAATTGTTATAAAAATGAACCTAGCATTAAGTTTCAAAAATACGTTTCTTATGGTTAACGTTGTATTCAAATACTACAACACCAAGCAGGGGCGTCCTTAAGCAAGGGCGAGCGGGGCCCATGCCCCTCGCTTCTTAGGGCCCCGCGAAGCGTAATTCTCAAATTTTTAATTTTTGTAATATTAAAAATTTCCCCAAAAATATTTTTGCTTCAGCTCTCGCATTTCGTGCCATTTAGTGTTCATATGTTATTCCATATTTCGTTTTGTTTTCTTACTCGTATATGTATGGGCCCCTGAAATATGTTTTGCCTCGGGCCCCGCATTATCTAAGGACGGCCCTGCCACCAAATACCAATCATATTCATAACAACGTCGAAGTAGTTTAAATTTTTTTTATTATTTTTTATTATTAAACAATTTTAAACCATTTCGACGGTGTTATGAATATGATTTAACGTTGTGTTTCATTTGTTTGCTTTCTGATTAAAATCGATTTTTTTTGTTACAAATGCAAAAAAAAAAATAATCTCACGTTAAAAATAATTTAGATTCAGTATTTAAGGAATTATTTTTACAATTACACTGCATCTCCGATTATACGGGCTAATTGATGTAATAGTTGGAATAAAACATCGAGAAATACTGTATATTTATACGTTCCTTTGTATTTAAACGTTGAAGAAAGGTGCACTGTTGATATAAATGCCATTTGCAAGGTATGTTGTTTAATATCCCAAATAATACCATAATAATACTTAAATAATATCATAATAATACCTGAATAATACTATAGTACTAAAAAATAAATTTTTAACTTTATATCGGAGTCTTCTAACCTCTCTTTTATGTTATATACTCCTAGATAATATTTGCTTATATTTTTGGTGTTCTTAGAAGATGCATTTGAAAATAAAGTTGTCGCTTATAAATAAGTAAAATAAGTATAATATTTTTTAATAATTTAAAAACAGTAATTTTTAGGTTGGATGTAATCATATAATCATTTCAGTTAAAATTGTTTTAGAACGTACAAAGCTTAAAAAACAGAGTTTTGGGTTAAATTTCATGACCAAATTTTGACTCGCATCGGAATAAAACGCTAATGCAACCATCGATACATGTGAGAATATATTAGGTATATTTTGGTCTATTTATGTGTTAGTTTGTACACCTTAAACTTTTTTAGTTTATCTCCTATAAACTTTTTTAGTTTATCTCCTATAAACCTTTTTTTTTTACCTTTGGTCTTCAATCACTAATTCTCAACGGTGAGAGATTAGACAGGAAAGGAAGGTGAAAAAAATAAGCAACAATTCCTTCCCATGCAGGGAAAAAGATAAATTCTTATTAGCTGGTCATGACCTATCTCTTTTAATTTAGGGTTTTAGAAGTGACTACCTTCCTAAGCAGTAGGGCCATTTTCCTTTTATCTAACTTGCAAAAAATGTAGCATATAACGGTACAGGCATACATGACATTTGTTTTTCAGAATAGAAGCTTAACTTTATTAAACTTTCCTTCCAAAAAATAATTTTCTTATAAAATCAATACATTAATAATATCTAAAAGTGTTGGATTAAAATTTTGAGTTTCAAATATTGTTAATAATTGCAGTATGTATTGATAAATTATTATTTGATTGTGGAAGTTGTTATTTACAAAATAATTCGTCTCTGCTTTATGTTAACGAATAGAATGGCCTTCATAGTGTTAGATGTTATGAAGCTCACGCAAATAGTTTTGTGTTTATGTTTATCGTTTCATGTAGAGTCTAATAATCTGATCACTACGACTTTGCCTTCAAATAATAATTTTTTTTCACTGGTCATTTTCTCCATAAAAAAGGATATATTCCTTACTTTCTTGTATGGATAGCTTGGAATGATTTTATATATATATACAAGCAATAGATACTCGTTCACTGCATATCTATTGCTTGTATATATATACAAGCAATAGATATGCAGTGAACGAGTATAATCAGATTTAGTCGACCCCGAAACTGTAAAAAAAACAACAACAAGATTTACACCTGCTGTAAATAAAAGTGTGACATAATTTGTGTTCTTTTAAATTTGGTTCTTATAGTTCGGATCAGCGTATACAATTTCTACATACTGCATTAGTTTCTATATGCTATATTAGTTTCTACATGGTGTACTAGTTTCTACATACTATGTTAGTTTCTACATACCGTATTAGTTTCTATATATTGTATTAGATTCTACATATTATATTGGTTTCTACATACTATTATGTATTAGTTTCTACATACCTTTGCCGTTACGTTTATTATACATGCAGATACTTTACATCAGAGGTACCTATGTGATAGTTTGTTGTAAATTTTAAACATCGATCACTGACTCTAATTTGAAATTACAAATTGCAATTTGTAACAACTATTTGTAACATGCAAATTAAATTACTAAAATCACTATTCATTTATTACATTTTGTAATTACCATTCTTTAGACATGTGTTTCAGTTGTTAATTATTTTATATTGTAGAATTTTATGCACAAATAGTTATATAATCTGTCGTATTAAAAACATATTTAATAGATAATTGTTAGATAAAAAAATGAAATTTTATTAGATAAATTTCAACGCGTTTCGGACGGACTTTGGCCGTCCCACGTCAGGAATACACGCCTGTCTGGTATTAGAACAAACAACGAAGTATTGCCGATTCACTGATGGATTATGTTGCCAGTTAGATTCCGTTTCCTGATAAAACTATTAATGTTGACTGCCACTCCATTTAGTGGCGGTGAAACGCCACACTGAAGCAGGTGGAGTGGTAGGAGAAGGTAGAAGAGTTGAAAGTAGGTTTCTCCAAGCTTAACTGAAGTATGGAGTGGACCTGTGATCATTTACAATGTTACCGGAGTGTTTGTGAATGAAAAATGCTCCCCAGAAATCTAATTCTGCGAAATACTTGGGCTAATGAACAATGGTGGCGTCATGAAAATTAAATCTATGATTACTGTCCCAGCAGTGAACTGCGATGAAGGATTTATTAAATTCGGCCTCTTCCATGTATTTTTGATGCTCTTTTAATCTGAAACGTAAAGCACGCTTCGTCTGGCCGATGTAGGAAAGGTCGCACTGATAGAAATTTTGATACACTCCCCAGCTTTGCGACACGGGGAGAATATTTTTGAATTTAGAGATTTATTAAATGGGGTAAAAATTACCTTGAGGTTGGCGTTCCGAAGTATTTTAGCAACGGCGACACAAATTTTAGAAAAGTAGGAGAGAATATCAGTACCAGAGAATTCAATTTCACGAGGGTTTGATAATGTGGTGGGAAAATAAGGTTTAGAAAATTTAGAAACGCCTCAATTGATGATATTTGGGTTATAACCTCTATTAACGGTGACTGATTTCAAGAAAGTGAGTCCGTCATGTGAGCTATGGATGTTGAACAAATTTTTAGGGCCCTGTTTACGTATGTGTAGAAAGCCGCCATTTTTTTTTCTTTTGATGTGGGTGACAAGATTTCGCATAACATGGGAATGATACGGCAAATGGCTTCCGAGAAACACTCTCTGTGAACTGGTGCCTTTCTTTTTCCATTTCCCCATTTAATAAACTTTGTTTCTTCAAACTCAAAGGGTAATCTATCTCCCCGTGTCGCTAAGCTGGGGAGTGTATCAAATTTTGTATCAGAGTAACCTTTCCATCATGGACTAGTTGAAGCGTGCTTTACCTCTCAGATTAAAAGAAAACATCAAAGATACGTCGAAATTGCCCGAATTCAAGCGGTGATCCATTGCAGTTCACCGCTGGGACAAGAATCATAAATTTAATTTTTATGGCTCCACCATCATTCATCAACCCAAGTCTTCTGTAGAATTGGATTTTTTGGAGGCATTTTTATTCACAAGCGTTTTGGTGACAATGTAAATGATCACAGATCCACTCCATGATTCAGTCAAGCTTGGAAAAACCCACTTTCAGTTCTTCAACCTTCGCCTACCACCCCACCTGATTCAATGTAGCGTTTCGCCGCCTATAGAAGGAGCGGCAGTCAAAATTAGTAACAACTTTTTAACCGAAAACGGGATCTAACTGGCAACATAATCTATCGGTGAATCGGTAACACTTCGTTTTTCGTTCCAGTGCTAGACGGACGTGTATTCTTGACGAGGGACGACCAAAACCCGTTCGAAACGCGTTGAAATTTGTCTAATAAAACTTCAACTACACTTTAAAAAATTTTCCATTTGTTAGTTATACTGCGTCGTGCTACATCATCAGGTTAATGTAAGATATATGCTGTGTTTAATTAAAAATACTTATCAAGGAAACTTCGAGAGAAAATTTTATATATATTAAGTTAGTAAATTTTTCAATCGAGATTTCAACAGCGGAAAACAAAAATCTTCTGTTGAATTTAGAAATTCTCAACAATTTGATTAAGAATTGTGTACACAAAGACTAAAATCAACAGTGCCGATTATACACTGCGAAAATGTAAATTTCAAGTACTTTCTTTGAATTTCTAAATAAATAAGTGATTATTACATTTTAAGAGATATCTTGAAGGTATTCAATTTTTAAAAGTATTAAGTTCTTTTAAATAAAGGGATTAGATCAGTGGGAATAAACAACCGTAAAGTAATTTCATTGCATACAAAAGGATGAAATTAACATGAATAGCGACAGAGTATATCATAATCTCCTTAGAAAAGAGATTCTGGTAAAGCATATTTTTAAAAATGACTGCGAATAAACAATACATAAATCTGATAAGGAGTGTCATGGAGATTTGTCAAGATTTAATGGTATACGAATTAAACATCGTGATTGTGTTACATTTAAATTTAATTTGATGTAGAAATGAAGTGTATATTTTGGTATTCTTACGTAAGTTATGAACTGACGCAAATAAAATATATTCTCACTATGATTATACGCATAAGTTCACAGCTTATCTTGAAATTGACTACTGGATTATCCTCTACCATCGGACCCTTATCAACGCCCCTACATATCATATAGTTCGTTCACGAAAAGTTGTCCGATGGTGCCGTTAGAAAATAACGGGAGCTGACGTCACAAAGGGCATAGCCGATTCCAGCAGAGGGAAGGGTGTCATTTCAGAACTGTTTTTTAGCGAACGTTTGTCTGCGCCAAAAACCAGTTCTGAAATGACGTCCTCCCCTCTGCTGTAATCGGCTAGGCCGTTTGTGATGTCAGCTCCCGTTATTTCTAACGGTACCATCGGACTACTTTTCGTGAACGAACTATGGGTATAATCCGTTCGCGCAGACCTGACGCCTGATACCGTTACCAGACGGGTTGTTCCATTGCAGTTTAGGGAAGGGAGTCTTGCCGTAACTGGTTTTTCCCGCGCAAAAAAGCAGTTCGGGCAAGACGCCCTTCCCTAAACTGCAATGGAACAACCCGTCTGGTAACGGTATCGGGCGACAACTGAGCGCGAACGCACTATATTTTTGTAGGATGTGAATATTTCCAAGTAAGATGGCCCTTTTTGAAGTTGGTGTTTATTAGAACCTTGTCTGCTCCTATTGTATTTGGGTAATTTTAAAAATTCGATGATGGGACTGCCCCTAATACTTCTAATGCACCCTATCCGTTTAAAATTCAATTACTCACAATGCACTAATTTACTAATCAATAACTTACAATACACTAATTTTCAATGTCTAAAGAATCTACTTAATTAAACGCAACCGTTATCCTACATATTTTAATGCAACGTAAAAATATAGATTAGAACTTTAGGGCCAGCAACACGGAAAAGCGGGGTGCATTGGCGATAGAAACAAGTTTACTAACAATCCGAATTTATTTGAGGTAAGTGATACGAAACCGGCAAAAGACTTATAGATGTGTTCGTATCACTATTTCACTAATTGCTTTCCGTGGAGTTTTATGACGGAAATAGAAGTTACAAAATTTTATGATGATTCCCATGACGATTGTTACGGATAAGCACCAGTAAAACAATTTCTAAGTGAATGTGCAGTTTATATATTCATGCCTTATCTCGTATTAAAAAAAAAAAAACCCACCAAAATCATTGATTCGAATTATACTTTACTTTCATCTACTGTATGTAGTTTATTGGAAGCAGTGGAAACACTACATGAATATTGTACATTAAACAGAACATATGAGCGAATAATGGAAAACAAACATGCCGACATAATTGAGTTGCAAAAAGAACATGGTGTGAATAAATTAAGAATGGAAAGTGACATATATTTACCACGACTAAGGACCGAAAACTGTCGGGACCAGATTAATTATAAAGGACCAAAATACTGGAATACTTTGCCTGATGAAATAAGAAGAATAAACAATGTAAAGTTACTTAAGAAAAGCATACGTAGTGTACTCATAAATGGAGTCTTAAAAAACTAGAGACAATTTTTTGGCTAAAAGACAAGGGATGGAGAAGGTTATACATACAGATATTTACCCTGGACCCTCTACATTGTATACTTCATTAAAATTCTATAAATCTAAAGTATTGATTTAGCAATATTACATATGTAATGTATCACTTAAACATGCTGTATTGCGATGCATTATTAAATATGCTGAACTGTAATGTATTATTAAACATGCTGTACTGCAATATATTATTAAACATGCTGTACTGTAACGAAGTGTATACATTTGTAGGAAATAAATAAAGATTATTATTATTATTATTATTATATGCATATCCTGAATTAAAATAAATTTTTCCTCATAAGTATAAGATCCTTTTAGTTTTCAAAGCACTTTCGTGAGAATTTTCATTTGGAGGAGAACACGTATTTCTTTTTAAATAATATTATCTTATAATTATCAATATACAATAGCCTGTCCTTTCATTACCGTTCGTGCCATTTGCAAAGTTCACCGTTTTTTTTATATGTAGCAGCTATCTATGCTGAAGTATAGTCGAATTCCGCCACGCCCACACGAAAACATTTAAGCTGACAACGACATTTGTGCGTGAGGAAATTAACAAATGATTTTTTCCCCCACGGACGTTTTGTTACGGAAAAATAAAATAAAAATGACATGACACAATGAAAAATAAAAACAAAAATAAAATAAAAATAAAATAAAAATGACTGTTTACGTGAAGATGTTCAGGGGTGGATATTCCACTAATATATAATTTTATATGTCAGTAGGACACCAACATATTTTATTTTGGTTTTTCTGTCACTCCAAGTAGAGTCTAATTTATATAAGTTTAAGAGATCATATTCCTTATTTCAAGAAATAATATTCCCTATTTTAATCTGTTTCACTCCTTTTTTCAAGAACTTTCAGTTTTTATTTCAAGAAACTCAAATATATTTCGAGAAACTCAAATATATTTCAAAATATGTTTATTTTGGAGACTAACTAACTCTTCTTTTTAATTAATTAGCTAACTCTTCTTTTTATTTATGAGTGACTTGCCTTACTTTATATTTCTAAGAGCCTTACAAGCTTTTATTTCATTTCCTGCATGTAGTCCATTTTGTTTTTTTTTACGTTAAAGATACATATACGCACCAGTTTTAATTATTTTAAAAGATTTAAGCTGCAGTTTATTTTTCTAAACGTGTGGTTTGAATTTCTAGGCAAAGTTTATTTTTTATTTTTGGGTCGTTATTTTCATTTCCAAATGCCAGCTTTTAATTTGCGAAGTCGTTCATTTTATTTTTCAGATGGCTTTTAACTTTATGTCTTAGTTTGCTTATATGCAGCAGATTGTATGCACATTTTTTTCATGCTGTAGGATTCGCTGAACTAAACATAAAAGCACTATTTTCTCTTCATAAAAACATCAAGTAAGTTCTCAAATATGATAACAAAACAAGATTTTGGACAAAGCACTACTTCCAACAAAATAAAATACTTTCATTTGACTAGATAAAGGTTTGTATTGCATTGGCCTGGAAAGTTATTTTTTCCTTAATTTCTCTTCGGCAGTTCACGTGTTATGTGTACGCAAATGGACGAGTCGCCACTGCTACAAACTAAAGTCATACAACTACCAAATTATCCTTAATACATCATCTCATAGAAATAAGAAACGACATCTTTAACGAAATTAATCAACCTATGAAACCAAAAGGATATTTCCTTATTTACTTATTACCTTACTTATTACTACACTTCCGTACTTAAGATAAGTTTTCTCCTATACCGTTTCTTATTTCCTATTTACTGATCACTAATTCAATATTATATTATATATTATATGCATTATATTATATATTATATGCATTATATTATTATATATATATATATTATATTATTATATATATATATATATTATATTAGTATATATATATATATATTATATTATTATATATATATATATATATTATATTAGTATATATATTATATTATTATATCATATATATTATATATATTATATTATATCAATTCTCCTGCATTAATAAAGCAAACACATAATAAACTTTTTATAAATATTTTTATGTACAAGGTGTTCCAATTAACAGTCACTTACCAAATGTGTTAATCATATACTACAATTAAATACATGCCACATGTGTAAAGAAAAAAATTCTCTAAATAAAATTTCCTGTTATTTCCCTAATCTACTATAACTCGAAAACCTCGTGACCTGTAATTGCCGAAGCGACCTTTTATTGATAAACGATTGAATCTAGGGGAATTGGATTAATTCATGCGTAAGTATGTCTATTTCATGTTGCAGATGTTAGATAGCTTAGCCGCACTATCCATCAGCTGTTTCATGGAGAGGGAGAGAGAGAGTGGTGGAGGGGGGGTCCTAATGTCTAAAATGTAACAATTAAAATCTTACAATTACAATCCATTATACCTATTTTGGAATAAAAATTTTAGAATAATAACTTCCATCCAGTTTATAACGAGATCCACCTTGTCATAATTAATGTTATAACTAAATTAAAATAGGAAATAACTTCAGGGCGGGTGCAGATTGCACTCGAAATATTGGCCATTTTTCAACTCGACCGCTGTTACTTGTCTCATAGCCCTCTTCCCAACCCAATTTACCTTGTTTGCAACGTTAAATTCAAAGTGTTGTCAGCCCTTCCGGTAACTGGTTTACCTTGACGCATACGGAGATCCGGTACTACGTAACGCAATTAGGCATTTTCGGGGCTACCTCGTCGTCGGGCTTAAATTTACCCTGCCTTTTCCATTAGTTGATGGCCCGTTTTATCGTTAGGCGTAAAGTGATAACTCACATCTCTTTCCCTGCTTATCGGTAATGGGATTGTTGAGCCGCATTTCAAATATTCTGAGCAACAATTATAAGTGTAATTGATCTCATGCTACAAAGGCATGACGAGAGTACACATTTTAGATAACAAAGGACGAAATTGACAATTCCCTTGTCTTTTTGTCGTCAATTTCATGTGATCCTTTGGCCATTTGTTATTGTTTAAAAAGGTGTGATATAAAAAAATATGCTTATTGTTTCGATATAATGATGCTTGCTTGCTTTTAATTAATATGTTGAAAATTATTTTAAATACCGAAATTCTTAAAATTAATAAATTACGCTAGATTTAACTTCGCCCATTGAAGCTTTAGAATTGCATTCAGTTATGCAATTTTTACATCGGAATATGTAGTAAATCTTAGAAATGTAAAATTTAAAGTATTTCAAAAAATTAACTGAGAAGTTTCGTTACTTTTTTTAGATGTGCAAATATTCACCAAACGCTATCAAACCAAAAAATGTCGTGAGGTTAGGGAAGAGAGAAACTTTTCCATGTTCACATTTTTCGTGTAATGGTACGTGAATGGAGTTATTGTGTCAACAGATTAAGGTCCTTGGCTTTTTAAGTCATTTTACTGACTTTTACCGAGGACGCGCCATAAATTGTTTTTGTTTCTGTAGGGTTTCTTTTGTTTGCTATTGGTGAAATTTAATTGTTTTGATTTTGATGTTCATGAAAAATACAAATATCATGGGAACTGTATATGCAATTTATGACAAATAAACATTGATTGATCTCTTCCTTACTAGTGGCGTGTTTATCTTTCTCGAAGCAAGCCATGCTGCAACTTAACTTAAAGCGTTTTCTATTATTTAGTTCTCAACCCTGTCATTAGATACGAACTATTTCCATATTCATTCCAAGCATTTTAATGTATGCCAATGTTTTTTTCCGTATATACTATCCCGTTGGATTTTGTGAATGATGATAATATTTATTATTATTATTAAAATATCACCATATTGAACTAAAATATTATTAATGCAATATATTTATAAATATTGTGATCCAAAGTTGCCTTTATATCTGGTTATTTCCAATATTTATTTGTTACATATCCTACCATGTTGTAAATCATTATGTATATTTTGTCCATTTAGTAATTATTAATATTTATGTTTCCTTTTATTATTTATATTATATGTACATATGCGTACGACTGTGCGTGTGTACAG
Source organism: Dysdera silvatica (assembly GCA_006491805.2). NCBI lineage: Eukaryota > Metazoa > Arthropoda > Arachnida > Araneae > Dysderidae > Dysdera > Dysdera silvatica. The sequence goes on along the minus strand of QLNU02003225.1, from coordinate 91,478,229 downwards.
ATATTTGCAGTGTGGCAAAAAAGAAACTTTGTCCACAATGGTTTCTATTAATGGCAGTTATGATAACTATATGTAGCTATAACTATACGAGTAAGTATAAGTACGGGTATTAAGTATAAGTACAAGTACTAAGTATCTATATGTATACTAAGCTACGATAGGAGTTAATTGCAATTTAGAATCTTGGTATTATTTAGTCGGGTGTTCGCAATTTCCTTAATGTAGATCACGTTGGATTGGACGGTTACGGGTACATTTACTAACCTTCAAATCTTTTGAATGCAACACGCAAATTGCCTAACCTAAAAGGGGCAATCATCACGAAAAACGATAAATAGCGTTTGAATTTTTTCTTCCTACCAAAAAATGACAGAATAGCGTTTGTTTTAATGTGAACAGAAAGAGAGAGATAGAGAGTCCGGGAAAAGCACATAGCTAACCTTAAATTTCTTAATTATGTTTTTAGCTGCAAATGTCCGCCATACTCTTTTATGACAGTCACAGGTCGTCTTAATTGAGATCTGTCATATGTACCGGTGACGTAGCAATTCAAAAATTACGGGGGTTTAAGTAATTTTGAAGAAGTTATATGATGCGAAGTACAAGATAATAATGCATCTTGATATTTAATGGGATAGCTTGAGTCCCCTCTTTGTTACGCCACCGCTTTGTACACCATGTGCCTTTAAACATTTGGATCTGGTCATGCCCGCGGTTTGAATGTAAAACGGGCCCCAGTGTAAATGATGATTTTTGCGGACGACATGTAATGCTTTTACAGCATTTCAACTATTCATGTAATAGCATCTCACAAGGTGGTCGTGTCGTTTTAGTGGAAGCCATTCTGGAAAGTTTCTGTACATTAGTTGTGTCCATTTCAAAGGAAGTGACGTCATCCGAAGCATCGTTTAAAATCAGGAGCAAGACTTTCCCATAATACCACAGTATTTCTCAAACTTCGGTTAGTCGCAGTATATTATAATTTAACACTTTAATCATCGCGGACCACCTCTTAGGAGAAAGGGGTCCTGATAAATTACACAACATCTGAAAGTAACGGTAACTTATTAACTTTGATCAATAACACTATGCTTTCTTGACTAGTGTCAGTTTCAAAATAAATAATTATATTTTGTGCATCATTATTTAATTATAAAAAGCATCCGGTACCAAGTTTTCAGTCTCATACAGATTGCTTATTTTATTTAGACACTGGACTTGACGTAAATTTTCAGAATTTTCTTAACCGTAGACAACTTTTCTCCTTACGAACATTTTTGAAGACGTGATGTCAAACGTAAATTATTTTTTTTTCTTCTGAAATTTCCTGAATATCTGGCAGCACATTTGATGGGCTAGGCCATTGTGGAAACACTTTGAGAGACGCTGAGCTGCTGTGAGTTTTAACTCACAATAAAAACATATTGAAGAAATACAATCAGTTTTGGCTGCAAATCACTCAGTTTTTTTTTTAAATTTAAGAAACACGTTGTGTAGAAACAATAAAGAATAAACAACCTTACAAACTGCTTCAGTCAACAAAGTTATAAAAAGTTGTTAAATGATTAATAGCACTAGTTAAAGATAGATAACATAACCGTGCTTTAAGCATGAATAGTTTCATGAAGATTTTCACAGCACGTTACGAATTGTAAACAATTTTCGAGTATAGAACTGTGTGAAAATATTAAATGAGTTCAATTACTTATAAATTACTTATTTATTTATTTATTTTTATTTCCCTCGGTTCTTGCTTGGGTAATCTCACCAATTTTCCCCTGCTCTTGTTGGCGAAACAACCGTTCCACTTGGCGATCGCCAAAAAAAATTGCAACAGTGAAAAATATGTCGAAGTCAGCCAATTGTCATCTTCGACTGAGATCACTTCAAAAGAAGGTTTTCAAAGCGAATAGAAACGTCAAGTTTCTTTTTAAGTATTTAAACCCATTTAATATTTTCACTCACTTCTGTACTCGAACAATTTTCAAAATTCAATGCTGTAAATATTTTAACAACTTTCTATACCGAGTAAATTTGCGAATTTATATCTTCATCATCATTCACATATATTTAAAAAGAGTGATTTACTTTAGACGAGATACAATTGCTATTTTCATTCAATTGCAGTATGTTTGAATTGATTAGTTTGACAACTATATGTAAAGACATATCTGATGAAGTCTGCACTGCCCTGACGGCGGGTAACATTATTGTGTAAAAATTATTGTATGTATAAATGTATAATATAAATATGTATAAATAGCATTATGGCGTAAAATGGAAGTATTATAACCAAATTTAAATTTAAGTTTTTCATAGGAGTTTACATAGAAAATATTATAACCTCATAAAGATTAAAAACCCATATGATGTAGTATAGATATTGCTTAAAAACTGAAAGCGAGCATAAAGGTAATGTGTACTTCTTAATACAAATAGTCAGTTAAAAAGAAAGCCTTTAAAAAGTGGTTTATTAATCTGCATAGCTAGCAAGATATCCAAATTATACAACGTAGGTTGTTCTCTAAAATATCTATAACCTCTGCGAATGTTCTAAAAGCAAGGGAGTGTGTGCGTATATGTTCAATGAAAACCTTTGTAAAAATATCTGTTCCATATATTTTATTCTGTTTATATTTTTTTCATTTGATAAAATTATAAAATAATTAATTAATATTTAATTATTTTGCTTAACATGTGAGTATAGAAATAAAGTAATATTATTAATTTAAATTATTTTTGGTGCGCAAATTTAGTAGCTGTCTAAATGAAAGTGTTGGTGGATAATTAGACGAGAGATTGTGTAGGTAAAATATGAATAAATAACTCTTAAAATGCACGAAGATTACACAATTTTAAAAGGTTTTAAAATTTTAACATCATCATCATTATCATCTCGATAACACGTGTTATCTTCGTCGGAGCTATTCGATTCTACGAAAATAACGCGTGTTATCGAACATTAGGAGTGCGCAGAAAGTTCATAAGGGGATGTTATAGGCTCAATAGCAACTCATATATTCCTATGTTAAATATACAAAATTTCATTGCAATGGGGGGTTACAATCCCCATCAACACCCCCACCCCGTATACGCCAGTGTATCGAACCAACGCAGTTTTACTTTTAACAAGCTTTTTAAAATTGTATGAATTGCATAAATGACTGAAAATAGTTATACATATAACAATACTTTTAATCATAAATAATAATAATAATAATAATAATAATAAATAGTATGCTGCAGCTTATATGGTTGTAAAAAATGTTCTTGTTTTTGGTCTCGTAATACGTAATGTGCCTTTCGAAGTGACAAAATAGATATTAGACTTGGACTATTGGAAAATAGGAATCAACAGCACATGCGATATCTTTGGAAGGGGTTTGTTTCGTTTTCAGATGGCGTTTACTATGACATTCTCATTCAAGTGATTAATTCCGGGCCACTAAAACCGGATAATCAATAATTCACGTGGAGTCGAAAGAGCACGGAAAAAAAGAGAAGTCGGCTGCAAACTTTGCTCGTTTTCCGGAGCCATTGCGGAAACGTCTTGTTCCGAAAACTCTCATAAAACACTGGCTTGTGTATTGAGTTCCAATATTACGTCGCAAACAACCCGGGAACGATTCCGAAAAGAAAGAACCCGCGAGTTTACGTAAAATACGTTCAAGACTACTGAAACGAAAACTTTTGTTTTCCGCTCGGAGTCGAATTTTAGGAGCAAACGTGATATGTTTTCTTAAATAATTAATTTACTTTGTAAATTTGTTTTCTCTTGTAGAAAGAACAATCTGGAATGAACGTAAAAACATTAGCATATCGCTACTAAAATGTGATTATGGAGTTCGTTGCTTGCATAACAATGATTTGGGAATGACCATCGATATATAAAAACACATTAAGTTTAAAATTTGTAAGATTTGCGATTACTAAAATTAATTCAAGACGAAATGATTTTTTTTCTGTGTGAAGAGATTTATTTTAGTTATTTGCATTGATTCGAAATAATGTTAGGAAAATTTATGTTATTTATAAATTTTTGGCAGCATAAACGTAGTTTTGGCAAAATATATTGCATCTCTAAAAGTTTAAGGGTGTATCTATCCAAAACAGGACATAAATAAAATGCCAAGATATATTTATAACACAATATGTATCTAACTATTGACCTTTTACGAATTCAGTAGTGTCATGAAATCTAAAAGTTTAATAAAGTAAAATAAATGTCAGTGATATAAAGATTTACGAAAACCAACAGTACTTACAAGAAGAGTTAGGGTTATTAGTAGGTTTAAACAATGCTACTCGTAGCCAGTGGCGTAGGCAGAAAGTTCATAAGGGGAGGGTTATAGGCTTAATGGGAGGGGTTACAGAGCTACAACTCATATATTCCTATGTTAAATATACAAAATTTCATTACGATGAGGCTTTGAACCCCCAAAACCATATATATATGTATATGTATAACTATGTATATATATAAAACTATGTATATATATAACTATGTATATATATAACCTATGTATATATATAACTATGTATATATATAACCGATGCCTATACTAGAATCTTTCGTGTACAGTGACCATCTACCAATGGCGACCATCATTGCAGTACAGTCCCAAAGCTAGTCAAATTGAGCAGGTTCTGCTATATTTCATAAAATATATATAAAATATTAAAATATTCCCACGCTTCCGAATGGAACATCAAATTCACCTGTTTCTATTTCAGATAAAATATTTCTAATGTTTAATTACTAATGTTAAAGTAGTGTTCTTTTTAAATGTGGGTGCTGATAGACGTACGTAAAATACATATTTTTTTTTAAACTACTGAACCAATGATTTGTTTAGAGATATTCAGAACATACTCTGTAATTTTTTGAAGTTTCGTTGCTATTAAAGCTATCTCGAATAAAGTAAGTATTTTATTTAGTTTCATTTTGTGTACTAAACTCAAACCGTTTCTGTTTCTTGCATCCGAAGACCTTATTTCATAAACTTTCTATCGAAGGTTTCTGTCCATTTCAACATATATGTCTAAGCGCATGACATAGGTAAGTCAACTTACTTAAGCTAACTTGCTATTTGCATGCCAAGAGAGTCTTCTTTGAATTTTATTACATTTGAGTGTATTTTAAGAACACTTCTAAATTATTCAGAACTTTTGGGAGACCCCGCTGCAAAGTAAACAAATCCGATTAACTTAAATATAAGTATGAACTCGGCAGAATCAAGTTACTTTTCCCAAATTTTACATTTCTTAAAGCCAAATTCAGCTATTCGGCGAATCAAAAGAGAAAACTCGTTGGTAGATTGTTTGATTATCTACATTTTTAAAACCGCTACTTCTCACTCTCATTCCGTTTTATCTCGAATCTCAGAAGAATTCGTTTCTTAAAAGGAGACTTCTATCCAAGAAATCATACCTTTTTCTCATCAAAGATGATAAACAGTTGCTACATACCAGTAAACATATCAAACGTACATAGAATAACATCACCAAACGAGACTCTTTCGTCTCTTATGCTCCCCCGCATCCCCTCAATTTCAGCTCCCGATATTGCTCGTCATCTCCTAATATTACCACTAAAAATGCATCTTCAATACAAAGTCACAATTTTTATGTTTAATAATATAGAAAAATTGCATATCCAAATCTTTTATTCTTGCAATGTCCAAATCATGGTTATCTGACCAGAAATTTAAACGAATTAATACATGATGTTTCCAGAATTAATTTCGGAATGGTGCGTAGCACTTCTGTCCTAGATTATGAAATTTTCCCTTCTAACAAATCACAAGCACTTAATTCTATTTTCTTTTCAAATAATATGACTGTTATAGAATTTAGACTATTATATTTAGAATATTATATTTTAAATAATATGACATGTCCGCAAAAATGTGTTAGAAATGTAACGGTCTTTATTTTCATATATTGTATTTTTATTATGATAATATTAAGACGCTAATTTACTATTCGGAACGTTTAAATTCTGCAATAACAGACTCGACAGTCTGTACTCAATGCCACCCAGGCGGATGTTAACGTAATTTTCAAGATTTATATTTGTACTATAAACTCTGTGCAAATTTCAATATAATATGATTCCGCTTAAATAAATTTGTATCGCATTGTTAAAAATCAAAACAGCAATATGAATCCAAGAGAAAATTGTGCAATTTTTGGAAATGGAAAATGTGTTACAGCAGAAATTCGCATTTTACCAAAAGCAAAATAATTTGTGGGAAGTACGTAGTTAAACAGGGGTAGGAAATCTATAATTTACGTAGAAAAATTCAAAGACCATGTGCAGATTAATAACAGGGTAGTATGGGCATGCAAAATATATGAATTTGTAAAATATTTTAAGAGTTATTAATTGAAAGATAAATATTTTGAGGTATTCATTTTAAGAGGTATTTACAAACTTTTGTAGCTTTTTTGTCCGTAGAGTTTCTGTTAGTTCTGTAGAAATAAATCAATTTTAACAAAATTTTCATGATATATTTGGTAAAAAGAAGATAACTATTATATTTCCAATATCATTGTATTTTTACCATTACTCGCTATCCACCGGTAACTTTAACCACCGTGAAATAAATAAAAATTTATTTTATTTGTTTTTAAAATTTTTAAAAAGCTCTAAACAAATATAATTTATTAATAAATTTTGGCATTATTCTATAATTATAAATTTAATTATAGATTTAATCCCAGAGAGGTTTCCGAGAAAGTGGTCGTTTTTTGGATATTCCTATTAAGAAGAGTGTTTTGAAAATTTAATTACTAGAATTACGGTTTTATAATATAGTAATTAATTTCTGTGGTCATATTAAAGAATACAAAATAATAGCTATTACTATTTGTTAATTTTGCATATACTTTATGCATTTTTACATTAGGTAAAAGAAATATTTTATCATTTATAACAATATAGAAATTAGTTGTGGACATTAAATTATATTTACATACAAAAATTACAAAATTATGAGTCAGCTGCTGTTCTCAAGTTACCAGATCTATCTATAGCAAACAGATTTCTTCACGTTAAAGCTATTAAACTAGAAGTTTAAACTAGTTAAGCTAGAAAACGTTAAAGCTATCTCCGATTCTGGAAATTTCATAGGATTTGTGTCAATGGTTAGGTTTAGACCTTATCACCTTTTAGGGGATAAAACAGAACAGAATGTCTAGGTCACGTTTATCAGAACTTTCTTTAACACATGCGTTCGACGTTTTTTTCTTTCTTCATTTTCTTCAAAGTTTTAGAAATAAGAAATTGCCCACTTTTCACAAAAGTAAAAGGCAGCTATATTTAAGCAACCTGCTTTCAGTAAAATGCGGGTATGTTATCGCAGATTTCTTTAGGTTTTGTTGAAAGAAGTGCGGAATCTTCATCGGTGGACGTGCTTTTAATTAAATGATGGAGGGATATCGTCCGTTGCTACAAAAATTTTGTAAGGAAAATCTTACAAAAATATCAGACTATTTCCATAGCAGCAAAAATTAATATTTTAATTAATATGTAGATATACACAACAATTTTTACTATTAATACAACCCCTGGAAAAAATTTGGAATCAACACCCATGGTCTACAAAATTTAACCAAAATCGATAAGGTGTTCTAAAGAAAATAAATTTATTAACTGTGAATTAGTGCATTTCCAAACATATAAATCGTTTCTTTATACATTATACATATATACATACATATACATTGTTTCTCTATACATATATTCTCTTGAAATTGACATGCAAAAAGGTCATTTAAATTAGCAGTATTTTTGAAATTATTTAATTTTAACTAACACCACCATGGAAAAAAATGTGGAATCATTTGAAGTATGGGGAAAAAAGTATGAAATCAAAGGCTTGTTTATGCAAATTCTAAGTGAGCAAATGATGTTATGATTACGTAATATGCATGCTTGAATTCTGAGCGGAGGTATATATAGCACACCAGCATCACTTTCTTTTGTTTGTTTGTTATTTTTATGGCGCAAGAGCATCTGGGCTATACTGCGCCAAATTGCGTCCATATCGTTATCTAGAAAATAAAAGTGGCACCGATAAAAGAGCTCAATGTTCAAGTTAAAAACAGAATAATTAAATGATTAGCAGAAGTAAAAGCTCAGCGAGAAGTTGCAAAGACGTTTTCTTGTTCTCAATCCGCAATTTCAAATATTTGGAAAAAGTATGAAGAAACGAAAAGCATGATGAACGTTCATCGTTGTGGTAGGCCTCGTGCAACTTCTACTCGTCCGGATCAAACTCTAAGGAAAATATGTAAAGGTATGATATTTTCGACGTCAAAACCAATAAATGATCAATAGAAAAAAATATCTAAAGCTAAGGTTTGTGATAAAATAAATAGAAAAACTTCTATTGGGAATGGTTGTTCTCTTTTATAAGGCCAAGGCTAAACCTAAACTTAAGAACCAAATATAAACGAGCTAGATTAAAATGGGGGAAAACGAAGGAAAAATTCGACTGGTCTGGTCTGGAGCGCAGTGATATTCAGTAAAGAGTCAAGAATATGTATTGGTGGTGGTGATGACAGTGGAATATTTGTTTGACGTCTAAAAGGAGAAACCATGAATGAAGATTGCATGAAGTTCTGCAAAAAGTTTCTTACATCTTTTATGATCTCGGGGGTGGATGTCGTTAGAAGGTCCAAGTAATTTATGTATAGTAAGTGGAACTACGAATTCGGAAGCCTGCATCGAGATTTTAAACGCCTTTCCCATTCCAACAGTCGAGTATCGGTTTGAGGATGAGGAAGTCAGCTTCGTGGACGACAATGACTCATGTCATAGGTCTAGTTTTCTTAAAAATTACTTTTCGGAGACAAACATACAGACAATGGACTGACAAACCTGCAGTCCGGATTTGAACCCAATTGAAAATCTGCGGTGGAAACTTAAATAACTTGTCATGAAACAACAGCCAACAAACGATGAGACATTAAAAATTGCTATTAAGAAAATTTAAATTATTTCAAATTGATCGAGCTGGTTGCAGAAAACTTGCGGAGTTCATGCCAAAGAGAATCCAGACTGTAATTAAGACCCGTGGAGAACATACGTGCTACGAATCAAATAAACTTTAATATGATTCCATACTTTTTTCCCGTCATTCGAATGATTCCATACTTTTTTCTCACGGTGTTGTGAGTTAAAATTAAATAATTTAAAAAATACTGCTAATTTAAATGATCCCTTTACATGTAAATTTTAGAAACAATGTATATTTTTGTAAATACACCAATTCGATTTAATGAATTTATTTTCTTTAAAATACCTTATCGATTTAGACCATAGGTGTTGATTTCAAATTTTTTTCTAGGGGTTGTATAATGGTTTAATAGTATATAATTAACCGTGTTTTTAGATAAATGTGGTTTCTTTGTGACTTTATACTAGAAATTTAATTTCCAGATTATCCGAAATTGCGCTTGTCCGAAATGGAGTCCGCCCCCCTTATTTCGGTTAATCGGGTTTCTACCATATACACACTGAAGTGCCAGAAAAATTGGCACACCTACCTAATATCGTGCAGCCCCCCTCCGTGCGCATGCCAAAGTGCCGCAACACGACGTGGCATGGACTCGACTAATGTCTGAAGGTATCCTGGAGACAATTCACACCAGGAATCCTGCAGGGCAGTCCACAAATCCATAGGAGTGCAAGGAGGTAGAGATCTCTTCTGAACAGCACGTTGCAAGGCATCCCAGATATGCTCGATAATGTTCATGTCTGGCGATTTAGGTGGCCAATGGAAGTGTCTAAAGTCAGAAGAGTGTTCCTGGAGCCACTCGGTAGCAACTCTCGATGTGTGGGGTGTCGCATTATCATGCTGAAATTGTCCAAGTCCGTCGGAATGCACAATGGACATGAATGGGTGTAGGTGATCGGACATGATGCTTACGTACCTGTCAAGAGTTGTCTCTAGACGTATCAGGGGTCCCATATCACGCCAACTGCACACGCCCCATACCATCACAGAAGCTCCACCAGCTTGAACAGTCCCCTGTTGACATGTAGGGTCCATGGATTCATGAGGTTGTCTCCATACCCGTACACGTCCATCCGCCTGATGCAATTGGAAACGAGACTCGTCAGACCAGGCAACGTGTTTCCAGTCATCAACAGTCCAATGGCGGTGTTGGCGGACCCAGACGAGGCGTAAAGCTTTGTGCCGTGCAGTCAACAATGGTACACGAGTGGACCTTCGTCTCCAAAAGCCCATATCAATGATGGTTCGTTGAACAGTTCGCACGCTGACACTTGTTGATGCCCCAGCATTGAAATCCGCGGCAATTTGAGGAAGTGTTGCACGTCTATCTCGTTTAACGATTCTCGTCAGTCGTCGAATGTCCCGTTCTTTCAAGGTCTTTTTCCGGCCGCACCGCTGTCGGAGATTTGATGTTTTACCGGATTCCTGATATTCACGGTATACCCGTGAAATGGTCGTACGCGAAAATCCAAATTTTGTCGCTATCTCGGAGATGCTATGTCCCATCTCTCTTGTGCCGACTATAACGCCACGTTCAAAATCACTTAAATCTTGATAACCTGCCATTGTAGCGGCAAGAACCGATCTAACAGCTTTGCCAGACATCTCTTGTCTTATATAGGCGCTGCCGACCGCATCGCGTTACGCTGATTGGTTGCAAAGCTCCGTTATTTGCATACGCACGCCTGTACCAGTTTTTCTGGCACTTCAGTATATATCCATACCCTAGCAGTGGTTTTCAAACCTTTTGAATATATGATATTTATATGACAATTATATATACAGTAAAGCCCCTCGTTAGCAGATATTTATCGGACAGCAAAATTGTCCGTAAAAGAGGAGTGACCGCAAAAAAAGGGGACATTATTATGAAGGAATTTTTTAACGGAAAATTTTCATCTGACTGTGAAAACGGGGTGATAATATTTAATTCGTGTCCGTTAAAAGGCGTTTTACTTCATATAATGTATTGATGAATGAACAGTACAGGTGTATTTATATTTACTCATGGCATTATCGTATACATATCGATATTTTAGCAAATATTAATACATTTTATATACTAATAACATATACTTGGTTAAATATTTTTGCGCATGGACTGACGCATACATAGAATGAATACGGTCAATCATGGGCGTCTATGTGGGGGGAAGTGGGGGCTCGAGTCCTCCCAAGCCGTTTACAAATTTGATTTGCGTTTAAAAAATTTGAATATGAGACTGTGACATCGGACATTATGAACAGAGATAACGTGAAACGAAGGAGAAGTTATGACGGGAGACAACGTGAGACAGGAGACTTGCCCCATTTAACTTACACAATTGGATACATTAAAAAAACGTAAGTGTAACCACTTGTTCTCCTGAAAGTCAGTGTTAACATGGAGCGTAATGCAGACGCACCCAAATTAATAACCTCTTTACTGAATTTCATGCAAATTGTGAAGTACATTAATAGAATGTAAATTAAACAACAATATTCTGATACCAGCGCCGATGTTATGGCGTGATTAGATGGTGAAACGTTCGAAAGAAAAATCTTCGATCAATTTAATACCAGTCTCTTTGCAATTTGGTTTAAATAGTAGTCCATGTACTACACCATTCTGCGAAATAACTGGCAACAATATCTTTATATACGTTCGTAAAGAGATTATATATTGTCCTTCGTAGCTCAGTGGGTAGAGCCTCCGCCCGGCAAGTGGAAGGTCGTGGGTTCAGGTCCCACCGAAGGCAGAAATATTTATTTTCTTTCGAACGTTTCACCATCTAATCACGCCATACCATCGGCGTTGGTATCACTACGCCAATAAACGTTGATTAATTGACATTGTTTGATTTAATCTGCGTAGTGTTCGATTTATATAAAATGTAATCTGTTTCTTATCAATTGTCCTCTAATTACACGTATTGTTGTTACTTAAAAAATTCTTACATTTGTACGCTATTTGCAATCGTTATAAAATTTCCAAGTATTTGGTTTAAATTATTTCAGCCCCTTTACAAGTGATTAAAACGATTCGTAATTAATCATGTTCTTAGTAATTTGTCGTTTATAAAAACGGGTTTGCTTGAAATATGTTATGACACAGAAAAAGTCTGCCAATTACTACTAAACACACAATACCTTTGTAGTACAGAGTTACTTTCCGATGGTAATATGAATATGTTCTAATGAATTTTAATTCCAGTATTCTCGAAAAGGCAATTTTTCCTTCACTTGACAAAGAGAGTAGTTGGTTCCTAAAACGTCACATTATTATATTAAATAATAATAATAATAATAATAAAATAATATTATTATATTAAATAACCTCACACTAGTGTTCAAAATAATAGATGTCACGTATATTCTATAATCAGAGCTGTTTCTAGATGTTTTGCCGTGTCTTAGGCGAGAATTGAAAAATGCCGCCCCACAACCTTTTACTACCATTACTCTTTCGACTAGATCTCCCTCTCTGCCACCACCAACATCCAGCGGTTCAACAACGTAAATGTTCTATTATACTTTTAATCATTAAACCCGTTAATTATATTTATATTTTAAACTTATATTAGTTATTTTGTAATATTAGAATATTGTGAATAGTAAAACAATTGCTACATGTTATAATTGTTTAATTTCAACATTTTATATTTTTGAAAACTGAGATATTAAAGGAGTAATATTTCAAAACACAACGTTGTATTATCAGAGCTAGAAGGCTTAAATGTATTAGATATAAAAGAACTTGTGTGCAAAATTAAACAATGAAACACATCAAGAAATTTTACATTCGTCAAAGTAAACACTTACTGAGTAATTGTCCCGTATTCTTTTGAAAATAGTTCGGTGTTTTAATTTTTCCTCTTTTACATTTTTTCTTTGTTTGATTTGAAATTATTTTTTTACGCCATTTTGCCGCCCTAGGCGGTCGCCTACTCTGGCCTAATGGTAGAAACGGCCCTGGCTATAATCATAATCTGGCTTCAATATTATCGATTAAATTAAGAAAATCGGTATAAGGATATAATTCTATCGAATATAAGCGACATAGGTTTCTACGTGAATGGATTTCTTAGAGGGAAAGTGAGAGAGATGTAGCTTTATAAACACAGCAAGTAAACATAGGCCCAAAGAAATTTGGGGCCTTCTCCCAAGCTTTTCCACAAGAACTATTTAACAGATGATAAAATAGCCAACAGAAGCAGAGGCAGGGTAAGTACAAAAAAATATTCGGTACAACGCCTGACGCTGGCCTACTGCCATACTGCCGTGTTTGTGGATTGTATCTTTCGCCGGATTGAATACAAATCTCCGTCTGTCTGCGTCTATCTAGATTGAGATCTGATAAATGTGCTCTACGTCATTAATCTTCTTTCCTTTTGCGCTCTTTGAAAAAGTTTGATGAGATAAAATGAAAGATATTTGGGAAAGCTTAAGAAAATTAAACCGAGATCATTTCATTACATAAGTAAAGCAATACGTTTGATGTGCTTTTGTCAATGGCAAATGTGTTTTCAATTTAAGTATAAAACATGGTGAAATGCTCCTTTCATGCACTCAATTCTCTTGAAATGTTAATCAGAAATGCAGTTTTAAAATGAAGTCATTCATCACAGTTACAAGTAAATATCATTCTTTAATGAATACAGTTACTTAAAATGTATGGGAAAAGACACATATGCCTTTAACGCATTGCCTTAATATTTAAAATGCAACAATGAGAAGTGATAAACTTTAATAATAAATATAATGATAAATATAATAATGATAAGTTTAAATGAACAAATATAATATGAATTAATGCTGTGATTATGCAATAACTAGTCTATGATACGTATTATTAACATGCGGATATATGATATTGAAGAAATGCAGTAGTCCACGCAACAACTAATATTTTTTATTTCAATTTAACTAATATTTTTTATTTCAATTTAACTAATAGTTTTTATTTCAGTTTAACTAATATTTTTACAATTTTTATTTCAATTTAACTAATATTTTTTATTTCAATTTAACTAATATTTTTTATTTCGATTTAACTAATATTTTTTATTTCGATTTAACTAATATTTTTATTTCAATTTAACTAATAATTTTTATTTCAATTTAACTAGTATTTTTTATTTCAATTTAGCTAATATTTATTAAATGTTTAAGTTAATTCATTAATACAGGCCAAAAATAAATTAATTCGAATACATAGTTAAAGAAATTTAGTACGCTATTTTTTGGTGGATCCTTCATGGTACGTATACACACGTCAATGGTAAATTGAAGACTGGTTTGATTTTAAAATTAGGAAGACAATTACACAAACTGTTGCCGAATATAAAATGTGATATTATAATTATACAATCAATATATTTGTTGCCAGATACGGAAAGTAAAAGTACATGCATTTAGAAAACATAATGTAAAAAGAAACCATTTGGCATTTTGCCAATTTTAGGAATTAAACTTAAGTTTCCTTTCCTTGCATTTCTAAGTGGCAACAGTTAAGAAAGCCTGCGAAGTGAACATGGTGTTTCTATTGTGGGAGCCCACAAATAAAATAAGAAATATGAGTCATCAACTAGAGAAACACCATATTATTATTATTGGAAAACGATATCCTACATATGTTCATCAGAATAAATTAGACTTCTTTTGCGCAATAAAAAATTAGTTTCTTTGAATTTTCTGGGTCTATCGTTAATTGATTTCTGCACAAATCTTTTCTAAGGCACGCTAATAGCTGAGACATCATATAATATTTGTTCAAATATAACCAAAGACAAAAGGTTTGAAACGTAATCGTGGTAACTAATATACGTATTTACTAGTGAAATTTTTAAAGACAATCATATTAAAGTTTGAAGATAATTTTTATTGAATCTAAAAAAAATGCTCTATTAGAACTTACGTACAATTTCTACTAGAAATTTTAAATAACTTAATTATCGTTTCATTATACTGTTATACTCCCCATGTGTGTGCCATACATGTGTTGACACTCATATGCCTTCTGTTCAAAGTTTTTGCAAAAACAAGTTCAAGAAAACTTACAGCCACTAACTCCTGTTACAATGATAGTTTTAGAATTTTATTGCAAAATTATTTTGCAAGCCCTGCTCCTTAATTTTTCATATTAATCGCAGCCAAATAAATCATCATTAATCTTGTCACGAAGTGTAATTAATTTTAATTAATGCCTAAAGAAACTAAAGCCACGAAATGAATGAAACCTGATGTTTCCTTTGCACAATCCGGAAGAAAGCGTTAATTGCTGGTCACTTCAAGTTTCTGTGTTGCAATTTAGAGGGGAGCGTTTAATCGTTCAAAAACAGTTGTTTTTGCGTATTTTTCAAAACTAATTAAAAAATTTCTCAACGAGGATTTCTCAGCTTAAATTTATTTCTATGTCTTACCTTCTGTACCGGGGGATTGAATTATTAATAATCATTGTTGCGGATAAAAAATTAAATTTCCTTTTAACAGCTTTCAAATCTTTAAAAATACATTTTTATAACTGCTTATTTGAATTTAAATATGCAAAAAATTAAAATAATAATAACAAAGTATTTTAGTAAGTATAAAAAAACTTTTGGTAAAAAATGATAATTCAAGGCATTAATCAGAGAAACCATTCGTTACTCTCTATTTGTGTTCAAAAGGTATTCATCACAGATGAGAAGATTTAGCATTATATGTATACACACTATGTATACATATACGTGTATGCCTGCCTGCCTGCCTGCCTGCCTGCCTGTCTGTATGTCTGTACACACACACACACACATATATATATATAGAGAGAGAGAGAGAGAGAGAGAGAGAGCACAAAATTTACTAATCCTAGTATATTAGTTAACAAACAAAGGAAGCGACCGCCAGTATTACCTACCACCTACCTGCCTGCCTGTGTCTGTCTGTACACACACATATATATCGTGGAGAGAGAGGCACAAAATTTACTAATCCTAGTATATTAGTTAACAAACAAAGAAGCGAAGCGACCTTTGCCAGTATTACGTATAATAAAGTGTTATATTTGTGAACAGTGGCTCGTCCATTGACGCACATGGGCACGCGAACCCGATCCCCTTTTGATATGCTTAAAGGGTACATTAACGAAGACTTTTCAGTGTACCCGATATTGTGCAGCAAACGTGAATAGAACTAGACTTTTATAAATTCACGAAGACTTTCACGGCGTCTATTAATATACATCATAGAGCTTTGCGGGTTATTCCGCAACGTCTGTTTATTAAAAACACTTAACGTTTCACTCCGTGCTATGCGGGGCATCCTCAGAAGTAATTGCCGGCCAAGTTTCCCTCTGCAAAATGCAAGACTTTCGCTTGGTTGCTCGGCAGAAAATGAGTGAGTAAAAAATATGAGACGTAGTTATAGCTCTATTTCCGTGGCTACCACCTGATTGGATGATTCATTGGTTGTTGGATGAAGGTTGTCTCTCATTGACCCAGAGGGTGGCGAGTTTAGATTGGCTGAAAGAGGCCCGAATTTTTTTATGAATTTTTATGGACGAATTCCAAATTGGGGGAAAGTAATGGTGTTTTATATATCGAAATTATTAGGACAGATTCCATGTATAAGCGTGGCCACAATGCACTAGTTTTTGCGATAACCGAGATGTCGTGAAAAAGAATTTGATGTTTATAATCAATGGCGTGTTGAGGGATTGCTGATTTATTAGGTTGTTGCAAGCGAATATGGCGTTCACTTTTCTTAAGTTGAGTACAAATTGAAAGACCAGTTTGGTTTACATAATTTTTACACTGATATGGAATTTGACAATAAATTCTCTATTCTAATAATCTAATATTTTTATTGTTTTATTATAATTGGCAATAATTTTTGTGATATTTAACACTTTAATCTGCCTTTGGGAAGCATACCCATAATAAAAAAACAATCATCACCATACTAAACTAAATATTCTCCAATTTTTATTTTAAAAACCGTGATTTGAAACATATCGATTACGATTATTTATCAGTCTATCCGAAAAAATCGTCCCAGGCAATACACTGCTTATCACGAATTTATATCGATTTGATCGATAGGCCATTTCCAAGCCAACCCGAAAATCATAATCGAATCAAAATTAATCTAATATTGATTAACGAAAGTTGAAGTCGAGCCATGTGTGAACTCTTGAAACTGAAGACAAATTTATCTGCCTTCATTTTGCAGTTAACGCTAATAGATTTCCAGACATCTGTTCACAACCTTATCGGATACCTGACTTTGCATAAACTAAGAGAAAGACATGTGATATTTATCTTTAACTGATTTGGTTAGCATATGCTTTAGTGCACATCTACCTGGGAAATGAAACTGCTAACCAATTAGATTCCAGTTAAGGATGTAATTTTGATCTCAACATCTTATATAGTCATTTGAGATGCATCGCCTAGCTATGCAAAAGTTTCAGAAATTTAAATAAAACAAGTCGGCATCTATGTCCTGAATAGAAGTCTGCATGGTTATCATGAAATTAACAACCATTTTCGTGGTTCTTAATCCACCAGAACGTTATAACACATGGATTTGCAAGGGATATCACCGTATGGGCCGACAAGAAGGCATAACGCATCTTAGTTTTCAGGATTAATTAAGATTTTGGTTCCTCAATTGAGTTTTCCGCCATCCTTTTTTTCTCCCGTTTCTCGTACGTAGGGCGTAGAGGTTAAAACATTATGAGGGCTCAAGCAGCTTCAAAAAGGATCACACACATACAAGTGATTAAGCCTTAAGGAGAACAATACATTTCGTTATCCAAGGGGGGAGGATTGAGCCCTGAATACCTCTCTCTTTTCTGAATCACTGTTCTGGAATCTTCCGACACAGGTATCGGATATAAAATATTTATCAATATGTTTTATTATATTTATCTCCCTGTGAAAGGTATTTTAAAAATAACGTCAGAATTATACTAGACATATGCATTGAGGCATCTGGAATTTAAACTACGAGAATTGTAGTAAATCCAGGTATAAGACAAATCTGAGTCCAGAATCATGAAATGGAAACTTGAAGGATTAATGCAGGCAGAACTCTCCATCACCTGAACATAACTTTTCATAACAACAGAGCAACTTTTCTTTTCATCAGACAAGTGGAAAATAATTCTCGAAATGTTGCTAAAACTATATCGTAACAGTAATTATCATATTCCCTATCTATATAATAATAGTATTAATAATAATATATTCATTTTATTTTTCTCCCTTTGTGTATCCATCTTTCTTTTTTTCCATCTTTGCCTTCTTAGTCCTCTTTTTATTTTCTTACTTAATTGCTATCATTTTTGTTTCTTAATACATTTTTATTTTGATCCTTTTCTTTAATTTATTTTTCATTTAGGCTGGCGACATATTTTAATTCAATGACCTCTGAAAAATATTTGTAGCCTCTTTAATGCAGTACTGACCTAATAGTGAGCAATTATATATTCAACAATTATTTGTATATTATTAGCTGAATATTTCTTTATATTTTTCTATATATCTCGTTATTTGTTATACCTTTAGCGAAATATTTTATTAAAAAAATTTAGAAATTTTTTCTAAATAAAAGTGGGTTTTCGAGCTACCGAGCAATGGGAATCAATTAAACGGTTTAAGAGGCTGAGAATCCAAAAAATTTGAAAAAGGATAAAGTGATGGAAGAAAATTGAAAAAAAATTAAAATAATATTATGGAAATAAATGTTATTATTCAAATTAAGCTACAGCTCAAATATTGGAATGAAATTTATGTACAAAATTTAAATTTCCTTTTAAAATTCTTTTGATAATGTGTAATATTTACATAGATGGTAATTTTTTTAATAATATTCCCATATTTTCGAAAGAAAGTGTTTGTGTGCGTGTACAACGTTTTATAATAATGTAAGTTAAGGAAAAATACCTGAAACTCTATCTCAAAATTATCCAACTCTATTTATCCAAATTTTTGGCGATGCGGCCGCTTGGGTCTTCTCATGATTTTAGCTGTAGGGAAGTTTCTGAAATCACTGATTCCAGTGATTTACAAGGGGAAACCGTAGTGAGTGTTCCGCCGAATTTGATGAAATTTTTTTGATGAAAGTAGAGCCGAAATAAGGATACGTGTCTCGTCATTCGTGCCAATGCGGCTTATTTTCGGAGATATGAATTTTTAAAGATTTTGCATACTATATATGAGCTTAAAACACAACCCCCTCTGCAAGCCAACCTGTAGCTTGGGCGGTAAGTTGTCGGCTCTTCGCGGCGTGTTTTTGTGTTCGATGCCTGGGGAAATCGATCACTTTTTTTTTATGTATCCTTTTTACATATTTGCTTATGTATTTTTATTAGTAAAAATACTTTGCTTACAATCGAATTTTGCTCATAAACTTACTTTAATAAAATTCATATTTACATATTTAATTCTGTGATACTATTTTTCGCAGTTATAATTTTTACACGAATTTTAATTTTTAATTGAAGAGTTGTAAAGGTACAAAAAGTTTAGGAGTTAGCTGTAAGTTTTTATGTGAATATAACTTTTATAAAATTTGCGTACTCATTGTCAACCTGTGAAGGGATGAAATTACACCAATAATGCAGTTTTGTTTTATTTAAGGATTGAAAGATTTTTTTCTGAAAACTTTTAACAATTCCATTAAATAAAAAAGAAAACTGCGTTAATTCGTCTTATTTTGTCATTATTAGCCTTTGCAGTCATTCACTATTAGCATCTATTACGCCTAATATTTTTTTAAAATATATTTATCTATTGAAAAATGTATTTTTAGTATGTAATATTTTATTTTATAACATATAAACATTTTATGTGTATCTCATTTATGTGCATTTTATTTATACAGAAACATTTTATTTTATAAAATGCAATCAATTTTATTTTAAAACTGACTGATGTGAACATATTTTTTGTGTATCACTATCGGAGGTGTCGGAATTGTATACTGGTACACAGTTTTGGATGATAATTATCATAAAAATAATAAAAACATAAAAAAATTCTACAACGTGAGCATTTTATAAATGAATTGTTCGAACAACTGATTTTCTTTGTCTAATATCATCTGGAAAACAAATACCATCTACATTTTCAAAAACGCTTCTTTCGTTTGTTAACTTTGCAACAAACCAAGAGTACTGTAATGTATTCTTAAAATTCGGCGCCGAAAGTTGATTGTGAATAAGTGAATGGATCTTCAAAGCATCTATCTGCTCGCGTGTTTAAATGACTATTTTCTTGTAAGATTTCAACACAATTTTGTAACCTTTTAATGAAATTTTTTACTTGACGGAAGAAGTACACATCACGAGGTTGACAGTATGGGGTACAATGAGGTGGAATTACTTCAACAGTAGAAGAAGAGGTGCCGTCGTCATTTGTAAAAACATTATTAAAGTGTGCTGGATCTACTTAACTACATAACAGGCTGGATGGCTACACCAAAACTTTTTCTACTTTTCAACTTTTTAATAATCAACAATTAAAATTCGAGTAGAAATTATCACTGCCCATAAGCATACAATTAACATAACTACATAAATATGAATTTTATTAAAGTAAGTTTATGAACAAAATCCGATTGTAAGCGAAGTATTTTTACTAATAAAAATACATAATATGTAAAAAGGATACACATAAAAAAAAGTGATCGAGTTCCCCGGGCATCGAACACAAGAACACGGCGTGAAGAGCCGACAACTTACCGCCCAAGCTACCGATTTGCCTGCAGAGGGCGTTGTGTTTTAAGCTCATATATCGGATGCAAAATCTTTAAAAATCCATATCTCTGGAAATAAGCCGCATTGGCACGAATGCCGAGACACGTATTTCCTTATTTTGGCTATACTTTCATCAAAAAAAAGTTCATCAAAATCGGTGGGGCACTCACTGTGGGTTCTCCTTGTTAGTTGAAGTTCACCTGCATTAGTGATAGGGTTTTTTGCATTCATATATGATAACATTTGGTGCCTGAGTAGGTTGCGATGCCTAGAAGCTTAGCAGAATCTTTTAGGTGTACGTGCGCGGACTGCAAACACGTATACCAAGCTTGTTAATACAATAAATAGAAGTGTGGACAAAATCACAACGGAAAAGAAGGATATATGAAAATAATAATCACAAATAAAGTATGGGGAAATACTAATCATCGTAACAAATAGTAAGTGAAGAAACCTCTTATTCTCTCTCTATCTCCCTCTCTCTCAAATTGTTGTCAATTTTTCAATGGATCTATGCTAAAACGCATTCTGATATAATCGGGAAAAGATATAGAATTCCCTTGCCTTCCAGTTTATGTAAATTCCAATATTAAACAGGGTTACGTATAGGTGCCTTTGAATCCATTAAAGTAAATTACAAAATGACGGCAGAAAAATTTATCTGCAGTTTCGAGGATTCACGGATGGCTTGTTTTCAATTATCGTTTACCGAAATTCTATTAATTTTGATTCGATTATGATATTCGTGTTGGTCTTAAAGTTACCAATTGATCGAATCGATGTAACTTCGTTGGCGGTAGAGTAATTCCTGGAGCGATTTTTTCGGATATGCCGATATTTTCTATCAAGCCATATTTTCCGAAACACGGTTTTTATAATAAAAATTTTAATTGATTAAATTTAATGCAATAATGAATATATGGTCCTTATAGGTAAGTTTTTTAAAAGCTTGTGGGCTCCCACAATATAAATGTTCGCTTCGCAGGCTTTCTTAACTGTTGCCACTTAGAAAAGCAAGAAAATAAACTTAAAAAGTTCAATTTCTAAAACTGGTACCATATCAAATCGTTTCTTCTGAATTCATATTTTTCGAATCTTTCTCTCTGTCTCTCGCTTTCTCCTGGTTAAAATATATCAGCATAATAGAAGATATCCTTTATTAATGAAGAAAATGGATATAGTGCATTAAATGAGTCCAACCTTTCCCCTCTGTGGTTCCCCAGAAGAAGAATCTAGAAGAATCTAGAAGAATTAGTCAGTATAGGTAGAGAGGTTAAAGATAGTTGCGGACAAAGACTGAGAGAAGAATAAAAAGAAAACATAAATTCCCTTTTACACCAGTGATAGCAATACGGAAAGCGGAGAAATGATATCAGATCTTTTAATAATCATTACATTAATAAATTAAATAGTATTGCGGCATTATCACCCTGATATACACCTACTTTTTATTAGATTGACTGTTTAATCATCATTTTCATGGTGTCCTTTCTTTATTTTTGTGAATTACAATAAACAGAGTACGTAGCCGCTGGTTTTAAACGGTGATAGAAAAATTTTTACACTAGAAAATTAAATATTTGCATGACATTTATCACAATTTGAAGAGACGTTGTATAATTTTCCTTTGTAATATGGGCCAAATTAAAAACAATAGATTCGTGAACTGCAACATTTTTAATTTTAACAGATTCTATTTACTCGACGCGTTCAGATTTATGATGGAATACACGCGTCTGATCATAAATTTCTACTTTTCTGATAACCATTGTTAAATAAACTGTTTCAAATTTAACCACCAAACGATTGTTTGAATGTATCGTAAAGAAAGGAATTTCGTCGTTTCCAAAGCGACGACAAAAGGTGGTTACATCTTTCAAACAATCGTAAACTTGACTGGCATTGACGGTTTACAATAATGCGCTAATCATAAGACAGCATGGATAAGAAAATATCGCAGGCCCTGCACTCGTTTGTCTTCTTCAAGCAATCAGAAGAGTCGGCCATGTTGACTGTATTCTGAAATATTCTTTTGTTGGCGTCGACAACGATGCATGAGTCGAGTTTAGGCGGGAAAAATCGACTTAAAACAAACGAATGTGGCCGCGTTCTTTATATTTCGTTTTCTAGGATGGGTGGTCCGGAGGCTGATGATTAAATATGCTTCATGCCAGAATTTCTATGTGCATACAAGGAATAAGTCAAAAGCTGTCAAAAAGACACGTTGTTGGGGAAAATATTCTCTTGTAGTCATTTTGAAAGACGCAGATCGAAGAAGAGAACAACGGACCTTTCCTGTGTTTGGTTCGGCATTTTTTCTTGTTGTTTCCGGTCGAAAGCGTTTACATTTCCCTTTGTTAGGAAGTTAGTTATTTCTGTAACCTTGCGCGATGCAAACATTTTAAAACCACCTATTTTGAGACAATGTGGCCACAATCAACGAAACTTTGCGACCTCTTTTCAAACTGAATACGCTTTACTGCATAAAAAATCCATCCTTTTTAAAATAGTGTATCATAGTCAATCAATTATCAATAGTCAATCAGTTTAGGAAATCATTCTATATTGCAATTTTTAATTTAAAGTGATGCAAAATAAAACAAGAAATTTTAATCTATTGAGACATAAATGAATCAAATTTTGAAAAATATCATTATCTCGTATTTGCTCTCTATGGAAACTAGGAACTTATTGAAAATTGTATTTTTTTAATAATTGCATAAATAAAAAATAATGGACTCTCAAAATATATCATCTCTAATTTTTTAATTTTGATGTCCAAAACTTTTATATTAACAAACAATAGTGCTCCATTGACGGGCATATATTAAGATCAAGGTTATAAAACGTCTTACGGTACATGTGTTAGGGAAAATATAAATATGCATAAATCCCTTGATTATAATACCATTACCAAAATCCCAAAGTGTTTGGTTCCATTTAAACCGCAGTTTAACCTAATTATTATGTGCCAAGTCATAATGCTTAATATATATATGATGTTATATACAAGGTATGCACAAAAGTTCGTAAAATTTTTTAAAAAATCATAAAAAAGGAACAAATAATGATAAAGAAGTCAGTTTCCACAGAAATTTTCTAGGAAAATCGTATTTTTTTGGTGGTAAAGGAAGTTTAATTTAATAACTCACATATAAATGACGCTGACATCTCCAAAAGACAATGGACAGGACAACTGTGCATTCCATCAGTTTAGTATTGTAACAATTGTTCAGTTTAGTATTGTAACAATTGTTCAATATGTTTTCCAAAATATTATATGACAGAACTAAGGCAAACAACACATGCCGTGTGTCCATTTCTCGTCTTCAGTTGTTTCACTGTACGAAATTTTCGCAACGCAGTGGCTTCTAATTCAACATTCAGGTAGAAGAACTTCATAAGCAACGCTTGATCTGGCAACGATGACATTCGCAAATTATGCAGTACTGTTGGATTCGAATGTCCAGGTTCATCCAAGTCTTTTAATTGCAAGCCTGCATTGCATGCTTCTGCTGAATACCTTGCGTATCAGCGGCGCTTGCAGGTGACTTTTAAACTAAGATTTTTTGCGACTAAAATCTTCTGATTTTCCTAAAAATCTTTTCGTGAAAACCGCACGTCTTTATCATTATTTGTCCCCTTTCTATGGTGTTTTAAAATGTTTACGAACTTTTGCCGCATCTTATATATTATGAATCGTGCTACACTAAAGATTTGCGCGATTCAATACAGAGATGGGCAAAATAACTCACTGAACGACGCATTGAACCCTTTCTCTCTAATCATAATGGACGTGCAAATATGAGCGATGCATTGAAAGAGATTCGGCTCTTCCTCCTCTAATACAAAACCGCTATCTCTTGAACGTATTCATGCATTTGTATGTACGAAACTTTATATTGTTTATGTGACTTTAATTTGTTGCTAATTTTTCAATGGATTTGTGCTAAAACGCATTCTGACCGAATCGGAAAAAGATATAGCAGTCCTCTGTCTTCTAGTCTATGTAAGTTTCGGTATTAAATAAGCTAATTTAATAGGCCTTGGAATCCATTAACGTAAATTGCGAAGTGAGAGCAGAGAAATTTATCTTCAGTTTCGAGGGTCCACGCATGACTTGCTTTCAATTATCGTTAACCGAAATTCGATTAATTTTGATTCGATTATGATATTCGTGTTGGTCTGGAAGTTACGGATTGATCAAATCGATATAACTTCGTTGGTAGTAGAGTGATTCCTGGAGCGATTTTTTCGGATATGTGTGTGTGTGTGACAATATTTTGTATCAAGCCATATTTTCCGGAACACGGATTTTAGAATAAAGATTTTAATTGATTAAATTGAATGCAATAATGAATATATTTATGTGTAAGTTTTTCTAAAGATAATTAAAATACTAAGTATCATATATTTAAATTTAAAAAAAACTGTTATGTATCATAACGAAGCTATTAATTAGTCAGTTATACTTGATAATTTATTATCGTTCTTCTGATTTTATTGAATAGTTAAAAATATAAATTTTGACATTACCAATACATATATATATGATAACAAGGATTATCTATTGAAAATTTACTGAAAAATTTAGGTTATATATAAAACTTCTCAAATCAATGGTTTCTACATGTATATACAGTTTACATACACACGTATCCACACACATATACATATATATGCAGTATATGGAGCAAAAATTTACAAAAAGACAATATTTTAACGGATTATTTACCTAATCGAGTAAGAATAGTGTGGAAACGAAGTTTTTTTTACACTACTAGTAAGTTCTACAAAAGTAAGTTCAACTTATTTCATTAAAATTCTTTCAAAAAATTTTTAGGGAAGATAATGCTTGTACTTAATCATAAAAGGGGGCTTTCATTACTCAACGGGTAATTTTATGTGAAATGTACACTTTCTACTAGAAATTTAAAATTTCCTTTGAGTTTTAAGTTTCTAAACTCAACTACTGCAGATTAAACTTTAGGCAACTGGGTTTCTTTGAAAGTGTTTTATTAAAATAGTTAATTTAACCAGAATTCTACTACAAGATAATTACTCTTGTTAAGTAAGGGTCAAATTGTACTTAGTTTTATAATTACAGGAACGCGTAATTGCGAGAAAGAACATTTAATATATTGCTTCTCCTTCTTCAAGAGTTAAAAAAAACCCTTCAAAAAACGAAGTCAAGGAATGTTTTTTATTACTTTCCTCCCAGACGTTTAATTTGACCCGACAAATTACTAAGAAATAAAAAATAATGCGCAGCGGTGCCAAAAATTAAAGAAACGAACATAATACATTCACACCGTATTTTACTCATTCATTTTAATTGTCCAATAATTTTGACATGTGTATATTACAGTAGAAGCTCGTTAATGGAAAATATTACATTTAACACGAACCGATTTCTGATTCCTCATCAAATTGTTTAAGAATTCCTGTGCTTTTAATTCTTTAAAAAGAAATATGGTTAACACAAAATTGCAGTAAATGGCTCTTGGAAAATTTCCTTGGCGCGGATAAAACGCGCTTTTGTAAGTTTCTTGATGTCATTTTCTCCCCCGATTTCTACTCTTTCATCAAAATAGAGAGAGTGGCAAAGAAGACCAAACATTGTTATCTTTTAAAGGAAATCTCTTTTGTTCTAATAGCACAGAGCAGTGTTTCTCAATTTCTCAAAGTGTCGTCCGCGAACTATTGATGATCCGTGGTGACCTAAATAGTTGGCTACAAGATTTACAGGAAATTTCAAAGGAAAATGTAATGATATATCTAATGTTGCGACTCGAAAAGTAATCGTGCGTGGGGGAGTATAAATTTGACGCGGGCAACAAAATTCCTAAAACTGATATCCTTGCAGATATCTAAGTAACGTAAAAAATTTCTATCTTACGATATAAGAACTTGTTGGAAATATTAGCAGATTAATCAAAATCATGGAATAAGCTTTATTTAATAACTTGAATGAAGGGTAAATTAAAGTACGAGGGCGAATCAGAAAGTCTTTGCCCCTATTTTTTATTAACCAAAATAAGGTACATACAGGTAATTACAAATATACGTACCTTACACTATTTTTCCACATAGTCCCCACACCGGTTCAGACATTTGTCCCATCGCAGCACTAAATTTGAGATGCCCCTGTGGTAGAATTCGTCCGGCTGACTGTGGAACCACCGTCGGACTGCTGTCTTGGCTTCATCGTTGCACGTGAATCGCTGTCCTGCCAGGAACTTCTTCAGCGGACCGAAAACGTGGAAATCA
Source organism: Dysdera silvatica (assembly GCA_006491805.2). Taxonomy (NCBI): domain Eukaryota; kingdom Metazoa; phylum Arthropoda; class Arachnida; order Araneae; family Dysderidae; genus Dysdera; species Dysdera silvatica. The sequence goes on along the minus strand of QLNU02003225.1, from coordinate 91,451,211 downwards.
CTAGGGGCGAGGTCCGGACTGTATGCAATCAGAACCGCCGACAAGCTCCGGTCATTTCACTGGGAGAGTCTGGACCACCCACCATACAGTCCGGACCTCGTCCCTAGTGATTTCCACGTTTTCGGTCCGCTGAAGAATGGGACAAATGTCTGAATCGGTGTGCGGACTATGTGGAAAAATAGTGTAAGGTACGTAGAATAGTACGTATATTTGTAATTAACTGTATTTACCTTATTTTGGCTAATAAAAAATAGGAGCAAAGACTTTCTGATTCGCCCGCGTAGTACAATTAACAAATCGCTCAGCACATCGGCTTACGACTATTCGGTATCACATTCCGCCGTTCTACTAAGTAACACCAGCGCGTCACTCCAGGGGGAGACTCCGCCGTACTGCTATCTGTAATTGAGCATGCACTCCTTACATATGACTAATATACAGGGTACGAAATATGAATTCGTATCCCAAATTTACCATTACGGGGAAATTTGCCAGTCTGATTGACTGATATCGAAATCACGTCACGCTGTATTGTAAATTTATTGTAAATTCATTGAAAAAAGTAAGAGGAAAAAAAATCGCCAAACACGAATTTCATTTGGTCAATAAACGATAAACTCGTGGATAGATATATTTTATTTTTGTCGCATTTCTGCAATTTGGTATCTAGAGCGATAACATCATCATCGGTAATAATCAGTAATTCAACATTTTAATTAATTCACGCATAAGTCGCAGTCTACCCAAGCGGACAGCGAGGGGTTTACCCCGAAGAGGTGTTGTGTTAAGGCCTTCTTGATATACAGGCCGTGATAGCATTTTCGCCGCCAGGGGAAAGGAGGGAAACGGTGGCGTTTGCATAACATAAAGTCCATTTATACAGAATATTACATGTATTTAATGATAATTCAAAATATTTAAAATATAGTGATTCATCGATTTTTGAAATATAATCTTGATGAATTCGAATGTTCAAATTAAATTATAAGGGTATTTGTTTAGTTTAAAACAATTCTGGAGTTTCTTCAAATTGAATAAACTGAAAATTTACTGAGCTTTAATTCTTCGTACCTTATTTTACATGTGCACATACATTCAAAATTAAGTCATATATCTTGCATACAATCAATAACAAGAGCCAAAATTTCACACAAGCTCAAAAGATTTTATTTTTCAACATATAGATGCCTTGAAATATAGGATTAAGATAGAGTTCAACTTTTATTTATAAGGTAAAGAATATATTTCTCTCGAGTGCAAATAAACAAAATAAATAACTTATTTCATAAGTAAATGAATTCATCTTAATTTTTTAATTTTTCGTTCATCGTTTTCGCGCTGAATTTCGTCATTACTTTTATATAATTACTTAAACAAATATTAGCGAAAGTAGTAATTATTTTATGTGTAAGTGAAAAAAAGATATGCCTGACATTTATAACACTGGTCTTTCTCTAAAATGTTATTCATTTTTATACTTAGCATGCCAAACGCTGAAAACTGATTACCACAATTTATAAATTCATTTTCATATTCTTTTGACAAGATTCTTTCAAAAAAAACCAAAAATAAGGCATATGCTTAACACATCAACAACGATTGTTGTTGGAAATTTTAATCCACCCCCGTTCAATTCTTTTAAATAGTTATAATTATTATTGATTTCAATATCAATCTTTGCATTTAACACGAACATTTGTATACAACTTTCGCATGTCAATTCTAAATTCTTAACACAATAACCACCAATGTATGCCCGGAACATAACATCATTTTGCGAAAGGCTATCAATATCTACACTCTCACAGATTGATGGAATAAAAGGTACATCAACATCTTCTACAATTACATTGGGTGTATGATCAAATATAAATTCTCTAATGCCAATTTCTCCATGTACTGCAGAATACAGTCTTAAAACACTTTTAATTCTCTTTTTTTTTGCCTCTATAATTTGTTGAATAAGGTATCAGTTGATATACAGTTGATCCTGACATTGTATTGCCCAAATCGACCTTCCAAATTATCTATTTGAAATTTTCCTGTTAATATATATTTTGCTTTAAGTTTAGTAAGAATATAATGGATCAGATGAATAATTGTACGGGTTGTGTGAGGAAGGTCAAAAGTAGTTTCTGAAGATAAACCACCATGTATTGGCTTTTGTTTTAAATTTTTCCATTTACTTATCCATTCTGCAAACAATTCTAGAAATCTTAACCTGGTTTCATCTATAGATGCAAAGGGAACAGCTTTTTTAAGGCGAAGATTGAAATCTTTCTTCGGGTGTTTAATGTTCATCATTTCCCCACCACATATCAATTTGGTCAATAACAGTTGCAGTTGTTGAATACTGCCACTTACTTGAGCTAGCAGCAAATAACGGTAAAGAAACAGAATTTGTCTTATCAAAAATTTTCAATGCCAGTTTGTCATTTTATTTTTCAATATTTGTTGGATGGAGAGCTTTATTATTTAATTTGGGGGGCAGTTTTTTAACATTATTTTTCTCTTTTTCATAAATATTTTCCAGGGCAGTTAAAGATGCTACCAACGTTTCTGAGAAATTTTGGGTATTGGGAGTATAGAACGACTTGTTGCTTTGTGACATCTAGTTATTTCTTGTGCTTTTAATTAAGTGGACAGAATCAAAAAGTAAAAACAGTTTCTCAGAATCTTTAAAAGGGTGCGGAATGCAACTTTTTAATTCGTTGTTTCCACATAATTTTACAAACATATTTCGATTAAATCGATTATTATCCGAAATTATTGATAGGACTCTAAAACCAGGGTTTTCCATTAATAGCAAAACTTCTTTTGTCATATGAAACAGATCTTCTGCATTCAGCCTATTCACTGGTACAACAGCTATAATTCCTTTATTTTTAGAATATATTAAAATATATAAATAACTGTATGTAAATGACTGTATGGTAGTTGCCTGATTTGTTGTAGTATTATTGCTTGAAATTCCAACAAGTTTGTTAGCTTTGTAAGAAACATTTAGTTTGATGTATATTTCATCAATTAATAAATTTACTATTTTCTGATTTTCTTCTAAATTGTTTCATTTTGCCTTTACGAGTGATGCATTTTCTGTTCTCGAGATATCTGGTGAAACCTTTAAATTTGAGGATATTCTTTTTAAATGCCTTAAAGAAGGTATGTAAATTATTTTGGAGTTATATAAATATAAGTAACATGAAGTACATTTCATGTAAATACAATAAGATAATACCATTAAATCACTAGTGCAATTTCTGCCGTGCACAGACTTCTTTCCTAACAACATTTGCTCTAAAATAAAAGCTATGAAATCAGTATTTTCACTATAAGAGTCGTCATTTAAAAGCGACGTACAGTGTTAGATCGCCTTAGAATAATTATCCACCTTCATTGGACTGGGCTCAGATATTTCATAATTTTTAACAATGGATAAAATATTTTATAATGACCCCAACAAGTTAAAACATCATTATTTAATATTGTAATAAAGTTATTAACTATTTGCTTACCTGCAAAATATCTTACTTTCAAATTTTGATCGAGTATCACAGATTTCGTCATTTCTACATAATTATTGCACTTGAGAAACAAAACATGTACACACTCATCACAATAATGAATATTAACATTATTCTGTCGAACGAAATTATGTATGGGATTATTTTGTTTCTTTAGTTCTATCTCGATGTCTGAAAGTGAATGAATATCGTCATTCTTAATAAAGTTTTTTAACACTTCATCATCAAATCTTTCCATTTTGTTTTTTCGTTCCAAAGTCACACTTCTTACAGATGTCGTTTTACTTAAATAACTTGGACAATTTGGAAAAATTGTTGGACATGCATTGTCTGCTAATTTTGGGTATTTTCTCTCATATTTAGTAACTTTTCCATCTTTTGAAGTCCCTTCGTTCACACGAATGATTGAATCGTTATTGAAATGTTTTATACAAACAACACTACCTTTATTTGGAGTGAAGTCCGTTGGGATATTCGTGATCCATTTTTTTTCAGTGATTCATCTTTGGTGAATCGAAATGAAGTTAAATATGGTTCCCCAGGTTTATTTTATGGACAATTTGGAATGCAACAATATCGTGGCATTTTCCTATATGAAAAGGTAAAGAGAAAATATAATTTCTGAATTTTATGGTCAAATAAGAAGAAAATGAAGTACATTTATCAATGCTTTTACATAAATTTATTTTTTCTAGCATTTGTTAATGTTGATTTCAATTATCATTTTTGTTGCTTATGTTGATGTGATTTTTTGCTCCTTTCATCTTACTGCTGTTTTCTCATTTAATATTCTTTGCCCCTTTTTATTCATTCAAATTATGTCTCATTTTTTAAAGGCGTATATTTGCCTTTTCCCTCTTCTAGAAACTGACTCCTCACAAATTATTGTAATATAAAACTTCTTTTTAATTATATATATATATGCATATATATATGAACTATAATAATCACATTCTACAATCTACAATAATCACAGTGTTATGTATAATTATAAATATTTAACTTGCAGTGCTACTTAAGATTTACAGTGGAATATTCCCATGTAAGAGGATATTTGTTCGATGATATTAAATGAAATATTCTGAATATATTTAAAAAGAATTTTCTGAGAATTGTCTGAATTAATTAATTAATACAATTTTATTTTGGGATATACATCATTGACGATTAACCCTTACAATTGTTTGTGAACATACTTTAGAAATTTTAGCAGGAAAACATTTCACAAAATGCAATTATGGCATATATTTAAAACATTAAAAATGAAAACAAAAGACTAAAGTAGAAATAAAATTCAATTTAAAGAATTAATAAATTCAAATACGTTCACATTACTTATTACAGCTTAAATAATGCTGCGTCCACATATAGTATTAATGCACTTAGTAAACATTTGGTACAAATACAGTAAATTCTCTCAATAACGTCGTTCTAATTAATAACTTTCCGTTTAACGACGGTAGTCTGCGGTCCATGCAAGTTTTTCAAAGTGTTAATGAATATATCGATTATCGTCTTCTTCTGTGTAACGACGTTTTCTCCGTCCCTTCAAAAACATTAATGAAAGAATATGTGTATACACTCTAAATTGTGTAATAACGCACATAATTAAGACTCATTTACTTAGTAGAAAATGGATGATATACTTAATAAGCATATGTACAAGTATTAACAAATGCATACACATTTGCAGTCAGTATTAACAAAAAAACTTACTTTTTAAAACTATGTACGCCTCGTGATGAAACAGGAAATAGGCTTCGTTCTAATCTAACTAAAATAAACGTTGAAAGCAAAAGCGGGTGCAAAAGTTCTGCTGTAAATATTTAACACATATAACAAACACAATCTAAATCCAAACATTCCTTAATTCCAGTTATAACCGCGCGAACACTAATATTTGAAACACGAGTATACTCAACACTCATGATTGGCATGACCATGTTATTTTGAAGTTTTCCCTGCTTTGGTCACGTGATTCTGCCCAGAATTCCCTGCTGTCATAGCCTGGTATTCAAGAAAGCCCTGGTTGTGTGGGGGTCTCCCCCCCCCCACTAACCCTTCTCCAATAAAGGTAAGAGTAATATATTTTATTTTCAGGTATGAATTTTGTAAAAACATACTACATCGATCTTTCTGGCAGTGTTCCAAAAAAATTAGCGATGCTGTGCCGTAATATCTGTCACCATTTCTCCTATAATGCGACTAGAAACACGCCGCTGAAAAATTGGCATTTTTTTACCAATACAGCGAAACGTGGTTTTGATAGCAGTCAATCAGGATGGCGAATTTCCCCGTAATGTTAAAATTGGGGTACGAATTCAAATCTCGCATACAGGGTATCTCTCTAACAGAACCTGAGGCCAAATACTACATTAATGTTGTTACACAGAACGAAATTATTGAATTTACAACAAATACTGTTTTTATAATGCTTAATAATATTAAAACAATTTTAGTAATCTTAATTTTAAAAAGTATGTGCTTCTTGATATGTTTTCCGGGAAAGGCCTACAGACTATCTCTGCCTTAGGCAGTCTGTAATGAGTAAAATAATTCTTAAAGTAATTCCTGAGAGGATGAAGTTTGGGAAACACTAGCTTAAAGGGTTGGAGTAACATTATAGTTAGAGCAAGTTTGTACAAACCTACCATTGCTATTATATTTGGCAAACAATCGCCAAAAAGGCAGTCATCCATCGCGTAGCCTCTTCAACTCCCGCGCAAAAAATTGATTTGTTTTGACTGACAGTTTTGTTAGAGCTCATCTCCCCAGCGTTGTACAGTAGAGGGCATACGTGTGCAAGTATCAGGGAAAGTTGCAACGGCTCTCGTTGCAGGGTCTGGTGCAAGCGCTGTAAGTTCATGCAGTTCATGGAATTCCAAGGCAGTGGCCATTTGCCATACTCGATATAGATCCCATCTGGAGAATTCTACCAGAAGGGTTAAACTACTATACCCTCATAAACTAAACCATAATCAAATGCTACACGAGGGCGATGTTGAGTGTCCGACATGATTTTGCATTGAGATTACTGATGTGTCTTGAGGCTGATGGGGATTGAGCATTTTCTAGAATGATGTAGTGCAATTCCATGTTTGTGGAAAGGTAAATAACCAAAACTTCTGCAGTTAGTTGTCACAAAGAATAAATATTATCTATTAATAGCACAATTTTCCCCTACTGGCGAATTTTGGAACCGTTTTTTATATTAAAATCTATGCCCCATTATCTGAAATCTATGCCCATCCAAATTTGATGATATTTTGCTTGATGATCCTCCCGCCAGAAAGCTCCGAATTTCCATGCTTTATCCTGAGTCACCATATTTACATACTCACATTTGCATGTGCATTTCATAATCACTCTGAATGGATTGCCCAATGATCTCATCCACGATTTATTTATACATTTAAATATCCGACAGTAGACGGGCAATGTTTTTGTAAATATTTTCTACATTTTAAAATTCGGAAGAGAGGAATAAATGCTAATTTCCAATCAGAGCAGAATGTGACGGATGGTTTGTCTTTTATAGTGCTACACAAACGTACAATCATACACGCACATACATAAGACGAATGTTCTATTTCGTGGTTAATCCATTTTAATCATACTTTTTTTAAACTATTGTCATTTTTTCATATTTGCAATAATGTATTTTGCCATTACATTTATGAAGAGTTTTTGCATCCAAAATGCAGACATATAAAAATATATCATTAAGGCGCTTTGGAAGTTGTTAAGAAGTAACTGTATTTTTTGTCCATGACAATAATCATTAATAATTCAAGTCACGGAGAATGGGACATAAGCTTCCGAAAAATCAGTAATTGCGAAAAAGACTTACATCGACAAATCCCTTTTAAAACATTCTTTAATTTGTTCTTGAAAAAATATGAAAATAACTGTTTTTAAGCGATTAAGAGCCTTCTTAAATTGGAGTTAAAAAAGTTGCAAGATCGAAGTGGCCGGCAATTCATGTTTTCTTCGCGTCTGTGTAAAGGGAATACAGCATTTTCTTTCATTTCATAGCCTCAGTTTATTTAGCTACTAATTAGGACTAATTGCATTTCGTGATACGATTTATAATAATTCACTTGGATGCGATTAATCAAAAAATTGAAAGGCAGGATTAGTAAAATAAGCTTGCAACAAATTTCTGAAACCAACGTTATCTGAGGAATTAACGAGTATTAATATTCTTGGATTTATTTTACGAAAACTTTGTAGAGGAGGACTTATTGTATACACATATGCATGGAGAATCCCATTAAATAACAATTAGCTAAGAAGTTTAAAGTTTTTAATAGAAATTTTAAATAAGATTTAATGAAAATGTCTTTATGATTTAATAGACTATGTATTAGTTATAAATAGGCCCGGAACTTGATGACCTAAAAATTCTCAACAAATGCTCTTAAAAAGATAGAAAAATGACTTAATAAGCAGAAAAAATTGCTTTTAAGATTAAAATAATCCCCCAGATCGTATGTATTATATTTTTCCACGTTATAAATTAAATAATTTCAACTTTAGACAATTTATAGACTAGAATTTTCATTCTTTCTCCATGATATGTCAAAAGAAAAGAAAAAAGGAAGTAAATACCTATTATAAATGAATTTTAATGAAGTGTGATTTAGTTACTTGCAGGAACATCAAAATTGCATTGAATAGTTATGTTTTTTTAACATTGGCAAAAGTAATATTTATATAAATCGAACACTACGCAGATTAAATCAAACAACAATATCAATCAACGTTTATTGGCGTAGTGATACCAGCGCCGATGTTACGAAAGAAAATAAATATTTCTGCGTTCGGTGGGACCTGAACCCACGACCTTCCACTTGCCGGGCGGAGGCTCTACCCACTGAGCTACGAACGACAATATCCAATCTCTTTACGAACGTATACACCCACGTCAGGTCCCACCGAAGGCAGAAATATTTATTTTCTTTCGAACGTTTCACCATCTAATCACGCCATAACATCGGCGCTGGTATCACTACGCCAATAAACGTTGATTGATATTGTTGTTTGATTGGCAAAAGTATATTTTATTTTCCGAAAGCAAATTTTGATGCATTGAAAAGCTCTTCTCAACACTTACATATGTTATTACAATGACTCACAGAATGAAACTTACATATGTTATTGGAGCATATTTGAAGAAAACGCATTCATTTTTATGGACAATTCTTCATCAGTTTCCGAGTTTTCTGCCTCTCCAGTCAAGATACCAGAATTTTTTAAAGTCTGAAACCTAGAGTTTTTTTTAAACATAGTTTAATTTTGCAACAATGGAGTGTCCAGTCTTCTCTCTTGGCCCTTTTTAGTAGTACTTCGCTTTCTTTATCGCTGTAACCAATTAAGTCAACGAGTTCCATTCTCTTCGTATGAGCCATTAATAATGGAAGGTAAAATGCTGAAGTTTGATCTTATGTATGCCAAATTTCCTTCTACTTTTTCCTGAGAGAACAGACATCGCGCAATTTGAATAAATGCTGCGTCTTCTGAATGAAACTCATTTAATGTCACCTTTACAGCATCAAAATTTTCTCTGTAGCAAATATGCAACCATTGAGCATTTAACTATGTTCACTAATTCGTTATCAAAGGATTTGGTAGCAAGTTAGACAAGGAGCTTGCGTTTAAAGGCTGTACGTTAAACAGATTTTGAGAAAATCTTTTAACATTAGAAACAAGTTTATCTACATCAGGATAATTTACCTGAATTTCTTCCGCAATCTTATGTAAGGCATGATCAAGGCAAGTGACATGCACTAGCTTTGGATTAAAACATTTAATTGCTTTTCCCTCTTTTACTACATTTGATGTAGCATCCGTTAAAAGGGGTAAAACGTTGTTGTGTTCAACTCCGTTTGTCCAAAAAAAGAGAAAGAGATTTCTTAAATATCTGTCAGAAAATTGAACGATTAACTTTTTCAAGTACCTCCAAATTCAATAAAAGTACTTAATATAATGTATAAGGTATATATATATATATAAGGTAATAGTTGAGAAGTGTAACCTCATGGTTAAAATAAAAATTGGGAATGGCGTAAAAGGCAAAGTTAAAACGGTTGCGATTGATATACGCAATTCATTGATAATGAAACTGTTGAAGCCTTTTTTCGTCTAGAAATCCTTGTTTTTGCTATGGCAACTTGTTTGTAATTGTTACAAAAATTTTATTTTATGGAAAAATTGGCAAAAAATGACCTAAAAAAAAACAAAACAAACTCGCCTAAAATGCTATAGAAACAGATAAAAGCCAAAAAATGCAAAAAAATACAAATATCATCAACATCCTGGCCCTAGTCCTAACGCTCCCCCGAACTTGTGCTTCACGTATTTTGATCCTTTAGGTGGATGTGGAACAAATTACAGATGCGCCAAATCGTTCAATGAATCTATCAATGAACGAATTTGCCCATCAATCATGAACAAGAAGAGTCGTTTAGTTATTCAGTCATAGTGAGATTTTGTATGCTGCTAAAACTAATGTTGTATTATGTCAGCCAACAAGAGAAATGCAATAGAACTTTCGAGCAAAAATCAATTAAATATTGCCCAAAAATAAAAATAAAGCGGATATATTACAGGGTAGGCAGTAAGTTTGAAAACTTTTCAGATAATTCTTTTAATCGAATTTTTTATTAACCGAAAAGCGCACAACGGCATGAACACTGGAAAAGGCAGAAAATTTCAGTTAAAATGAATATTTTTCGAAAAGATCGCCATTTGCTTTGACACAAGCTCTGAGACTGCGTGGGAATTGCTCCACTGCGGCACGCACCGTACTGTTATCCATTCCATTCCAGGCTTTCACCAAATCTCGTTTTAAAGACCCCACTGACTTGTGAAGTTTAACACAAGCCTTCTTCTGAAGAATTCTCCAGATTGCGTAATCCAAAGGATTCAAATCAGGAGAGTAAGGCGGCCATTCCAGTGAGGTGATAAAGTCCGGAAAATTGTTTTTTCAGAACTTTTGGGTTACTTTTGTTTGATGGGTAGGAGCAGAATCCTGTTGAAATATCCACTATTGACCTGCAAAGTACTTTAGGGACCAAGGAAGGACGCGGATTCCAAAATGTCGCTGACGTAATTTTTCGCATTAATTTTTATACCACTTTTAACGAAAATGAGGTCAGCCTTGCCTGAAGTATTGACTCCGACCCAAACCATAACTCCTGCAGGTTTTTGTGCGCGTGAAACGATTTGACCTTTATCTTTCGCTACCGAAGATCTAGAACAAAGTATTTTGTCGTTTTGGATATTGTGGGCTTGCTCGATGATGAAAAACTTTTCGTCGGAAAATAGCGTCCATATACGAAACCCAGCACCATATATATCTGCGTAGCAATGCCGAGGAACGTTTTTTACGCATTGAGCTTTTTTTGTCGTTCAGATCAATTCCTTACTGGAGCTTCAATCATTTGAGTTTAAGCTCCCTTTTAACAATGTTTCGAACACTGGACTCGCATATACCGATTTCAGCAGCCATTTTTCTCATAGACTGTCGGAGATTGCGTCGAATTCGTTCTCGGATAATTTTGCGATTATGCGGTGTGTATGCGGTGCAGAGTTTTCCACTCTAAGGACGGTCCGTCTTCTTGCCTTGCTCCGTGAATCGCCTAATATTTTTACAAATAAAAGATTTTTTCATATTTAGCAAACGAGCTATCTAAACTTCAGATTTTCCTTCACTAGATAAAGCAACGACGGCGGCACGGTTTTCTCCACGTTTCTTTGTCATTTTGGAGCGACAAAGATATCAAAATTTACATACCATAGAATAAATTATTGAACGGCGTATCCAACAATAACAAACAATTTTAGAAAACAATAAAGTGGTGCCACATTATTTCAGTAAAAAAAAGTTTCCAAACTTTTTGCGCACCCGATATATCACATATTATGTATATCCTATATTACATATAATGGATATATTGTATCATATATATTTAAAATAATGGACCTCACAATTTCTGAAATTATAATTAGGCGGGAATGTCATTTTTCATGTCTTGTACGATATTTATTCTTTAGTCGTATTTTTAGCTTAAAATTTTATCTTATCTTTTTATTATATTATTAGGTTTGTACTTATTGTACCAGTTATCACATAATTATCGAAATTAATTATTGTATAGATATTGCATTATTTATTATATAATTATTACATTATTTATTATAAAATTATTACAGTATTTGTTATATAAGTATTGTATTATTTTTCATTACATTTGTTAATATACCATTCTATCCCTTATTATATAGCTGGTGTTTAAACATTAAAGCAATTTCAAATACTTGTGTGACATTTTACACAGAATGTATCTGTATTCCTTGTAGAAACATTTGTATTCATATTTGTGATGGATTATCTCATTCACAGTTTATCTATGGATAGAGTTTCAAATGACTGAGTTGTATACAAGAAAGATTCAGTCACATTTTAAGTTAAATTGAAAATATTTTTTATTGACGAAGGCACATTATATAGCTTTCTTTGCTTAAGGCATAAAATGGTATCTTACTTTAGTTTTTTTTACGCTTTTCAAAATATCCTTTTTTCTATTTCGTCAAACTTTTTCAAACAGAGTAAAAAAGAAAGGAAAGAAGATTAATGATAGTCAGCACATTTATCAGATCTCAATCTAGATAAATGCGGACAGAGGGACGAAGGATTGTATTCAATCCAGACAAAAGGTACAATCCACAAACTCGGCACTAGGTCCGAATCCAACGTCAGATGATTTACCAAATGCTTTCATTTGTATTTTTTCCTATTTCGGGTTTTATTGATGGTTTTATTATCCAATAAACAATTATTACCAAGAAGCTTAGTAAAGGACATTCCAATTCCTTCTGGCTTATAATTACCTGCTACATTTTAAGCTCTTCCTCTCAAGCTAGGAACTAATATCGGGCGGAGAAATCTAACTGGTTAGTATTCGATAAAAAATATATACCTAAACATATTCTTACATCGATTTACTTCATTTAATCGATATAATTAAAGAAAATCTGTGATCACATGGGATATATCGAAATATGTCGATGATTACGATAAACAAATACATTAAATTGCATTAGTGGCATCATGACATGCATTGATAAGTAAAGCAGTAGTGGTAAAAAGGAACAAAATAGTGTATGGCACAAAATAAAATTTAATTGTTTTGATACAGTATACGAACTTACGATATATAATGACATAAATTACAATATGCAGCATGGATGCGAGTCTCATCCATCTTGCGAGGCATGACGTATAATACGATGCTATTATATATAAGCATAGCATAGAATATACGATCCTATTGTATTTAATACTTGTATATAAATATTTAAACTGATGCAGGTTTTTTATAATTTCAGTACCATCAAATTACAATCAGTGTATATACATATATGTGTGTAGATGCGTGGCAAGAAGAGCGACCCCAGAATGAGTAAGAAATTTCTACACTAGTACAAGGGGCTGGCCACCTTTTAAAGGCATTGTGCCAAAGCAATACTGCCACGTCCTTCCTCCTGCCAGTCCAAATTGTGAATGCTTATGTCACAAATGTCACAACGACTCGTAGAAAGAAAAGAATTTTCGGAAACCTGGTGGGATACGATCCCGCGTCTCTTTTTTGCCGGAGAAGTTCTCTACCAACTAAGCTACAGGTGACCTGTACGTCGTAATTAGTCTTTCTACGAACATATTTAAGTAATTAAAGTACTTTAAGTATAAAATATTTAAGTAGTCATGAATTATTATTAAGTATAAAGTATTAAAGTAATTTAAAGTAATTAAAAGTAATATTTCTCATTGAGAACTGGTTAATCTCGGAAAATAGGCTCTACGGTGACTGCGATTTCAACATCAACCGAGACCAGTTTTTTGAATAAGTAATAGTTGAAGTCTTTAGTTTACTATATAACTATTGATAAAATTTATATATTAGTTAATTATGAA
>QLNU02003225.1:91414658-91430111 GCA_006491805.2 Dysdera silvatica | reverse complement strand
GCTCGACACAAGATCTTTACCCGTGCAAGACACCATTTTGGCGCCGACCTCCGTCACTTACTCCTCGGCCAAAATTTATACGTGCAGGGACCCAGCCTGCCAGCCGATAGATGAACAGGGAGAGAGGCATTATCTTCCTAGTACAAATAATAGTTACTTCTTAATTTTAAGACTGTGTTGTTACTTAGTAAATTTTTGTCAAAAACATCATTTATCATATCAAATTTGGCTATTGTATTTTATATACAAGAAACATTTACAAAAACCTAAGAGAATTTTATAATGTCTTTAAAGAAGTGCAACTAACTTGCATCTAAAATATGGTACACTCTAAATTCAAATGTATTGTTCAGCAAAAGTGTAACACCTTGCGTGCTTTTGTTTGGCAGTCTTTATTATTTGGTCTATATTAATCTTTCGTAGAAAGCTGTTGTTCTATTACAATTAACGTCAAAACAACCAGCCGCTCGTGAGACATTGATGATCATAATTAAGTGGTTTTAAGAGTTTAAGTATTGAAAACATTTTCATGAAGAAAAGAAATTTAGGGAATGAGGGCAATACTGGGGGCTACATACGAGTCTGGGGAGTTTTTACTTAAGCAGGAGGATGCTAAATACTTTAATATTCTTATTGTCTCCTTGAAGAGATCTGTTGATGTTATGGATTTAAGCATTAGCAATTCTTGGTACAGTAGAGAGTTGTCTATGCTGATGTGACTACCGTCTGTCAGGGCGATTTGTAAGTTAGCACATTTCTTTAAAATCCTTCATTGTAGTCATTTACAATGTTATACACATAGGCATAACTACAACATTTTTCTGGGGGGAGGGGGCGGGCATGACCTCCATGAAAGCTTATCGATTTTCCAATTAACGTTTCCGAAAAACGTATTGATAATCCCTGTTAACAGAAAAACGTATCGATATTCGCCTATACCAATATATCGGAATATACATACATCTATTACTTCTAAACATTCTTACTTTCAAAGAATCATTTTCTAAATACTTTTTTATTGAATTATGCGAGGGAACACATAACTTTTTCCTTTTTTGCAGTAGAGTTATCATTTATTCATTAACATACTAGTGTATGGCAGAATTTAATATTCGTATTAATTAAATGTACAGTAAGGAAAGAACTGTCATAGGCAGGCACATGGGCGTAACTATGACATTTTTCTGGGGGAGGGGCATAATCCTTTTTATATGAGGATAAGTTGTAATAGCCTATTAAGTTTTAGCTTACTATATAATTTTATTTTCAAGCATAGGTTGTAGGTAGGGGCAAGCCGATGCCCCCCTCATAAAAACGCTCTGACGTACGAGGCACGAAATGACGTTGATCAGTTTCATAAAATATTCTCTATTTTTCATTACTTTCTCTTCATATTGTTTTACAAGATTTTCTCGCACATTTCCTGATTCTGAACACTGTTTATAGGATATAAGCTTCTCAGTATAGCGAATACGAAGCAATGAGTGTTCATGTTTTCTAAGGGCTTCAGTTAATTTTTTTCCATTTGCAAAATGCACTGTTTACAAGCTTTTCATTTTGCGCATGTATGCCTTCTGTTGAGAATTGCCTGCACATAGAGGAATAAATTGTATCTTCATTTATGATATATTCAAGACAGTTCTATGTATCGTAATATTTAGCTGGAAAGGATCGCTATCTTTCAACTGACTCTTTGGATAATTGACTCAAGGCCGAGATCGAATATACACGAGAGTATAGAAATCTAAGAGTCATGTTCCTTCAGTGTCTTTAGTTTGGACATCATCACTCAAGCCATTAACAATCTCCCTTGAACCAATATTTCATTTCTTATTCATCTTTTTAAGAAATTTCTAGCATTGCAGCCATTTTTAACCCCATTCGGAACACCAGGACCAGTGTCTGATTCCCCGTTTAGACATAAGATAATTTTTTTTTTACAAATTTCATCGGTTTTCCAAATCGTAAATTGAATTAAATAAATCCTATTTTTCTGAATGCGATGCATATTTGTTCACATTTTAAGAATAGTATTTCATTTTTAAATTCATTTATAAGAGTAACTGGAATTTACGACAAAAGTACTTATTCTTCTCTAATAATTTCGAGAAAAGCTATCTTTCAACGATTAACGTTAAAAAATAAAGAATTTTTTACAAATCTTGTGAACATTTAAATAGAGTTTTAAACAGAAGGCTGTACAAAATAAATAGAGTTTTAAAGAGAAGGCTATACTAACATCTTGAAAAGGGGCTTTCTTAATAACCTTTCAAATCCATTTCTTTCCTCCTGAGAAATTCCATTTTAAACCTATATCTTTTATGTCACTTGCATAATTAAAACACGTTTTTACAGCCTATATACCAAAAACAGTTCATTTTAAATCAGTAGTTCATTTCTCATTCATTATTTTAAGAAATATTTAGCATTGAAGAGGGTTTACACTGGCGTTAGAGCCGCCCCTGGATGGAGATGTATAACGGCGCTGAAAAGTCAAAATACTCCCTGTGATTCCACGAAATTCATTCTGCTGTGAAAGTTGTAAGGAAATTTTCGTCGAGAACATCAGAAAAGTTCCCCAAAAAGAGACACTATTTTAGCATGGTACAAGAGATTTCGCGAAACGGGATGTGTAGCTCATAGGCTTAACAGGCAAGGCAGACCTAGAACTGCCGAAGAGACAATTGACGTAGTAAGAGAACCATTTATGAGAAGTCTGAGAAAATCTATAGCACAAGCTAGTTTAGAGCTGGGAATTCCTAAATCAACAGTTACTAAAATCCTGCGAAAACATCTGAAGCAAACAAGAAGGCGCACCCTGCCACTTCTACACACACAGGTTACTCAATGCTAAGTCCAGGTTGGATTGGTCGCGTAGGTGTTATTCCATGGCCACCACGATCACCAGATATTTTACCCCTCGATTTCAGTGTATGGGTTTTTTATAAGATCAGGTTAAACAGTATGCCGCTTCCGACATCCATTCTTGAACTAAAATTACAAACAAGCACTGCACTTGATTTGATCGACGTGAATATGATCAAAATATATGGCAAGAACTGATTTACTCATAAGACACTTGCGGAGTAACAAAGAGCAGCCACATCGAACGTTTATGAAACAAGTAAACTTTGTGTGTTTCACAATCATATAATCATGTGTACACTCATGTTTGGTTGTACAACTACGCATGATAAACCATTCTTTTTGCCCAATTAATTTGTGTCCATCTTGCCTTCTGCACATGCTGCATTATCTTATCCTTTAAAATAGCCAGATTAGGGACACTTTCTCCATAAATATTGGCGTTAAGGCGACACAGTGCCAAAAATCGCATGGTGTAAGACCAAGGGAGGACACCGTGGCAACCATGCCATGGGGGAAAAACAGGGACAAACCACTCTTTCTTCAGAAAAATATTGGTGTAATAGCTGCTGCACCAGTCATGTAATATGAGGAAGAGCTCCATCTTGCATGAAAATTGTCTTATCTCGGTATCCTGTTTGCTGTAATTGTTTCAGATTTGTCTTCGTTATTAATGTTTCGTGCTTTTTCCACGTTTTTCCTATTTTGGAGCGCCACACTTTCCTCTGTCGGCAAATTTTTAAAATATTTTTTTTTATCAGAATCCGCCTTCCCATTTCCTGAGTAGTATATTATGTACAAAATTTGGTGACATTTTTCTTATTAGTTTGGGCTCCAGATGACACTAAATAGAGAGACTAATTATAGCCGTAGAGATGGGGTAGCAAGGGCCGCAGCCCGGGGGCTTGGGTGAAATCTAGGGGCCCGCGCTGGCAAGAACCTATGCTGTGGGGGAGGGGTGGTCCCCTCCCTGCTAGTAGGAAGGCCAGAAAAATTGTTCTCTAAATCCAGATTAATAAGATTTTGTGCATTTTTAATGCATAGTTTTTTAATTATTCTTCATTATCCTGACTCGATTATTAAAAAAATAATAATAACAACCAGTAGCTTACGTTAGTTTCTTTTTTCAGCAGTGATCTTGTAAAATAATTAAGTAATAAGTAAGTACAAAAAAAAATGCGTTCTTATTTCATACTTTTTGTTCATTTGGGGGGTTTACCCCCTTTCTTCAAAAAAGAAAAAATATCTATGCCACTGACCAGGGAAGGGGTCATGGGGGGCTGTTTGGACTTTCTGCGCAACTGTAACCATCCTGTATATATATATTAGTGGTGCGAAGTGAATTCAGACAGTGGGTAACCTTCATATTCACCCTTTTCAGCCGAATAAAAAGCAGAATTTATGCATAAACTCATTAATACATACACACATGCACATACAAAAAAAAAAAATGCCACCAAGAAGAGTTGTTGGAACGAATGAAATATGTGTGTGAAAATAATGTCGATATAGAAAAAAAAAATGCTTAGAGAGAAACTGTAAATATATTAGAGGACCGTGGAATAAATTTGAACTTATAAATATTGTATTATCAATTGTTATCTTCAAATCATATACTAATGGTAATATGGTAATTTTTTATATGCATTCGAGATAGTTCTAAAAGCGCAAACAAATTTACAAGGAAAATAATTATTTAAGAAAATACATCACGTTTGCTCCTAAAATTCGACTCCAGCCGAAAACAAAAGTTTTCGTTTCAGTCGTCTTGAACGTCTTTTACGTAAAACTCGCGGTTCTTTCTTTTCGGGAATCGTTCCCGGGTTGTTTGCGACATAATATTGGAACTCATACAGAAGCCGTGTTTTATGAGAGTTTTCGAACAAGACGTTTCCGCAATGGTCCGGAAAACGAGCAAAGTTTGCAGCCGACTTCTCTTTTTTTCCGTGCTCTTCGACTCCACGTGAATTATTGATTATCCGGTTTTAGTGGCCCGAATTAATCACTTGAATGAAATGCATAATAACGTCATCTGAAAACGAGATAAAGCATTCTAAAGATATCACGCTGTTGATTCTAATAGTTCAAGATCTAATGACTATATAGTCATTTCAAAAGATACTGTATTTCAAGCCAATAAGAGAAATTATCTGATTTCTCAAGCCACGAGATTTTTTACATAATATTTGTTATTATTGTTGCCGATTAAATGTTTTACAGGAATAAATGATTTCACGAATTAATGTAGCCCACACACTTTTAAAAAGTTTTCAAAATTAACCTGTTAACCGGGGAATAAAATTTTGTGAAACTCGTTTCACACTGGGGACTTTTTTTCACAGTGATAAGTAATGTCATCACACCATCACGCTAGGATTAAATATATAAGAACTACATAAAACGTAATGCGTTCAACATAATACGGTTAATTTTAATGACGAAAAATGTCGTCATTCGCATTTTGGTAGTCTTCTGGGCATGACGAAAAATGTCGTCATACCCAGTTAACAGGTTAAAATCACGTTGTTTCGATAAAACTTGTTACTTTCTCATCTGAATGTTATGAATCTGACGAAGGATAACAAGCGCCATTCGGACGGCGATGTCAACGTTTTAAAAAAATGTCAAATTATGTTATTTTCATTAATCATAGATTTATGTATTCGTATTGCGTCTAGCCTGTTTATCTTCCAGGACTGTATCCGCAAACTTTTTATAGGAAGTGAGGGGGGGGATATGAAAGCTACATGGCAGAAAATTCTGAACGCGACAGGAGAAGCTGAAAATATTTTTTTCTGTTTTGACGAATTTTATTAATTTTATTTTAATTTTATATAATAAAGCTTAATATTTTCAATATGACAGAAAATATTTTATTGACGTTCATTAATTCTTTATATACATTTCCAGAATACATTCCAGTATACATTTACAGAATTTAAAGACAATAAACAATGCATATGGAATATATAATTAACGTTTAAAATGGTTTGCATGATAAAAACATTTTTATTGCAATTAATAAATTTGACACAAGCTTTTTTAGTTCATACTAGGGCTTTTTTTTATATGGGAACAAAAGAGACATCGTCCCTATCCTGGAATCGAACCAGAGTCCCTCCATTGAGTCCGGAATGTTTTGACCATTAGGTCAAAACATTCCGGGAAAAGGAAACTAGGAAAAACGCGCTATTCCTCCATATATGAAGATGTATTATTACCTTTCTCAGGGCTAACACAATTGCCAAATAATGGTCAACACATAAAGCTACTCGGGCAAGTTTTTTGTGAGTTTTTCGTGGAGGATTTTTGTTATAATTAATAAATTTCACACCCACGTTGTTTAGCTCATAATGGAGCTTTTCTTTTTTTTTGCAGACACTGTGGGCTCAACAGAGGAACCCTGGTTTGATCCCAGGACGGGGACGATAACTCTTTTCTCCTATGTGAAAAAAAGCTCTAGTATGAGCTAAAAGACCTAGGTGTCAAATTTATTAATTTATTAATTCTTAATATTTATTAATTTATTATTCCTTAAAAATTAATATTTATCATTTATTAATTATCATTGAATATGCGTACGCACGCACAAATACACACACTCAATCTCTCTTTTTCTCTTACATTTATAAAATTCGCAAATCTTAAGGATACTTTATAAAACCTTAAATAAAGTAAAGATGAAACGACACACTGCGCAAAATATTAAATAAAATAAAACACATTAACACAGTTAAAATAAATACGATGGTTTATAGCTATTTCGGAAGCGCGTTTAGGCTTCCTTCTTCAGAACCCTAGTTACACTAACATGGTCCACGTACCAGAAAGTCTGTAGATGTCTTTGAGGCCTAGATACAGAGCCCCAAATTAGCAAAATATTTTCTTTATGCTATTTCTTTTGTTACTTAAAGTTTGATTTTATCAGTAGATAATCATTTACTAAAATAATATATTTTTCTTACTGAAAAATATACAAGCTTAAAAGTTAGTGAAAAAGATCTCTTAAAAAATGATGAGAAATTCAGGGCCATGAAAGTTTTAAGACGGCCCTGTATACATATTGTATAGTTTGGACATCTTACCCTCTACGAAGGTTAATATACGGCTTTAACCTGTTAACTGGGTATGACGACATTTTTCGTCATGCCCAGAAGACTACCAAAATGCGAATGACGACATTTTTCGTCATTGAAATTAACCGTATTATGTTGAACGCATTACGTTTTATGTAGTTCTTATATATTTAATCCTAGCGTGATGGTGTGATGACATTACTTATCACTGTGAAAAAAAGTCCCCAGTGTGAAACGAGTTTCACAAAATTTTATTCCCCGGTTAACAGGTTAAAGAGTTGTAATATATATGCATATATATAAATCGATAAATATTTCTATTTCAAATAAGTTACTCTTCCATTAATTGAATACTTACAGCAAATGTATTAGTACGGTTATTAAAATTATCGATTAATTAATTAATTTACAAAATTATTGTGGTTATCGCTATCATGCGGAAGAAATGAAAGGTCGATGTGAAAACAAAATTCCGCTCAACGAGCTTTTGCAGCTTCAAATGTCTATTTGTTTGTCCTATGGAGCAAGGGCAGATAAGATCGTGTCTCCCCGGAATTTACGACGTCCCTCGGCCGTAGATCCTTCTACAGCATGATTCGTACTATCCTTGCGCCACAAAATTCATACATATAAACGTAATTATTCAACATTTTGTGTTAGTCCTTCGATTGCAGAGTTATGCATATAAAGAACCACCTTAATTCGTATGTGCGGGTATTGATTAATGGAAAAATATATGTCGATATAGTCCAGTTCCGAATTTTTTGGAAAAATTCTGTGAAAGCTAATTTCATTTGTTGGTAGTTCTGTTCGCTGCATTATGAGAGAATTACATGATGAATTAGAATCTTGTAGCAAGTTCCTGCTTTATATTCCCCTCCATTTCTATTCTAATTTAATACTCTCTATCAGCGGTTCTTAAACTGTAGTCCGCGAACCCTATCAGGGGATGTTCGAACCCCTCACAAAAGTTCGGAAAAATACTAAGACAAGAGCATTTACTCCTTAAGGCTAAGAATACATTATGAGGGAACAAAAAATTCCTTCCTTAAATGGGAAAAATCAGTGATAAAACGCTAGAAATAAATGTGTATGATACAAATTCCGGGATTTAAATTTTGAATTAATTCTTGGAAGTCTACAAGGGCAAGTAAACTCTGAAGAGGGGTGCACGATCCTAGGAAAATTAAAGAACCGCTGCTCTAGTTAATCATACATCATTGTCGCATGTAACTCACATGTAAGAACTGTATGCACCACTCAATATGTATCTTAGGTTTGAATAAATAAATTATTATTATTAATTAGCTAAATTAAATTATAAGTTAACAGAACAAATGTAGTTTTCAGAACATTTACTGGAAAGCACAGCTTTTTTTATCCTTGAATCCCATTAATAATCCTATTTACTCTTAATCCATGAACATTAAATTCACGACGAGGGTCGGGAATTTAAATGAAAATACAATTACAAATAAATAAACAAATAAATAAGATAAATAAACAAGTAATACAAAATCAAGCTAAACAAATGTCACAGCAATCGTAATTTGTATTTAAAGTTTTTCAGTATTTGGCGGACAATTTAGTAAAGTATTTGAATGTAGTTAAGATGTTTGGTTTTGATATGCTTATAACATCTACCGGAGACAAACTAAATGCCAAATTTAATTATGAAAAAGAATATTAATAAAAGCCATGTAAAAAGGATTAATAAAAACAAATAACACAAACAGTATGGAATTAATTTCTTAGATATATTTAAAAAACTATTTTTAGAATTTTATTCCAAATGAACAAAATGAGATAGATTATTTTTTAGACTTTTTTAACCTTTTATTGATTTTAAAAACAATAAACTCTTAAAAGTATCAAATACACATAATAAACACCAGATCATTATTAGCATTTCTTACTTTCAAAATATTTTGAAATTTAATCAAAAATATTTACTTCTCATTACCTCTGAACTTCAAGTTATTGATTTCTCTGTCTCCTCTTTTGATAAAAATTAGAGGAATAATTACAGTAGAACTCCGCTAATCCGTTACCAACGGGAGTATGGTCGGAACGCAAAAAAGGTCGGATTATCAGAGGAACACATCATTTACGTTAAAATGCGATACAATTTGAAAACAATGTATACTACGTATAGTTTTCAATTAAGAATATTACTTACCATACTATTACTTTATAGTATTATATTATGTTGACACATTTTAAGTTTAACAGTGCAAATAAGAAATAACATTTATGAAGAAATATTGAAGTGAATAGGTAGTATTGTGTTATCCGTTGTGATCTACTTAGGAGGAAAATCACCACAGCTGTTGCTTTAAAACATCACTAACTAAAACCTTATTTTTCCTTTACTTACATCCGATAATTCGTTCTCTCTTTTTTTTCTGCATTCTTGATTCTTACTTCCGCATTCCATCTCGTTGCTGCCCCGTTTTTTAATCCTCCTCCTCCTCCTTCTTCTTCTTCTTAGCGCTAACAATAGTTATAGTAATATGTATACTTCTACTGTACCTTTAGTATTTAAGCAGGAAGAAAAAAATCTGCAATGTTCTTTTTCTGCTTAGCAGACGACAGTTTTGATTTTGCTGCGATGTTCCTCCATTTTCGTATCCACAAAATATCCGTTGGTGAAGAAAATAAATTTTTTCCTATGTACTGAAGATCTGTGTCGAATGCCTGCTCAGCATCTACATGTTATACTCGGCCAGTAGTTTCATAGCTCTCATTGTTGTCTTCCTTCTCGTTATCGCCTGTATTCTGGGTTACAGCAGCAATGATCTAGTCATCATTTAATTCTTTTGTAGTTCAGTCAGCATCAGCTTGATTGATCCACTCACGTCACTGAGCTAAACATCAGGATGTAAAGCTTGTACGTCACTGACAATTGCTGGTGTGTCCATCTTGATTTTCATCTTCATTTTGATCAATTTCAACCACCATTTTCGGCAATAGCTTACGCCAAGATTTTTCAGGTGTTGATGCTTTCATCTCTTCCCGAGTCTCAGCAATGTGTAAATAACATCCTTAATATTATGAGCTTTCATCGCCTCAAACAGGCCGCTACATTTTTCTGTCTTTTCTAGAATGGATCCAATATATTTTCGACGATATCTTCTCTTTAACCACTCCATCACCAACCTGATCCATGTGTTGGATAAGAGAAGTTACATTAGCAGGAAGAAATACATCTTTTATTTCTCCCTTTACTAGTTCCTCTTCAGATGGATGAGACGATGCATTATCAAATAACAGTATGGCACGTAGAAGCAATTTTTATAATTTCAGATTCTTCTTCACTGAAGGAACAAACTGGTCAAGAAACGATTCCTTAAAAAGGTTGCAGCTCTTCCATGCTGATTTTTGCTTTCGTTAATACACAGGTAGTGATGATGCATTAATGTTTTTAAATGCTTTTGGATTCTTGGATTTCCGTATTACAAACAATGGCAATTTGTGACTGCCATTAGCATTGTTACAGGTAGTAATAGTCAACCTATCTTTATTAAGTTTATACTTTTTATGGTTTTGTTTCGTACAGCCAGATTTCTTGTTGGAAACATCTTATAGTTTAAACTTGTTTCGTCGATGTTATACAAATGGTCAGAAGTTAATCTATTTTTTTTAATCAGATTTTCAAATTCTGAAATAAATTCGCTTGCAGCTTCTTCATCAGCAGAGAGCTTCTCATCTGAAATTATTACATTTCGAATTCCATGTCGTTTTTTCCATCGATGTAGCCAGCCTTCACTTGCTGTAAACTTTTCGATGCCTTCATTTCCTTCAAATTTTTTGTGGAAAATAAAAGCCTTTTCTTTAATGATTGGTCCAGACAATGGAGTTCCTTTTCTTCTTTCCCGCTCAAACCACAACTATAAAGCATTGTCTAAAAGCTCACATTTTGGCTTTTTCAAAGTTTTACGAATTTTCATCCATTGTTCATCCTCAATCGCCATCATACGAGTTTCTAGATCTTTCCTATTTTTTCTCCCGTCTTTAACTGTAGTTACGCCTACTCCTACTTCACGTGCAATATTTTGAAAGAACTCGCCTTTATCTAAACTTTTAGGCGCTTTTAATTTCTCTGACAAAGACAGCTTAACGTGTTTACGTTTTGTTGTTTCCATAACGAAATCATACACGCTATGCTTAACGTAAGTTG
The DNA here is from genome assembly GCA_006491805.2 of Dysdera silvatica. Classification (NCBI taxonomy): domain Eukaryota; kingdom Metazoa; phylum Arthropoda; class Arachnida; order Araneae; family Dysderidae; genus Dysdera; species Dysdera silvatica. The sequence continues at coordinate 91,418,990 of QLNU02003225.1, read as the reverse complement.
AACCCAGGGGCGGACTGAGTCCTCTCTCAGAAGGCGCATACCTTAGATAATCGGAGGGCGCAAATCTTATAACTTATGAGGGCACGGGTGCCGTTAGCGGGAGGACGGGTCCCTCGAATATTGGTGTTAGGGTTCCATATCTCCCTTCAATTTCAAACAAAATGCCTTCTACTGGTATATTGTCCTCCCGCCCCCAATATTTTTATGTCGTCGGCGCCCATGCATGAGGGCGCAAGTCCTATCGCCCCTGAGGGCGCACCGGCCCAGTCCGCCCTTGACCGAGCCTAAAGCAGTAACAACTAATTTCCAATACAGCAATTGCGGAAAATGGGGTTTACACGACTTGTTTGACAAAGAACAAAACAAAGAACGAAGCCCGGTGGCGGCGACTGCATAAATCGCTCGTCGAGTCAGCGGCATGGTCGGACCAAGAGGAGAGTCGGACAATCAGAGGTCGGATTACCAGGGTTCTACTGTACTTAAATTCGCTAAAAGAGAGTGAATTTTTTGATCACCACGTCTTATTATTTAAAAATATTTTAATTTTGAAAGTTAAACTGGTATATCCACAACGGTGATTAAGTATATAAATTTTTATTAAGATTAAAAGTCTATCAGACTACTTTTAGACAGAAAAATATGCAAACAGATGCATGCATGGCGACGTTTTTCATTAAATAATTTCCGGACGCATATGCATGATAAACTAAAATTTATTAATCCATTTCTTTAATCGCAACACATGCACTTCGAAGCATTTTTAATCTTATTTTAATACTTCAAAGTAGACAAAAATTTTCCATTTTAATTAATTTTTCGATGGAACCACTATGCTCAATTGGAGAAATAATCTTACGTACTCGTTTAGATGCAATCTGTGGAGTTCGAGAAGCATATTCATGAAATTTTTCAATTAAAAACTTTCAAAAAAACGCTAATTTCCTAACGAAGGCGCGTAGATATTTAAACATTTTCTCTAGTAGCATTAAAAGAGATTTATTTACTTTAATTACAGTTTTAAAAGTGGAGAAAAAGTGCATTTACCGAGTACCATTAACTCATTCATAAACTTCACAAGGGAGTTGCATAGTTGCAACTCCATGTATTTTTAAGTACATATACAAAATTTCAGGGGGCCATAATCCCCATGAACCCCCTCCCTTTGCCTACGTCAGTGCTGAGTGTATTTCAATCTAACATCATTTTCTCGTCACTTTCTGGTATTCCTCTTGTTACTTACTTTTCACCGTTTGAAATATATTTCAAATTCTGCTTTTTATTTTGGGAAAAATGAAACTTCATGAAGGGAAAAGGGTGAATAGTTTTAATAGCGTTCGTTTATAGTGAGATCAAGTATTATATTACTATTTTCACAAATATTTTTCTTTGCAGTTCTCTTTGAAGTTTTAAGTCAGTTCCCACTGCTTCAGATTCGATATGCAAGTCCTGGATTTCTTCCAGAAATTTGCTATACATTGAAATATAAGCATATTTAGGTAATTTTTGCTGACTTTTAATTCTAAATGTATAAACGAATATCATTGATTCATTATTAAGCATTATAATTATATATAATATTTATTATAGAATAATTATATATAATATGCTTGCAAATATTCCTCACGATTCTTTTTGTAACTGGTGCTCTTATATAGACCGGAGAATTTTTTAATTAAAATTTTAACAATATTTCATAGTGAGAATAAAATAACCAATACATTACATAAATAATACTAATAAAAATAAGAATATTAGATAGAAGAAGATAAAATGGGTACTTAAAATTAAAATATCAAAATTCTGTTCAGAAAGTTTGTTTATATCTGTACGTATAATGTATCTGCCAAATTTCAAGGCAATGTCTTGAAACGCACTTTAACTTTGAAAATATTGCAAAAATGAAATTCCGAATAAATTGAACTTAAAATTAAAAATGCTCTATTTTTATTATTATATATCGTTAGTAAAAGTTTCGACATCATGAGGTTTTGCTTGATTAAAAGCAAAAATTTGGTCTTATTAGATTTGTAAAGATTCATATTTTTTTTTAAGCAAATAATTTTTTCAAGTTTGGTCATTTTTGGGGGGACCAACCCTTTAAAAGAACTCCACAATAACCATTTGGATAAAAAGGTGAAGTAAACAATATATACGTTATAGGTAAATGGGAGATCCAACAGTCTGGTGGGTAAGTTGATAGATTGCAGATGAATAGAATTTCCAAATTTTCCCCGTATGTAGCAACAAATGTATAAATAATCAAGAAGCTATTGAGTAATATACGCTATTTTTACGATTACGGATAATTGATATTTAACCATTTAAATGAGGCATGTTCACCAAACTTCTCGTATGGAACTAATGCTAATAATAAGGCCCATAATTCCAGTAATCCAGTTTATACAACATTTCAATTTGCCAAATTAATCTAAGCTATTAGAATGAGCATTTATTGTCTTCGACATTAAGTTTTCAGTCGTATTATCATTAATTCATAACCATTATAATTAATCACCATCATAATTAACCATTATCGTAATTCCTCGCTGCCATAATTATTTAAAATGCGGTGAATCTTTAATTCTCATTTTCATTCGTATTTCTATTCATTTATATCATTCTATACGAACCAGTTTAATTATCCTGATTATGAAATAATAGGGAGCTTAATGAGAAATAGGATCCTTTGTTTAATATCCCCATTTAGGTAATTCTAGTTATCTACACGTTCATCCAAGTACATATGCATATACAGTAAAACCTCCCTAAGGCGACCATCGTCGTTTCCGTGAAAAAGCGGAGAGGTGGACTCTGAATGGAGTTAAATTTAACATTGGGTCTATGGAGTGGGTCGTATTTGCGAATTTCTGGTTTATTAAAATGGAAAATTGGATAATAGAATTTTTTAAAAAAAAGTGCAAAAGTTAAATTGTCGTCCACTCTCCTTAAGAAGGAAAAAGAAGGAATTAGAAAGAGGGAAAGAAATGACATTACTCAACAATTCGTTGGTTTAATGCTACAAGTTAGTCTCCAAATTTTATGCAATCTGATTCTACAGTTAAAAATATGCAAAAGAACATCTAAAATATGTTTCTTTTTTCCGTAACTGATGAAATACATCCGGCTCGAGTCGTTCTTTGCGTTGAAAACAAATTGGTAATTTCACGAATAATAACGTTTATTTTCGCTTTCGGCTAATTCCCATGTAATGTGAAATATGTCCGTTACTTTATAGTAATGCGTGCAATAGATTAAACGTATTACTAATAAGTGGTTCAGAAACGTTAAATGTAATTTAATAGTTTTTATTTCCGCAGCCCACATAAACGCGCAATACAAACGTTATTGACGGTTTTTCAGAAAAATGCTAAACAAATTTAATTTTGCTTCTAAAAAAGAAATTAAATTAAATATTATACCAATTCATCCTTAAGGTTTTCTTTTTTGTTATGGAATTATAGCAACTGAATTTTCATAATTCTGCTCACTGCATTTTACGTGGCGTTCTTACGGCGTCAGAAGCGGACCAAAATCTTAATAGTAGCTGGTCGCGTTTAATTTTCAGTGGATACTATTAGCCCAATGCTGCATTAAGACTTTCAGGGGAACTCTCGTCCGAAAGGAAGGAATAAAACCCCTGAAGAATTTAATTTTGGCGATATTCTTTCAGTAACTCACTTGTTTTACTTTGAATCTCATTACATTCAACATTCAAGTTTGTTGTCAATAACGTAAACTTCTCGGATATTTCTAAATAAACAAAATAAAAATAACGCTTAAATTTAAATAACACCTGGCAATTTAATACCTTTGTGGGCCCCAAAATCGCGGGGCTATAGCCAGAGGCGCCGAGAACGAGCGCGAGCTCTCCAGGCTCACTACGTTGGGCCCTCATAACCCCTTCCCTGGGCAGTAGCATAGATATTATTTCCTTTTAGGGGAGGGGCGTTGAGCCACTAAATGAATAAAAAGTGGGAAATAAGAATGCATTGTTTTGTACTTATTACTTAATTATTTTACAAGATCACTGCTGAAAAAAGAAACTAACGTAAGCTACTGGTTGTTATTATTATTTTTTTAATAATCGAGTCAGGATAATGAAGTATAATTAAAAAACTGTACATTAAAAATGTACAAAATCTTATTAATCTGGATTTAGAGAACAATTTTTCTGGCCTCTCGACCAGCAGGGGAAGACCGGGTCCCCCCACAGCATAGATCCTTGCCAGCGCGGTACCCCAGACTTCATCCGCCCCCCGCGCCTGCAGTTCCTGCCCCTCCTCTAGTCGGCCCTGGCCCTAGCATTACAGTAGTGAGATGATCTTCACCCGC
>QLNU02003225.1:91392198-91412889 GCA_006491805.2 Dysdera silvatica | reverse complement strand
CCTTTCTTCATATTTTTTATTGCAAATGAAACTTCTTCTTTTAAGATTTTAGGAGCTGTTCCTTCGACTATTTCAATGTCTTCGTTTAATCCACTGTTACTTTCGTATAGATTTTTGTAGAATTCTTCAACTCTTCTAAGTATTTCTTCCCTATTTCTTGTTACGGTGCCATCCTCTCCTTTTAATGCAATGATGTGTTTCTTCCCAATAGACAAACTCCCTTTAACAACCCTAAGGCTCTTGTTATTTTCAATGGCTTTCCTTACTAGCTCACAGTTGAATTTTCTTATGTCTTCTTTCATGCTTTTGCGCAGAGTTTTACAAAGTTCTATGTACTCAATCCTGGAACTGGTATTTTGATTGTCCACCTTCATATCTCTTCGCCTTTTCATGAGCTGTTTCGTCTTCTCAGATAATTTGCTATTGTGCTTTTTACAGGTTACACCACCAATTTCCCCAGCAGTTTCAACTATTGTCTTAACAATGTTTTCATTTGCTTCTGAGATATCACTTTCATCAATAAGTCCTTCCAGTGCAGAAAAGCGATTTTTTAATTCCAACTTGAATGCCTCGGTATTTTCTTTTAATTTCTTTAAATCCACCCTCTTACTTACTTGTTTCCTAATGAGCTTCTGTCGTTCTAATTTAGTATTTAAGTGCACTTTACATCTCACCATTCGATGATCACTTCCAGTATTAAATCTGTTCAGTACACTGCAATCTTCAATAATTGATTTCTTGTTTGCCAGGATATAGTCAATTTCACTAGTTCCCCCATTTGGGTGTTTCCATGTCCATTTTCTTTGCGGTTTCTTCTTAAAAAATGAATTCATGATGCTAAGATTTTCAGCTTCTGCAAATTCGATGAGTTGATCGCCACGTTCATTCCTTTCCCCATATCCGTATTTACCAACCGATGTCTCTCCTTGTTCCTGTTGTCCAATTCTTGCATTGAAATCCCCCATGATGAGCTTGATATGTTGTTTCCCTTTGGTGTGTAACTCTTTGATTTCTTCATAAAATTCTTCAACCTCTTCGTCGGTATGGCTTGATGTTGGTGCATATACCTGTACTATTTGAAGTTGGTATCGCTGGGTTAGTTGAACAACGAGCCTCGCTGCTCGATCTGACGTGCTTTCGACTTCAAGAAGGTAGTCTTTAATTCTTTTGTTGATTAAGAAGCCAACACCACTTGTTCTTCCAGTTTCCGTTCCTCTATAATAAAACAAATGTCCACTTTTAAGTTCCACCAACTCTTCACCTTTTCTTCTAACTTCACTGAGTCCTACAATGTCCCATTTGATCTTGTCAAGTTCTTCTTCCAATTCCTGAAGTTTTGCTTCAGAAGCAAGGGATCGTCCATTAAACGTAGCCAAGGTCAATAACAAACGGCAGCCTGGGCCATTCCAGTGATTCTTAGCACCCCCTGCTTTCATGCCACACTGACCGCTGCCTTGATCAGGAGCACTCCAGCACCTGGAGACTAGGGGCCATGGTTTCTGGTGTGTCAACATAATGGAGGAATTAGCCATAATTTCACCACGCTGGCTAGACGGGTTGGTGAATTAGCCCTCCCCTTCCGCCTTTCTATCCGTGTAGCAAATATTAATTTGCCACATAAATAGAAAGCTCAGCCTGCACCACTTGAAGGCGGGGTAGGACACTAGGTTACTGGCCTGGCCGGTTCCACACATCGTCACATACGTTCAGCGTGTGGGTCTCCTTCCAGTTAGATACCAGCAACCCTTTTGCAGGCCCTTTTGCATATTTTATATACACGTTTTTATATATACAGTCGCCACTCGCTATTCGCGGGTTTCGCATTCGCGGTTTAGACTATTCGCGCTAGTTTTTTTAATTTCCAAAAAATAAAAAGTTGGCTCCATTTATAAAACATGCGCCAAAAAACATATTTATTTCTTATGTTTTTACGTAAACATATTGTATAATGTACAGCATATAATATGCAAGACGATTGCTATGTACCTAACTTTCTTTTTCACATATAGTTTTGGTTTTGCCATTCGAGGACTGGTCGTGGAAAGTAACTCCCGAATAGCGAGGAACGATTATATAAAATTATATATAATAGTAATATAAACATATAGTGGAAATATGGCTGCAAATTTTAGCTTAACTTGCATTGAAACCTGCTGATCAAAAATATTCCTGATTGCACAATATTTCTAATGGAACAAAAATCTCCAACACCTATTTTACGGTATATGAATAAGCTGTGGCATCATTGCTTAACTTCTCAAGTCTTTTCTTATACTACACATATATCAGTATTAAATACTGCAAGATCATACTATATGCTATATTTGTATACAACAAGATTTCACTATTCACCCCGTTTATTCAAGAAGCTAACATTTATGCCGGTTCCGTGTTATATATCGCCGGTTCGTTCCATACTACATACTAGAAAATTCGATTGTCAGTTCATGATGTCAATTGTACATTATATATCAAAATGTCAATTGCACATTGGCATAGTGTCAGTTCACGATGTCAATTGCACATTGATATATTGCCAGTTCATGGTGTCAATTTTACACATGTATGCCAGTTTGCGTTTTTCGTCAACCACTGCTAATTTGTGTGATAATGAATGGCATGTGTGTGTAATGTCACTTACACACAATCTCAGGTAAGCATTTGTGTTTGCACTCCATATGCCGTGATCTTCATTTCAGTATTATCGATTAAATAAAGTAAATCGATATAAGAGTATCTTTAGTTATATCTCTATCGAATATGAAAGAATTAGATTTTTTGCCGATATTATTGCTATGAGAGAAAGAGAGAGAGAGAGAGAGAGAGAGGGGGTGTAGTTTAGAGAAACAACACAGCAGGTCGTTATTGCCCAGAAGGAATTTGGGGGGCCCCTTTTTTCCTAAGGCTTTCGATAAGAATTGTTTATCAGATACTAAAGCAACTAACAAAAGCAGAGGCAGTAAAAACACAAAAGAAAATATTCATTGCAGCTCCTAACGTTGGCCTTCGGCCATACTGCCGTATTGTGGATTGTGTCCTTTGTCTGGATTGAATACAAACAAACCTCCGTCTGTCTGCATCTATATAGATCGAGATCTGATAAATGGGCTGAGTTTCATTTATCTTTCTTTTCCTTTTCTTTCCTTTTTTCTCCACTTGAAAAAATTTGATAAAATAAAAGATATTTTGAAAAGCTTAAGAAAATTAAAGCAAGATAATTCCTTGGCTTAAGTAAAGAAAGGTTTTTAATGTGCCTCTGTCAATGGCGAATGTGTTTTCAATTTGACATCAAATACGATTGAATCTTTCTTTTATGCATACTAGTCATTTCAAATGCTAATAATGAATGAATTTGCAAAATGAGATCATTTATTATAATCATAGGTACAAATCTCTACAACGAATGCAAATACAATGTGAAAGAAGCGCCACGCAAGCATTTAATATTTCCTTAGCTTCTGAAATACGCTTACAAGAATTGATGGCGTAAAGCTTATATGCAGCAATCACTTTCGTTAATGACTTTCATGGGACAGAAAACAACGTCGTTAAAAAGGCAAAACATTAATCAAAATGTGTGTAACTATGTGAAGCATCTTTCCGGTACTACCAAAATACCGTCTTTAAACAGAAGAATTTTAATCCAGCAGACAAATAAAAGTTGCACGTAAACATCCATACAAAACAAGAGTACCACTAAGATAAATTATATAAAAAATACTAAGATAAATTATATAAAATACCAAGATAAATTATATAAAAAAATACTAAGATAAATTATATAAAAATACTAAGATAAATTATATAAAAAATACTATAATAATTATATAATAAATACTATGATAATTATATAATAACTATCTAATAAATATAGAAGTTTAACGGTATAATAACAAAAATATAAGGTAAAGTTTGATTGAAGTATATCTAATAAAAAAAATGACATAAAGTGGGTAGAAAATGGTATTCCGTTTGTATTCATCATCATAACAAATAAAATACTTTTCTAAACCATTAATTTGTTCTTCAAATTCTTTGTCCATGTTTAATGAATTTCTGACTAAGCGTTGTTTCGGAAGTAGAAGCTACTATCATCTGAGGCTTGTTAGTGCAACATTAGTTCCACGTGTGTCCAAAGTACGAACAGAAAAGTAAGTTTAGGGATGACTTTGCGACCACTAAATATTCTATTAAAACGTAAAGATATTTATCGTTGGAAGTTAAAGAAATATTATATCGAATCTTATTTCAAAGGTCTATTAAAAACCCAAATTTCCTAATTGTTATTACATGCGATTATATATACAACATGCTATAGTTTTCTTCTCTCTCCACCATTTATAGCCTAACCACCAGTCACCGTCTTTAATCTCAAAGTCAAGAATATCAGCATAATATTAAGAATATCAGAATAATATAAAGAATATCAGAATAATATAAAGAATATCAGAATAATATCAAGAATATCAGCATAATATCAAGAATATCGACATAATATCGAGGATATCAACATAATATCATGATTATCAGCATAATATCAAGAATATCAGAATAATATCAAGAATATAAGCATAATATCAAGAATATCAGCATAATATCAAGAATATTAGCATAATATCACGGATATCAACATAATATCAAGATTATCAGCATAATATAATTATATCAACATAATATCAGAATAATATCAAGAATATCAGCATAACATCAATGATATCAGCATAATATCAAGAATATCGACATAATATCAAGAATATTAGCACAATATCAAGGATATCAACATAATATCAAGATTATCAGTACAATATCAAGATTATCAGCATAATATCAAGATTATCGGCATAATATCAAGAATATCAACAAAATATCAAGAATATCAAATAGCTGAATGTATCACCAAAACTGTAATTAGGTTTAATAAAACTTATTCATATATGGAAACATGTGAATATGCGTCTGTGTATTAGTTTATCTTATACAAGGCTTTGTACAGACGAGTCAATGAATATGAGTACTCATCAGTTCCTGATACAATGTTAGTTTGAGAATTTTATTGCAAACTTATTTTACAAACCTCGTTCTTTAATTTTTACATTAATCGCATCCAAATGAATCATTATTAATCATGTCACGCACACAGAGTGTAATTAGTCTTCATTAATGTCTAAATAAACTGAAGCTATGAGATGAATGAAAACTGGTGTTTCCTTCACGGGAGCTCAAAGAAAGTATTAATTGCCAGCCACTTCAAACTTGAAAGTTTTTTAGCCAAAATTCAGGAGGATGTTCAATCGTTCAAAACCAGTTTTTTGTTTTAATTCAAGACTAATTAGCGAGCGTTTAAAAGTGGATTTCTGTGGGCGCAAATTTGCTCCTCAGTTATTTATTTTTTTACAGCTTTTGTTCGGCGCCGTTGATTGAATTATTAATGGTTATCGTCATGCATAAAAAACGTAGTTACTTTTAACAGCTGTAAAAGCGTTAAAAATGAATTTTTATAACTGATTGTATTACAAAATGCAAAAGATATTCATAAAAACAAAGGCGAAATATTATTGTAAATGTGGAAAAATGGCATTTTTTTTTTGTAAAATGCGATTTAACTGACGAGTAGAACAACATTCGGCATTATGTTTTTGCACGTATTTATTATCTCGTGATCGTTTGTTTTTTGGTTTTACGGCTCAAAGACTACAGTGGTCATGCTGCGCCGGGACCTACTGTTTTCCGAGGAATCCGAACCTCTTAAGGCCTAGGGAACCAAACCCCGGACTACAGTGAGCAGTGCGATCTTTATGAGATCTCTGAGTAAGCGTTCTTTTTGCACTGCTGGGAGTCGAACCCGGATTAGCCGCGCAATAGGAGAACGCGTTACCACACTGCGCCACCGCAGGGCTTCTTATCTCATGAAACACGAACAAACAATATGTCATTATTACTAATTCTGCATTCCATTAATTAATACCAGTTAGGATTGAAATTTAACCTGTTAACCGGGGAATAAAATTTTGTGAAACTCGTTTCACACTGGGGACTTTTTTTGTGGGGGAGACATTTTGGTAGTCTTCCGGGCATGACGAAAAATGTCGTCATACCCAGTTAACAGGTTAAGGAGATACTTTTTGTTAAATATGCGTAATCTTCCGGGCATGACGAAAAATGTCGTCATACCCAGTTAACAGGTTAAGGAGATACTTTTTGTTAAATATGCGCAGTCTTCCGGACATGACGAAAAATGTCGTCATACCCAGTTAACATCTCCCGCCAAATAACGGTTAAGACGGAAAATATAATGAATTCGAAGTAGTTAAAAATTTTTAAGAAATCTTCCTTCTTCTGCATCCTTTAACATGCAATAAACTTTCTAGATAACGTACAAAAATCAAAGACAATTTCTGTCATTAGACATCGGCGTTTCATTTAATGATGGCATTCAACCAACAAGGAAATGCTTCACGAATAGGGTCTGATTAACGTTCAGACCTCGCGGGAACGCGTCCCATATTATTGAGGCCCCAAATTTCGTAGTTTTTGACTATTGAATGGAAAGTTTAAAATGACAATTTAAAACCTAATTTTTAATTATAATTCAGTAATTTATTAATATCAATTTTTTCTTAATTACAGCTTAGGCGTCATTGAAATTGGCTTCAAACTATGGATTATGAAGATAATATATATATATATAACAAGAGTTTGCATTTGTTGCTTACTTATTGAATAATTTTGTGGTGAGTGTGTGGGGAGGGCCCTGAATGAATACTCGGCTCTGGGCCCCACTTTGGCTTAATTGGGCCCTGCTTATTGAATTACATATACACCCATTAACAGCTTTTTTTATTTTTTTTAGTGACGGGTTTCTTTTCCCTTTGAATGTTACCAATGGAGGAGATTTCTATAGATAATGATAAAGAAGTGATTAATACAGTAATTTGTCAATTTCAAACAGGGTTGGCTTTCTGCTGGCAGAAACTACTTTTTGCCGTGCCAGTGGCAGAAACTTTTAAAAGTAACTTACTTAAAATAGCATTGTATCATTTAGTAAATGAAAGATTACAAATATATATGTTTATTACAATAATTTAATATATTACACTAGTTATAAACCATAATACTAATTATATCAATAATTAAAGTATGTTAAAATAATTAAAAAATACTCAGAGTAAATCAAGGATTCGTTAAAAAACATCTTTTGAAGGCCATATTATTTAACTTACTTGGTCTATTTCATCTTATTTACCTTCTTCACCTTATTAAACCTTTAGCTATAAAATAAAAAGCAACAAGACTGTTAGACAGGCTGTAAAAAAAAAACAACCTCAGTGGTCTATGACCAATCGGATAAGCCAATGAGGAATACATTTCTTTTTTAAGTCTGTTATAAAGCATAGGGTATCTGTTTAGAAATATTTTGGAAATAATTACAGACAAGGTGCTTGGCTAAAGGAATACATAAACACTGTAAAGCCACAAACATTTGGCGATATAAGATGGAAGAATTAGGTAAATCGCTTGGAATCATTGAAAGAAAATCATCTGCATTACTTGAAGATCATGAAAATGATATGGGTGATAAAGGAGCTGTTCAAGTCATAAATAATCAGATGATTAATAAAGATGTAAAAAGACTTGTTGTGGCTCTTAATATTTATTGCTGTTACCCTGTTTGAGATTCGAAAAGATAATTTTTCTATTGCAGCTGCATGTGAAATTAACTCTAACAGATGATGATAATCTCATAGAAATGAATGAAAAAAAAGGGCAAACAATAAACTTTATCAGGCAATAACTCAACATCATATATGCCAGTTTATAGTTTTCATCCAAAGTACATGTGATCTAAATTGTCACATGAGCAGGAAGAAAATACTAGGAAATTCCTTAATGTCATTAACCTAAATTTTTTGCTTTACATTATAGCTTTCTTGAGCAAAATCAGCTCTTTTTTCTAAAACATTACTCCAATAAAATCTTAGAAAGTGTTTCAGTTTCTATGTGGCGGTTTAATTTGTAGAAAACAGCTTATAAATGAAGATTATTTAACTGTTGTTTACGCATTGATGATATTGCCTGCAGTATTGGTGGGCTTGGAAAAATACTTCTTATGCTTTTCGTCTATTCATAATAAATTAAGAAATTGTTTGAATTAGGAAATAGCAGGAAAACTGATCTTTTGCTATAGACTGCTTTATCGAAAAGATCAGCCTGAACTTAAATGCTAGTGAATTTGCTATGATGTAACCTTTGAATAAATACTATACACATTGTAACTAAACCTATTTTACTTTAAAATACATTTCCCTTTGAAATTTGTGGTATTCTGATAAGTTTTTAACGCATGAAATAACTATTTTCTGGGTCCCTGCCGGTTATTGCCACTTTTGTGGCAGAAACTAGTTTCTGCCATGACGGTTTTAACCGGTTATAACCAGCGGTTTTAACCGCCTTGGCAAAAACTTGCCGATCCTGATTTCAAAGGACACAGAAGAAATAATAGAGGAAAAACATTGTTAGTGGGGAGACGTGTAATTCTCTGAAGCCCTTGCCGGAACTGCAAAATGTAGACATCAAATAGAAATATTCGGTATTTAAAGCGGCGTTATCAAGAGAAATTTATGTATATGTAATAGAGGTAGGCAGGCAAGCAGACGGACAGGTATAATAATAATACCTTTTTATTCCTTATTATTTTATACCGCAGGAGACTATACAAACGATTTGCTTGGGAAAAGGAAAGACAGCAGTAGCGATGCTAGTAACGGGGCTCTCTTTCCGGTAAAAAAAGCAAGGGATTTCTCGTATTCTGCAAGAAACAACAAAGATATTGATTCGCGCGTACAAATCCGCATTGTTATTAAGAGATTTACATTCGCTGGAATATCGCATTTACAGAGTTTATGAGCAGAGTCTTGACTCGAAGACGTTACAAGTGAAGCCTCAACACTCCTCTAAAGGTGGAGTCGTTGTGAGCTGCAAAGCAAGATTTTTTTTTCTTGTAACCAGGACCGAGAGAAGAAGTAGGAGAAACGAAAACAGTAGAAAATTGTAAATGAATTTTGAGTTGGTCGTTGAGGGTGAACTTTTTGAGACCATATAAAAGGAAAGGCAGGCAAAAGAAAAAATGGAAAAGTAAGAACAGGGGAAGGAGGAACCGAAGACTAAATGGAAGGAGAGGGAAGACAGGAGGAGCAGGCAGAGCATACTTGATTTAAGTACCAATCAAAGATTTTGGCTTTAAAGGCGTGAAAAGACAGAGATTTAAATTCTTGAGGGATCGAATTCCAGATTTTAGAACCCGTAACGGAGACACTGTGTGTTTTATAGTTTGTGCGAGTCCATATTATTCTGATTTCGTCCTCATGACACGTATAATATTCATGCGTTGTCTGTGAAATGGTGAAGGATAAAACTAGATCACCTTTAGTGACTTTGTACATAAGGAGCGCAAGTTTGTAGTTTATTAACAGAGTGAAAGGAAGAATGCGCCATAATTTAAAAAGTTGGCCAGCGTGTTCATGGAAGCCTGCAAAGTTAACTATTCGCATAAGCATTTTTTGCGCTCTTATCAACTGCCGAAGGGTGGTAAAATATGTGATTCCCCAGATCTCAACACAGTAGATGGTTCATTCACGAAAAGTAGCCGGATTGTTCCGTTTGGCGACGACAGACGTTCACTTAAATCCAGTTCTGAAATGACATGCTCCATACTCTCTTGTAATCGGCAAGGTCGTTTAAGCTCCCGTTATTTCTAACAGTACCATAGGACTGATTTTCGTGAACGATCTATAAGTAAGCAGGTTAGCAGCCACATGTGTAGGCGTGTGGATAAGTAGATAGAGCACAGACGAATGTAGAATTTTTCTAATTTATAGATATGTTCTAGTAAATGTATAACTAATCTAGAAGCTATTGAGTAGTAAGAACCCACTTTTAAGGCTATCTGATTACGGCTAGTTGATATCTAACCGTTTAAATAAAGGATTTTGACTAAATTTTCGCGTTGTAATAAGCCCTGTGGTCTTGAGAATCTCGGTTATGCAATATTTAAACCCTCCTGTACTTAATCTCAACTATTAAAATAAGCATTCATTCTCTTCAGATTTAAACTTCTGGTAGAAATATTCATCATTTGGATAATAATTCTCTGCCATTGCCATTTGGAATGTAGCAAATTTATAACGAAGTTTGGACTCGAAAATTAATGTCTATTTTAAACTTTCTAAGCAAGCCAGTTTAATGCTCCTAATTATGATATAATAAGGGGCTTGTGGAGGAACGTAAGCCACCTCCAAACGTGAGGACCTTCTCTGTGAGCAGCGAAGCATTACCTAGTTGAAATAATGCACCTGCTTAAAGGTGCTCAATTTCCGACTTACTAATTGCATATTTTAATTATGCTTTCCTTTGTTCCATCTTCGACTTTCATTATATATATATATATATACACACACACAGTAAAAAACTCTCTTAATGACCACCTCTATGAAGAGACCACTTTTTCTGGAAAGGGATTTCCATCCCCATAGTCCCAATACTAAATTTACTTCCATTCAGAGGCCCCCTCTCTGAGAGACCGTTTTTTTCACGGAATTGACGATGGTCGACTTAGGGAGGTTTTACTGTATATATACATACACGCTTGTATGTATGTATGTATGTATGTATGTATGTATGTATGTATGCATGCATGCATGCATGTATTATGTTAACGGCGATGGTAATTTTATATGAATGAAATATGATGTCCTTATTCCAGGAAGTGGGGAATGTGAACATTTACAGATGGTTCACTTTTGAAGTCACACCATGCGATTGTTTCAATTGTTTGTGTTTTATAAGGTGGAAGTGGTAGTCAAGGCTATATGCAACGACAGAGTCTGAAGTCTTCCGAGAAATCCTACCTTCTGTTGCTCTGGAAAATAGTTCGTTCTGCTAGCAAGAAAGTTTTCTTGCCTTTTAATGGACCGTAAATTTCGCACTGGTCCTTCCATAATCACGAAACGTTAATTCAGACCCGGCAAATGCAGCTGGTATTTTCAAACACACATTAGTTTTTGCATACATACAGGAGAAGCTCTTCAATCCGATATTCATTGGTTCGGCACATTCTATAATCCGGCATCGATCGAGCTGCTCGCGTTCGGTTTTTTCGGTTGGATTCAGCCGTTTGTTGTCCTTGACCGCCAGCTCGGATGAAGAAGAAGGAGACATGGCAGATGAAGTTAAAGTCTCTTGGAAACAAGCTTTCTGATGTACTAAATGCATTTATAAAATTTGCCGAATCCAATAAAAGCTATAACTCTTCAGAACTCATGAATTTTTTGTAATCCGCAACGATTTTTTGAAGAAAAGATACGAATCACAGAGGTAAGGTGAAATCAGAGACCTTTTTAAGCAGTAACGCTCACGTATATCTTTTCTTTCCATAGATCAGCTTATTACATAGGCGTACGCAGAAAGTTCGTAAAGGAGGTTATAACCTCAATGGGAATTTACAGAGCTACAATTCATAAATTTCTATGTTAAATTTACAAAATTTCTGCGTACACCAATGGTTTATTACAACTTACTTTAAATATATATCATTGTACAGTGTTAATTTTGTTTTTTGGTATTCCTGTTAAAACCACGTCGACGTTTGATAAACCTGCAAAATCGTTAATTCGGCACGGCCGTGGTCTGAACATGCCGGATTAAAGAGTTCATACTGTAGTAGTCTTCAAACATGCAAAAGTTTTCAAACGTACATTAAAGGAGCATCCATTTTAGATAATGAAACATCATGAATCGAATTCTCTTGAATTATTTATGCACTTCTTAATAAAATGTTTCTATTGAGACATTAAGTTATTAACCTGGAATTTACTTTCAATGATCTCGTAGAGCCAGTGCCGTTTTTCTGCTCACCGTGCATTGGTCTCCCTTCGCAATGAAACGTAGGACGGAATCTATAGTTTTACGAAGGATGGAAAATTGTAGGTTCTGTCCTACCATAACTTTTGCCGTCCTTGCGCCATAAAAACAACAACAACAAAGAAATAAAAGGCTCCTCCCAGTGGCTCTTCCCAAGGGGTAATGTCTCCCAGGCTGGAGCCGGGGAGATATTGCTCCTCCCAAATATAACCGGATTTTATTATATTGCCTATGTGCACGGGCGGCGCCAGCAGTGCGCATGTGCACATGGGCAGAAATTTGTGCCCCCCATTTTTTTTTTGTCTATAGTAACCACTACTGCTCCTACCGTAATAGTTAAATGGTTTATTTGTTAAGAAAATTGATGGAATTTATAATGTAACAAATAAGTTTAAACCAAAGAAAACGCGATTACTTAAAAAAAAGGCTATATTTTAGTACTTTATGGCATTTATCAAATAATTTGTTACGCAAACGTATTTACTGAAAAGACATTTTTTAATGAATAGGAACAGAATAAGAATAAATTTTATTCAACCAAATTACAAGTTTTGTGATACATATTCTGCTATATGATACTCTTGATATTACGTAGATATTCTTGACTTTGAGGATACAGACGTTAACTGGTGATTAGGTAAGACATGGAGGAGAGTAGAAAGCTATAGCTTGTTGCATGGCTGTCCTCCAGATGGGTAGCGTATTATATAAATCATTTCATCAATCCATCATCAATCATGATGGACGAATGTGTTTGAAACTTCGCTTTGTTTTTAAATCAAGACGTACATATTATCTTTCGGTTGTGATTAAGGCGACGATTGAAATCCTTTTCACAATTCCTCGTTTCCCACTTCAGTACATGAAACTCATTTAACATCCATAATTTACTCCTCCATGCAACTTCGGCGTTGCAGTTTCAAGGATAATCTACCCAATAACATCATTATCAAACATTTTCAATCCACTGCAGGATGGAGGTCTTTCTGCTTTCACATCCATACATTCTTAATAGATTAAATTTATAAATGAATTAGGAATTACTCATGAATAATTCCATGTACAAAAATACGTAATTTATTGGCTGACATTTTCCACATAGACGTAACTTAAGATTCCTTGAATCTGAACTTTCCAACATAGTCACGAATATTATTTTCCTCTGATTATTTCCACTATAAAATATAAAAAATATATAAAATATATAAACTATTAAATTTATTCATGAAAATGATTATGAAATGAATTTGATAAATTCCAGGAAAATCTCTCTCGCCCCGATACAATTGATGCCCTGTACTGGGCGGCGGCGCGGCAGTTGGGAAACACTAGTCTATGGCACGTACAGTTAAACGAGGAATCTCATCTTCGAGGAATCTTCCATTTTTCTGTTCCATCACATGGAACCAACCCATAGACTACGCGACTGTAAAATAGCATCTAGTAGCTTATAGGCAGGA
Source organism: Dysdera silvatica (assembly GCA_006491805.2). Classification (NCBI taxonomy): domain Eukaryota; kingdom Metazoa; phylum Arthropoda; class Arachnida; order Araneae; family Dysderidae; genus Dysdera; species Dysdera silvatica. The sequence goes on along the minus strand of QLNU02003225.1, from coordinate 91,399,513 downwards.
TGGAGGGACAACTGGACAAAGAAAAGGGCACATGGGACACAGGGCACCCAGGGATATTTCTATATATATACAAATAGCCCTATGGGGCACAAGCATTGGGCAACTGAAGCCACGCCCCTACTGGCCCAGGATTGGCTACAGGCTTAGCGTCTAGTGCTTTGACGTACAATGGGACTGGGAATACAGAGCTGCCACCCTTCCCATTAATCTCCTTGAACAAACCACCACCACCACCGTATAATGGGAAATAACCCGAGATTTTCTGCATAATAGAAAAATGTCTAACTTCTACTGTGATTCTGTTTGTTCACTGCACGCAGCCGATCTTCGGATTGTCTTCCACATGAAATCAGACCAGATTCCAAGTTGCCTAACTTTAGAAGTTAGAAAGGAAGCATTGTTTCTAGTAAATGATCCTATTCACCTTTGTATTACACAAATAATATTCGCTGTGAAGATTTTTAAGAATGTGTTATACATTCAGCGATGGTTAGATCCAAAGATCCGCCCTTGTGTTCTCACATTTTGCAATGATGATGAAGATGAGTTTTGCCGAATGCAAGAGAAGAGAGATAATAACGTGACAATTGTATTAATCTGCCTCCTCTTCTATAATGCTCTATCATTAGTCTGTACTTAAAAAATAGTTTTTAAATTACTTGGTTTTTGCGTTCCGGCAAAAGAAAATCCATATTTCCCTTAATTTTTTGAAGAAATGGAAAGGAATTACGGACTTGTGTCTCGTTAAAATATTGAAGAGTAATTACTTCAGCATTTCTCGAGGGCAGCTTGGAATTTAATTATTCCTTTTCCGACAAATCCTTATAAAACCGTTAAATTGGATTTTCCGGTTCATAAATATAGATTCGAATAATCATCCAAAATGGAAATCTGGATTAAACAATCTTCAAAATAAATGAAAATTTAGTTTTAGTTTAAGTTTAAAGGAAAAGAAATGATTTTATTTTCTTCTTTAAAGATTTTCACGCAGTTGGTACTTTTCAAAAAGTTCATACGATGGTTATTCCTTATTTTCATGTATTAAAATATATTTTCTTCTTGTTTAACTCCATATAATAAAATAATTTCCATCGAAACCTCCAGGAATTATAATCGAATCTTCAATATTTGTATCCAAATCACTATGATTCGTAAGTGATACTTTAAACCTCATAATTGAATATGAATTGTTTATGACTAAATACTAGTGATTCATAACAGACTTTTGACAACTTATAGCTGAATTTAAGTGAACGCAATGAACTTCGAATTAAGATGAATTATAGGCTAATTTATATGATTTATGGACAACTTATCCTGTATTCTAAACATAGAATTCATAGCTCAAACTCGAAATTTACAGGTTTGAGCTATAAATGTTGCATTTACAATATTGGATAATTTGGTTACAAATCTTAAAAATTCAGCTATACTTCATCGAAATTTGAGATTCATTTAAATCACTTAAATTCATCTGTAAGTTATCAAAATTAAATCCAGTAGTAATAAAAGAAATTCTATAATTTATATCTGTATCTATTAAAATTACTGTAGAAAATTACAGGATATTCTACTGACATGAATTCGACTTAATATGTACAAATTTGTGTCTGCAAGCATTTTGTGTGGATTTTAAAAAGAGATAATTTTTCTTCTTTTTAAAATGGAAGAGTTCAAACAATATAGAATTAGGCGATGAAGCAAACTAAATAAGCTCATTTTAAGAGTGATTAAAGAGAGAAAATCGAGCTCAAAAATAGCTACTTTTTACATCTTTAGTAGCATAAATTCAGCTATAGATTTCTTTTCTTCTAACGCTGATGTGAAAATTTAAAAAATTCTCGACGTTTCGTAAAGCGTTTATCAAGGCAAATTGTCTGAGTAAATGGGAGCTCCTTATACAAATACTCATTATGCGTTGACTCGCAAATACATTTTGTAACTCGTCTGCTACTTGGCTTAAAGATACGAAATGGATTATTCAAAGAAACGAAGCCCCATTTGCAACAAATAGCCATGTTTTCGGAGCTTTTTATTTTTTTCTGCGATGCGCGCTTTAAACAGCGACAGTATTATATCTGAATAGCAAAAGCAAGTAGGTTTCCATCCTTTTTATATGGTGCTTTTTATCATCTTTTGCAGAGTTTGGCCTTTTAAAACATAATCACAGCTTTCCGTAAGTGCTTCGAAGGGGAAGTTTTTAGGCAGATGGCTTTTACGATATGCCTTTCCGGTGATTCTGAGAAGAAGGGAATAGCCTTTCAAAAATCGTCTGTTTACGACAATTTATTAATTGAGTTTAGATTGCATGTCGTCTGGCCTTAAAGTTTTATGAAGATGTGCGAAAGTACATAATCAAGAGACAGTTCTAGGCTTTGGGGATAAAGCTTTGTACAATATAAGCTATTTATATATGCAAGAAAACGTAACTGGATTTGGGAATTGTGTATTTTCTTTGAAAGATAATACGTTGCTGCTTTATTTATCTCCACGGGTTCAGTTTTGCAACAACCATGTGCTGTAAAATCGTTGAGGCAATTTAAAAGGGAATTATAGAGAAAATGTAAGCTTTTAATGCTGAAGCAAAACATCTATTTTAATAGCATTGAAACAGAATTTGAGGGGAACGAACCAGATGTTTTATAAAAAATATTTTATATAAAGATTACTGTCAATTATTAAATACAATCAACAAATTATTGTTAAACATTATAAAGCATAGCTTCAACCGTTGAAAGAGAAGATGGGGGTTAGTATGTGGAGTTAAATTTCACAGATCTAGTCGCACGAGCAGCTATACTTTCCCAAACTGCTTCCACACATTCGATCCAACAAATATTTATAACGCTTTACAACGCTGATTGTAACATTTAATGCATTTTAAGTAGTGCTACGCCGATTTTATGTTTATTACCATCAATGATGAAACATTTCACCCATTTATTTAATACCAGCACGCTTTACATATTGTTATGTATTAATTATTTTATTAATACATCATATACTAACTTACAATATATCGTTTACGTCACATCAAGAAATTACGTATTGACCACGGGCTCAAACTTGACGTGAACCAGCAACCGTGGTATTACCGTTACAATGCTTTGACCTTTAAACTACAAGGTATAGCCATTCATGGTCCCCTTTTCGTGTACAGATATGTTTACCAAGGCGGGGTCGCTCCAGTAAGTTAAGGTGGTTGTGGAAGAATTATTCATTGGAATTAAGATTGATAGTCCATTACTTCTGTGATCTAAAGACGGCTGGTTCGAGACTAGCAATCCATGGTCTCTTTTCAGTATACACATATGCTTATCAAACTAGGGTTCCTTAAGTAAATTCGGGTGGTTATGGAAGAGTTAATCATTGGAATTAAGACTGATAGTCCATTTCTTCTGTGATCAAAAAATGGCTGGTTCGGGTCTAACCATTTATGGTCTCTTTTCCGTGTGTATATATGCTTGCTAAAGTAGGGTACCTCCAGTAAGTTAAGATGGTTGTGAAAGAATTATTTATTGGAATTAAGATTGATAGTCCATTTCTTCAGCGATCTAAAGATGGCTGGTTTGAGTCTAACCATTCATGGTCTCTTTTCCGTATATATGGCCGCTTGCCAAAGTGGGGTTCCGTAAGATAAATATTGTGATTTTGGAGCTATTAAGCATTGAAATTTAGATTGATACTCACAGATGTAAAGTTCTATTGTCCCATGGAGCCCAAGACCTCCAATAATTTGAAATAAAATGTATGCAATATGTGTTTGCCCCACCCCACAATATTTTTGAAAGTACAGTTATGATGCTGATATTCCACCTCTTCAATGATCTAAAGATGGCTGGCTCGAGTCTAGCCATTCATGATCTCTTTTCTGTACACACGTATATTTGCCAAAACGGGGTTTCCTAAGTAAATTAGGATGACTGTGGAACAATTACGCATTAGGACATAGACAGATACTCATAGGCATAGAGTTATACGGCCCCGTGGAGCCTGAAACCACCAATAATTTGAAATAAATTATAGTTCTACATATATCGAAATGTACAAATGTATGCAATATGTGCTTGCCCCCCCCGTACCCAGAATAATTTTGGAAACACTACGTTGATGCCGAAACTCCACCTTTTGTATTATCTAAAGATTGCTAGCTCGTCTGGCTATTTATGGACCTTTTTCGCATTCATATATGCTTGCCAAAGTGGTGTTCCCTAAGCGAATTAAGGTGATTGTGGAGGAATTAAGCATTGAGAGTCAGATTAATTCTTCACATCTATCGTGATCTAACAATGGTTAGTTTGAATTTTTCCTGCTTGCGTGGTACACTTTTTCCTGCGGCCATTACGAACCAAAAAATGAATTCCAGTTCGTCCAAGTGTTAGACTTGATTTTGATGGTTAATTCCGCTGTAATCTCCTTAATTTACTTATGGATGACCCAATTTGGATTGCATTAATGGACTTCCCCCTTTGTCAAACATTCATGGGGATTAGAACATACGTGGCTATGTTTAGTTGCCTAGCGATCAAAATACTCAGACGAAAACTCAGAAACCACTAGTGTGAATCCCACATAAATGTACAGTTAATTTTCTTTTCTTTTTTGGGCTTCTATGTTAGAAATCTCTTCTTTTACACCTATTTCTCCTAAATGTGAATAATACTGTTTGGCGTGGGTGTTATTGTTTTTATTAACATTATTTTTTTTAAAAGAGCAAGAATTTGTAATAAAATATTTTTTTTAATCATTGACACATATTTATTTATTAAAACAAAGTATTTAAATAGAAGTATATTTCTTGAATAAAGAAAGGAGGTGGGGTGTAAGAGTAGACGACTGCACAATTTTCACATCATAGAACAATCTGGTTTAAAGCAAAACGTGCTCTAATGACTTCTACCTAGAAAGAAATGTGTATTTCGAACAATAGCTTGATATATAATAAAAAAAAAACTATTTAGACTTAGATTCTGCGACTCAGTATTTAGAGTGTCGATGAGCAATTGTCGCTAAGTTGTAAGGCTTATCTATTCTATTTCTTCACTGAATCTTTATGTGAGGAAGCCATATCACATTAAAAAAGTCCTAAATCATATGCCATCAATAGAAAGAGTTGTCTTCATATATTCGTGAAAATAATTAAAAAATTTTCAGTCATCATGCTTTCAGTTGAAGGGTCTTACTTAAAACTTCAGCAAAATGTTTTAGCAGAAAGGTGACAATGGGAAAACTCAAGCTCTCATAGCAGATAAAATATGAAATGCAAAATATGTGAATAGATTCCAGATAATACTATTTTTTATTACAACAGGGTCTCGGTTATCCAAGCTTCGCTTATCCGAAATGTCCTGTTGCACTTATTGCTTTTATTCATATTATTTTGCCAGTAGACGCTAGCTTAATACTTGCAGTAAAAGCGCTCAAATTTGCTTTTAATGCACTCCCTTTAGACCTAAGAAAGAAACAAATACAAATGGTATAGCGAATATTTACGCATATATCGGATACGTACAAAGATATCGGATATGTATAAAGTTATCCGATATATACAAAGATGTCGGATATGTACAAAGATATCTGATATGTATGAAGATATCGGATATGTACAAAGTTATCGGACATGTATAAAGACATCGGATATGTGCAAAATATTAGATATGTTTAGTGAATCGGGGGAAGAAAGTTTAACTATTCAACGACATTATATTTAGGCGTTTTCAAATAAAATAATGTGGGTATCGGAAATGAATACTATGAATATTTTTATACTTACTGAAAGATTTTGATATCAAACCTCATTGTTTTATGTTAGGTTTGTGGCACTTTTTCATACTATGGCATTTTGGGCATCTTACCCCGAAGAACTGGGTAAGATGGCAAAGTTGTATTAAGTGTACTTACGTTAAATTAATAGGAATGAAACATCATTTATTGAAAACATAGTAGGAAAAACACAGGGTATCTACTGAAAAGAAAATTAACAACATTTTTTCAGCGATTGCTGATGAATTTGTAAAGTATTTTTCAGATATTAATAGTCATGAATTGCCTTTACCACTGGCTGCCGTTACTGTGGATCATATCTGTTATATCTGATATCATTGCTGATATCTGATTGCATATATCTGATATCATCATCTGTTATATCTGATATCATTGCACATATCTGTTTCTGATGTGCATGTTTTGTGAAGCCATTCCTTGCAAATGATACACTCTAACCAAGGTACTTTAGGCCCTTTTTTATCGTAATAATTTATGTTGCAAACAACACAGTTATTTTTGTTGTCTTTGCCTTTCTTCTTTCGAATTTGCAAATCACTAACTTTTCCGTTTTGTTTCCTCTTCTCTACTTTCATTTTCACTTTCTCGATGTGTTCATGTTCAGTTAGTAGACCTACTGTCGTCATTCTTCGTTTCTTCTCCTTTGGATGTAAAATAGGAATAGGAAATATGTCCTCAAACGAACACCCTGCTTTCGAAAGAACTTTGCTTTTGGCATTTTCTAATACGTCCTGTGTGACCCTCTTGATCTTCTGATGTAGCTGAAGAAAGAGCACAATCTGAAATGCAATATGCTTCCTCGGGTATACTTTCTGGCTCATACGGCCAAATACCACAGGTTTTAAAACTACTAGAAGCTTTATATTGCGTTGCTCCCTTCTGCCATGCCTCTTTTAACAAAGGGCCAAATTGAGCCTTGGATAATTTTCTACCAGGATGTGCTTTCATCCATGTTGTCACAGCGTTGTGAAAAAAAATGTTTCAAAGATTTAAAAACATATCTGTCAAGAGGTTGTAGATAATGAGTAGAATGAGGAGGTAAACAAAACATGATCACATCATTGTTTGTAGCTATTTCCAGCATGTCTGGATCTTCGTACATGCTTCATGGCAAATTGCAGATATTCTTTGCTCCATTGTACTCTATTTGACGTTCGGACATGTGTACGAGGCATATTTACTTAAAATAATGAAAAATATATATTTTTTTAAATCTGCCATCTCACCCCGAAAAAAAATAGGCATCTTTCCCTAGAGTCGGGGTAAGACGCCATGTTAGTCACGTGACGACGATTGCGAAAACTAAAGCTGTTATATATCAGTACGTTAACAATAAAACCTCTACTATACAAATAGTATGGAAAAGTACAACTTCACATTATACTTTTTAATCTATAATGACTGAATATATCACATTGAAATAATTTGGGCAGTCCAAATCTTAAACTTATAAATGATTTTTCCTATAAATCCGGACACATAAGATCGCGACCTTCCTTTTACAAATTATTTCACAAGGTGCCTATCGTCT
>QLNU02003225.1:91368114-91392098 GCA_006491805.2 Dysdera silvatica | reverse complement strand
ATAAATACATAAATACCTTATATATTACACGCTATTTGCTTACAATGTAAGAAATATTAACAATAAAAATGTAACAAAATACTTTCTTGTGCCAAAAAAATAGCAATTAATAGCGTGTTAAAACTTTTTTTAAACGCGATAATTTATTGTGATTACTCTCTATTTATAAATAAGCGTTTAATATAATGACATACAGATAGGTACTCAACAGTACAATAAAAACGAAAATACTATAATTTGCACCACACACATATTGCAGCCTTATTTCAAAAATTTGTACCAACCAATTGGAGAACCAAAATTTTACGTAAGCATGTTGGAGGGGGGGGGGGAAGAGTCAGGCATTTGCTTATTTTTTCTTACAAGGGGGAGGGGGAGTATAAAATTGTCAAACATGTGTTTACGTAATATTTGAACAGCCCCTTTGTTTTTAACAAATGAGCCAAAAAATCAAAATTCCGGAGAACGAAATATTTTCATCAGTAAGACTTTCATACAGTTTTTAAGCTGCTCTAGAGAGAGGAAGCAAACTGTTTCCAACAGTCGGATCGTTTCTGTAACGTCTAGATTTCTACGAATGAAGTAAATACTTCGCCTGGTTTCCATACAAACTCACCGTTGTACGGTTAAATAAGGATGGAAAAGCGGGAGTCCATGGACTCAAAACTGAAGATTGGAGTGGTCATAGTTGCAGTCTCTCATTAGAAAACGTCCCGAAGTCCGGACGTTGGAACCCGAGTAAAGGACTTCGGGTAATTACCGAGGCCGTTTATCACGACAGGTAAATTTAAACGAAGTCAGATAGTATCGCAGGCTCAACTAACCCATTACGTAGGGGGGACTAAAGGACAATTTTAGAGAGACATTGTTTACTAGGAACTTTGTTTGGGACCAGGGACGAGCAGATTTAAGGAACTTGGAGATAATAGTTTCCCAGACTCACTTTTAGGACACTCGAGAACTACAATTTTATTGAATGGACTAAAATAATTAAACAGAGGAATGAAAATCGCATTTAGTTTATCCCACATTAAATTAAACTTTTAGATATATATATAAATCTGGTTTCTAAACTTACACTTAAATTACTGACACGCTTATAAAATTTTATACTCTGACTGAATTAAAACTTAAACGCATGGATTAATGTAGGGAACATCACGAAAGCGGTGCATTTATTTAGATTAATCTATATTAATTACCATGATCGTGTATCGAATGATAAAGACAATTTTATGTCTTCTAAGTTCAAATGAATTCCCTGAAGAATGAATAAATGTCATCGTTAAATAAATTATACGAATAAACGTATGTACGCAAAAACATAGTTAAAAAAAAGGCACACTCTAAAAAATTGTTGAATATTTATATTATTGGAACAAATAGATTAATTAAAATAATTAATATTTGACATAAAAATATATTACTTTTATCTGTAAATTGCAAATTCAATCATCTAAATTTTTACTTTTAATAAAAAAATAGACTAAAAGGCTCGAGGGTGATTAAATTCCATTTACAAAATGTTGGGACCCTATTTACATCATTAAAATGGTTCGATCATTTTCCTAAGAAATTGCGTCATACGTGATTTCTGAAGCGCTTTTATTTGTAAAAATGCCAGGAATTGGTTTTTTAAGCGAATTTTAATGGCTTCCGCAAGCTGTCGATAGAACTAAACATAGTTATTTCTATATCAGCAGTGAACACGCTATTGTGAGCTTTAGCCATTAGTGAAAAGATGACAAAGACGTTGTAGAAAAAGAGGATTTTGTTTCCAGACTTCCTTATTCAAAAGTTTATTAATCATCGAATCACGGAGGATCTACAGTTTTCCATTAAAAACTAAGACACATAAATATATAAATAAATTAGCTCGTTAGCATCGCTTTTACACGGGTATAAGTAGAGTACTTAATGTACAGCAGAATATTATTTATTGATAGATTATTGGAAAGTCGATTATCAGAACAATCTGTTATCCAAATCATTCTTAAAAAACAGAACTAATGTCTAATCTAAACAAATAAAAACGAGCGATCATTATAGCCCAAAGTTAAAATTTGAACCCCGAAACCAATCGAATTTTGCCTCTATAACATTACATTCACTTATTTAAATTAAACGAAGCTTTTATAAACTTACGTTTCTGGTTCAAATTATATTTCTGGTTGAAATATAAAAATATATTAAAGAAAAATTCTTGGGAACCAGAAAATAATAAGTAAGAGTACGTGAAAACACTGGTAAAGAAACAAGTTTCGATATTTCTCTGTTTGCCTTAATTTTAAATAAATACTTCCTAGGTGGTCATCTTTTGGGAAATAAAACAAGAAAAATGTCGTTAAAGAGCATCAGAGGTGTATTTCTTAATTTTTGTGTAAAACAAAGTGCATGAAAATTATGAAATACTAAGAATTATTTTAAAATATACTCGCAAAAGTACAGTTTAATATAATATTTGTAACTTTCACTTATTTAATATTTTGTTAAATATGTTTCATAGTACTTTGATCTAACATATCCTTCAAATGTTTATTCAAAATTAAATTATGCAATTTTTGCCATAAATCAATATCCATGATGTTTTTCTGAGAATAAATTGTTTATTTCAAGTTGATGCGATTGTTAAAAAGTAAATTAATCAATATTTAAATGAAGAATATCTGAGTTGGAAGGAGGTGGGGATATTTAAGTGCTTACTTTTCATAAGCACATTATTGATTCATTGCAAATTCATATATATATATATATATATATATATATATATATATATATATATATATATATCACACTTATGTAAAAAATTGCAGGTTACCATTTATTAACAAATGTACATACCCAAATACGCACATATAACCAATCAAGAAACAGCAAGTTCCGTAATTATGTTCATTGGGTTTGTATAATTAATTCGATGTTAGAACTTAGGGAGTATTTTAAGAAAGGACAGCTTTCATTAATATATATGTGTGTGTGTGTGTGTGTGTGTGTGTGTGTGTGTGTGTGTGTGTGTGTGTGTGTAATATATAAATACATATACAGGAAAACCCCGGTTATTTCGGTTTCGATTTATTGCGGTATATAAAGTTGTCAGACAACGATAAATAAAAACTTTTTCGATATATTTTTTTAATTTTTTAGTTTCTATATTAAAATCCTAATATTATATAATATATTATGTACTTAATAAAATAATTAGCATCTATTTTGTAGATCGAGTTTACGTCTACAAACACGAGAGCAAATGCCTGATGCTAGTATATACTAGTATTAATACTGGAAGAGTGACAAACATTACGTAAATTTAATAATGATGAAAAATACACAACATTTTTGGCGTAATTACAAGTTTACAAAATGGTTCGACGCACGTTTCGAGAGAACAAGGTCTCTCCTCGTCTGGAACTAGCGTGCAATAAACAACATTGGAGTGTTGCCAACACACAGTATTTAATACACTAGTATGTTTCAGATTAGTGGTCAAAAACGTCTCCAACGAGGCTGTCGCAGCATGTAGATCTCCGATTTAAATGTTCGATTCTGAGGAAAATGAAGAAGTGGAAATGATAACAAAAAAATTCACTTTAAAAGAATTAGAAGAAATGTTTCATATTGAGGGAACTTTTTAAGCAAAAGATTGTGGATAGAGATCCTAAATTTGAACGTTCTTCGAAGTTGCGTGAAAAAATGGACAATTCAATTCGTTGTTATAAAATGATGTACGAAGAAAAGAATAAACTGTACGGGACGTAAATCTCTTGAATTACGTTTTTAAACAATAAGCATTAGTATGTACAGCACCATATACATACGTATACAATAACAGTATTGTATACACACCTAGTTTGTTTTGTTTATACGTAACACCGTGTAACGTTGCTTGGTAGCTTTATAAACATAATCTTTGAATGTTTTGGCATAATTATCTTCATTTTTTTTTCATTTAAAAACTTTATAATTTCCAAAGCTTCGGCAAAAAATAACCTATTTTCCATATACTTCATTTCTGGAATATCGCAGGCTTGATTACTGCGGTGTTTTTGATGGCACAATTAATTACAATAATCGGGATTTTCCTGTATATATATACATACGCTTTAGAACAAGCTTCAGGCTAACTGAAGTTTTCACTAAATTTATCTTGCAGCCATTCCGCAGCTCTTTGAATTGCATTTACTTTAAACGAATCTTTCGCATTCTAGAAAAAAAAAACCTAGTGCAAACACTCCGGGGTTTGGAGATGTTTATTAATAGGCATGAGTGGAATTTTGCATGCGGGAAAGACATTAACTTGGACCAGGGAATCCTGCAACATGGATGGCCATGAAGTGCTCACCTTCTGGTCTAAGCAAACTCATATCCCTGAAGGGAAACATTTTATTGCGAGAGTTTTAGAGAGAGTTTTGGAAGCACAAATGTGCTGAATTTATCATCTAGGAAGAAGGGAGATGAGCCAAATTCTCCTTGGTCAAAATTATCATTTTCTCGACAAATTTTCATTACTGGAGGATGTTATGGAATAAAAGTTATAGTAAATTAAATACTTTAAGTGACGTGTCGAAACAATATTTAAAATGCAAGTTAGCATTGGTATTGAAAAAATATGAAATTACGATTAGCAGATTATCGTTTATTTAGCGCAGTTGGTGTTGAAGTTATAATTAATTATTCATTTTGAAATATCGATAAGTAGTTTCTTCTGATTATAATAAAACTATAATTATATGTTAATCATAATACATCATGTAATTATTAATATAAATTGTGCTATTATGATCGTTGTTTTCAACTGCAATACTTTTTGTTTTGATTCTTCATAAAATTTTGCAGAAAGTGAATCGTTATGGATAAAGTTTGAAAATAAATAGGAAATAGTAAAAGTTAGTTATATCACATATTGCACGAGATATTGTCAATTTCGTGAAAATAATTTCAAGATATGATTTAATACAACGCCTCAAAGTACACCCTTGGATTAAAAATAAAAATTAATTTTTTAGTCCCCACCCCCATGACGAAAGAATTGGTTATAGCCCTCATCCAATGCTCTGCACATAGAATTCGTTTTTAATTTTCGTTTTTATAGGGGGGGGGGTTAAACAGCCCTTAGTCCCTTAATTACTCCAGTGATGTTACTGTACACGTTATTTATACGTTTATTATACGTTATTTATTATTACACGTTATTTATACGTTAAATTTGGATGTTTATTGATTTAGACATGTTCTGTTCACGTAGTATGATGCAGCAAACATAGGGAATTCGGCCTTACGCTCCCCACACTGACCAGTCGTATTGGCAAGCTTGGCCTAGAGTTTAATAAACAATTCGAAACTCGGTTGCACACTAAACTCGATTCTATGTGACGACGGCACTCGTTGCGGCACCCTCCCATCGGGTGACCCTTCTTCTGGCTGCTGCAAATTTAGTCTGCAAACGGGAGTGCATTTCCAGTGCATAACAGTTGCGAACCATATATGATATGTATGTGTTTATAAAATTGTAGCCCTCAGAATCGGCCCCCACTTCCTCAGGCGAAAGACGCTCGCATTCTTTAAAAAACGGTGAGTCCTAAAGCAGCATGACCTCGGATCGCCTTGTGCTATAAAATATAAAGTAACAAACAAGCTTTGTAAAAATTTATGCCTCATTCATAATGATGAGAAATGATGGCAATGTACGTAGGCGAGAATTTCCAACTTGAGCAAGACTTAAAAAAAATAAACATAATGAAATAACCTTGGCAGAAAATGTCCTTTCCTGTTCTTACGCCCTAAGGATAAAAAACAACTAAATATTGATTAATTTCTTTAAATATATTTTACACAAACATTCAACATAAACTATTACAATATCATAACAGACTGTCCCATTTTAAAAGAGGGGGAATTTACATACACCACTTTCTATCGTTCCTTTTTTTCCTTTTATAAATTTAAAATCAAAAGTTTAAAATGCTTCTTCTCTCGTTTCCTTATCGCGCAATGTATAAAAAAACAAAAACAAGAAACACGTTTCAAATTAACTAAGGTCAATGTTTAAAATTAGCTGGTTTCAAACTCCGTTACATACACATATATAAAAGGGATGTCCCGTATTCCTTGTATATGTACAATATTCCTTGAAGATGTATGTATGCAATATACGCAAATGTAATGTAATGCACGCATAGGTGTATGTATACATTATTTAATGCATATGTACCTACAGGTATGCATGAATGCATTTAAATAGGATGCAGCCTGTACGGGTACATTAATGCATGGATGTGTGAATGGATGTAAACCTGATGCATTATATGTATATGTGCATGTGTGTGTAAACATGATGTAATGCATGTATGTGTGCATGTGTGTGTAAACATGATGTAATGCATGTATATGTGCATGCATATAAACATGATGGAATGCATGTATATGTGCATGCATATAAACATGATGGAATGCATGTATATGTGCATGCATACAAACATGATGGAATGCATGTATACATGCATGTAAACTTGATTTAATGCGTGTATTCATTCATGTAAACCTGAGGTAATACTGTCATGGATGTAAACGTAATGAGAGGCATATATGCTTGCATGTATGTATACAATAATGCATGCATGTGTTAGATAATTATTGAAAACTGAAAGAAGAATTTAAAGAAGCATGGCGCATGCGCAAAAAGTCAACGTTCTGAGATACATAGAGTTTATTTTTCGATTTTTCGTTTTATTAATTTCATTCTGTTTGTATTATTGTACTTTTGTCTTTTCTTGAAGATTAAAGTAAGATTAATCTCTCACGGCGAAGAGATATATATTACACTTCAGAAGTGGGATCTTATTTCGCGCAGAGGACATTTGCAAACGTAGTGCAACGGATATCACAAAACGGATTAACGCATTGCAAATGGAACGATAAGAAGTATTTGTCAACTATTCGAATAGTCCAACTTGGATTCTCGTAAACAAAGCTTCAACGATTACCGGAAACGCAGAATAACGGATTTCAAACAAATAAAGGTAAGAGGATGGTTTTTTGTCTAAATGTAAAAAAGATGATTTAATAGAATTGGCTGATGAGCTACGTGAAGTGGTGCCACCAGAAAGCAAAATTGTGGATTTACGAAATATAATACTAAATTCGAAACATTATGAAGAATCATTTGTTAAGCCACTTTTCGAACAGATAGTAGGAGACCGTATAGAACGTGAACGAAAAAAGGAAGAGGAAATACAAAGAAAGGAAGAAGAAACTATAAGAAAATTTGAGCTTAAAAAATTAAGATTACAAAAAGCTACCATCATTAATGAGTCATTGAACGTAAACAGACCATCGAAACGCGACATTCAACAAATAATGCAGAAATACGAACTAAACTATGATATTAGTTTCTATTTAATACTTTTCGAACGACGCGCTAAACTAACTGGTTTAGAGGAAGGACAATGGGCACTGAATTTAGTGGGGTTGTTTCAGCGGGAAATAACTGAAATTATTGCCCGTGAAGACGAAGATAAGGTCAACGATTACGGATACATTAAGGACTTTCTTTTGAAAAGATTCAGATTTACCCCTGAAAGGTTTAGACAGAAATTTTATGGTCAGGCCCGTGATACTCGGAGCACTTGAAGGGACTTTACTTGTGAATTACGAAATTATTTTGAGGAATGGATAACTAGTCTAGAAGCAACTGACTTTGAAAGTCTCAGACACGTTATGATTAGTGAGCAATTGAAGAAAAGAACTACCTCAGCGGTGAGGGAGCATTTTCTAGACGAATGGTCTAACCGGAATGATCCCGACAAAGCGGAGATTTCATCACCACACAAAATATCCGTGGGAACAAAACGCACGATTCTTCTTCGGTACTAAAGCAAGTCCTTTATTTCAAGTCCTTTATTCCTTTAGTCCAAGTTCCCTTATTGGGCTCATAGGGGCCCTATGGTAGTGCTAGTAACGCGTTTGTCTATCACACGATTATATTCCGGGTTAGTTTCAGCCGTCGCGTAGCCTAGCGCTTGCTAGGTTTTTCTGCAAGTCAGCATTTCTCGAGATTTGATTCTTTAGGCAAAAGAGATTCAGATTAATCGGGATTTGATTCTCTAGACAAAAGAGATTCAGATTTCTCGGGATTTGATTCTTTAGACAAAAATAATTCAGATTTCTCGGGATTTGATTTTTCAGACGAAAAAGATTCAGATTTCTCGGGATTTGATTTTTCAGACAAAAGAGATTTAGATTTCTCGGGATTTGACTCTTTAGACAAAAGAGGTTTAGATTTCTCGGGATTTGACTCTTTAGACAAAAGAGGTTTAGAGAGTCCCTGAGGAGGAAAAATCTGGTGCTATTTACCAAATACCGTGTGGAGACTGTGACAAGGTGTATGTTGGACAGACGGGAAGATCGATACGTCTACGAGGGAAGGAGCATATGCGTGCGGTAGCTAGGGGAGACGATTCAAGCCAGTTGGCTGAACATGTCTTCAGGGAGGGTCACGAACCAGATTGGCATTCGATGAAAATATTACATCAGAATGTGACGAATCTGGGGAGTAGACTTTTTCTGGAATCATGGGAAACCTACGGTTTGAGGAGTCGTGCAATAAACATCGCAAAACCTCTACCAGAACCTTACAGGATTTTTGCAAAACCTCGAGTTGGGGGTGTTCATCTGACATCGTCGGGTGCGGGGGCTTTCCCGGCGAGGGTTTCCCCAGCTGGAAATGCTCCGCACCAAATGGCGTCAGATGGGGATTCCCAACATGCGGGTATATAAGCTTAGGACTTTCACGAACTCTTCATTCTGCCTTCACTTGACAAAGGGAGCAGTTGGCTCCCGAAACGTCGTGTTTTTAAACCTTACGCCAGTGTCAAAATAACTGTTTGTTATAAAGAGATTTAGATTTCTCGGGATTTGACTTTTTAGACAAAAGAGGTTTAGATTTCTCGGCAAACCTGTAGATCCTGGCATAGTACGATCTCGATTGTCCTTGCGCCATAAGGAAGCAGAAACAAGGTACATGGTGGCGTAGCGGTAACGCGTTCGTCTACTGTGCCGCTAACCCGAGTTCAGTCCCCATGGTGCCCTAGGCCGCGTGCCCTTATTCTGCTTACCGTAGTCCGGTGTATGGTTCCTAATGTGATGAAGGTTGGATTCCTAAGGACACTGCGAGTCTCAGCATAGTATGACCTTAGCTCCCCTTGCGCCGCTAAACGTAACCGAATAAGATACAAATAAATAAAGCATATGGTAAGCTATACATTTTATTTGGCGCAGTATAGCCCAGATGCTCTTGTGCCATAAAAATACAAATAAACAAAATACATTTTGTTTTGAAAGGCGTTATTGGAGATGGCAAACGGTAAATTACGCTACCCTAAAGAATTTGCTACGTCACTACTCCAATATTACCAGAAAATATTTATTTTTTTCAAGCCCCCCCGATGGAGTGTAGGTAACGTGTTCGACCATTAGGCCGTTGACTTTGGTTTGATGCCAATGGTACTATAGAACAAATGTCTCTTCTAGCCACCATGGTCTAGGGTTTTATTTCTTAGGAAACAGATTCAGACTCTTTGGAAAACTGCAGGTTCCAGCAAAGCTTGACCCTAATGTCTTTGCGCCCTAAAAATACAAACAAATAATTTTTGAAAAATAAAATTGCCTCTGAAATAAAAACATCAACTTCCTTGAAATCTGGTGGTAATAAGTGCAATTGCACTTTCATTTAATGGTGCTAAAAGCTTAATTATTTTATTTTAAAATTTATGTCCTAGATCGTTCAGGATATCGGAAATTGGATCATGAGTTTTCTAGTGGTGGGGGGAAGGGCGTTTGAATCAACACCCAAAATGATGAAATGAAAAAATAATATTTAGTTTACAGTAGCGTTACTTCAAGCGTGGTTCATGGCAAAGTGGTTCGCAGGATTGTCAGAAAATACCAGAAGAAGCGATGATGGAATAACGCATTTAACAATGCAGTTTGAAACAGTGTCCGTTTTCCAATAATAATATTTTGATACCGACAATAAGATTTCTAAATGTGACACCCTGGAAATGTTTAAATGATTGAGAATTTCATATTGGAATGTAAAACCCCAATACTGATACCTTCAATAATTTGATAATGATGAATTGAGCGTAAAATTGTTTAGATCGCACGTGGAAGTGAGCCATAGGGAATAATATGATTAAACAGAATTATCAATCTTACTTTTAGACACTGTATTTTTTAAAATTTTCTCCAGCGACAAGTCATAGACAACCACCTTCTCTTTCCTGATCGTTTACCATAATCAGTAGAATGTTTAAGATGATCCATGGGAACCCAAAGTTTAAGAAACATAACTTTACTCTAAGCATATCCTCAGAAGCCTATGCTAACAAACTGAGATGAACAAAAAAGATGGTTGGAAATCAACAAAAGTTTTTTTTTTATTTATGGCGCAAGGACAGATAGAATCATGCTATTTTGAGATGGAGAATGCAAGCAATGAAATTTTCAAAAAACATCTCATACAAAACATGTGAAATAATATAATTTTTATCATGAAAACACGATAGAAAAGATTATAATTGCCGCTTTCTTGGGATTGTTAGGCAGGGTTAGACTTTGAGCGAGGTTGGCTATTTATGAATGAGTCGTGGTTAAGACGCCATATCGAGATGTCGGTGGGATCTCATAAATCTCGTGGCGTAATTTTGGGGCATCAAATATATTGTATAAATGCAAAACACAAATGATAGAAGTTTCTAAAACGTGGTACGTATGTAAGATAATTTGACGAGGCGTTACCCAGATAAGATTTATAAATAAAGACAACGTTGTAAGATATTATTACCCTTCACAGGGATAACACAATTGCCAAATAATGGTCAACACAGAAAAGCCTCCGGGGCGAGATTTTTGTGAGTTTTTCGTGGGGGAATTTATTATACAATAATTTTTGCCACCCACGTATATTTAGCTCAAACTAGAGCTTTTTATTTATAGTTGGAGAAAAAGAAGCGCCGTCCTCATCCTGGATTCCAACCAGTTTTCCCTCTCTTCTTGTCCTCGTTCGTCTAGTAGGTCAAGACACCGCGGGCTAAACGCGGGGACCCTGGTTCGAATCCAAGATGAGGACGGCTCCTCTTTTTCTCCAAATATAAAAAAGCTCTAGTTTGAGCTATATGAACGTGGGTGGCAAAAATTATTGTATAATAAATTTCGCCATGAAAAACTCACAAAAATCTCGCCCAGGAGGCTTTTCTGTGTTGACCATTATTTGGCAATTGTGTTATCCCTGTGAAGGGTAATAATATCTTACATCCTCATATACGGAGAAAAATGCGTTTGTTCTTGTCCTCGTTCGTCTAGTAGGTCAAGACACCGCGGGCTCAACGTGGGGACCCTGGTTCGAATCCGGGATGAGGACGGCGCCTTTTTTTCCCCAAAAACAAAGCTCTCTAGTTTGAGGTATATATGCGTGGGTGGAAAAAATTATTGTATAAAAGAAAACGTCATAGTCGTAAGTAAGGTTGTGGTACGTATACTTGTGAAAGAGGCTGGGAATTCTGGCATCCAACCATTTATTTTAGATTATTTTCAAGGCACAATGAGAGAAATGGTTATGTTGCTACAGAAGCACACCCTATAAGATGTTGAATGGCGATTTCAAGAAAGTGGAACGCGCATGCAATGTACTTCTTAAAGTAAAGGGAGGTGAGAAATACCGGTATTGTTAAGAAGGCGAAGGTTAAAACGATACATTAGGTTAGTTGGGTGTCTAACGTGTGCTAATTTCGTTCTCTTTGCTCGAGGTGAAGTGTAGTCCGTTCGCGGAAAATTGACCAGTGGTATCGTTAGAATCACGGGAGCTGACGTCACAAACGGGTTGGTTCATTGCTGTAAAGGGAAGGGCGACATTTCATACTGACAAACGTGCGCGAAAAACCAGTTATGAAATTATATGAACGGCGTTACAACATAACAATAAATTCACATTTATTAAAAATTTAGCGATACGAATTAACAGTGCAATATCAATTTAGGGAAGTACACAACTCTAAAATTCAATGGTTTTCTTGTATGAAGGAATATTTATTATATTTTTTAGAAAATTTTATATTGTAAAAATATTTAAGTTAAAATTTTAAAATAGCTTTTGGGTGCTTAAAACTTTCACTAAATTTTGGAGAACTTCAAACCTAAACGACATGTAATCCAAACCAAATTAGCACATTATCATAATCAATTCAAAAGATGATCGATTTTTGAAAGCCTATTTTCCTTTTAAGTCGCAGTGAAAGCATATCGCAAAGGCATCTGTGTAAAACTTTTATCCTTGGAGCACTTACGGAAAGCTCCGAGTGTGTTTTAAAAGGAAAAGCTAATAAAAACATAATTTAAAAAGGATGAAAAGCTTATCAGATTTCACTACTTGGATATAATGCATCCGTTATTTAAAATGCGCGTTGTAAAGAAACGAAAATCTTCAAAAATACGGCAATTTTTTGAAAATGGGGCTTCATTTCTTTAAATAACATCGATCGTATCTAATCTATGTAGGGATGGAGTTACGAAATGTATTTTCAAATCAACTCATAATAAGAATTCATGAAAAGCTTCCATCAAAGCTGGTGAAATAGTTGCCGAGATAAATGCTTCAGAAAATGTCGAGAACAGATAATTTTTAATATAAATACAAAGAATGAGGAAAGCAGAATCTGAATTTTTGCTATCAAAGATCAAAAGAACCTTAACACTTGTTCCATTAGTGTTATTTTAATAGCCATTAAAATAACCCTTCATAGCTTGCATTACCAATTCTGAATTCTGAACTTTTTTTGTGGGGCCCTCGAGCTAGAATCCACACCTATTACGTTTTGTAGGGGCTGCTGCCCTAGTTACAAATGTGGTGTTATTTTTCTACAAGACTCATATTTTGATTTTGATTTTACTTTGAAGTTAGGGAAAGTGCGATTTTAGAGCAATTTTTATTTTTTGCTGACACCGTATTTCAATTAATTTTATTTTCACTTCAGTAGCAGTAAAGAAGGTTAAGAAACAAAACGTGTAAAATTAAAAAGAATCAAAAACATGAATCTGATTCGCAAAAAATTTCAATTCAGAAGAACGTTTATGAAAACACAATTTGGTGATTTTAAGTATAAACGTTTGGCGTGCGTGATATATTTGGCATACGATAAAGACAAAACTTCTATCGGGCACTATTTTGTTTTAGTCGGCTTAATTGTCAGTTGAAGAATGCTGTAATTCCTTGAACTAATCGTACTGTGTGCTTGAAATGACATTTTTAACTTAAAATTAAATTTTAACTTGTGCTTTGGGGAATAAAATACTTTAAATGTAAAGTGCTGAATGTTGAAATATATTAAAAATTATCGATTTCTGATATAAAATTAACTTTGCAAAATCTGGGAAAAAATGAAATGTGTTGTAAATATCATAATGTCTCTTTTAAATTTAGCAATTAATAAATATAAAGTGGAACCTTCTGTAATTGCACGAAGAAAGAAGCAAGGGTGTATTTGAAAGGATTGAGGAATTAATTTGGACGGATAATGTTGTGAAAGAGATAACATTAGTTGTTGAGGATCATAATTTTATTAGCGATGATTATTGTAGTGATTGCAGTAATTCTGATGATTTATATGAACCTGCTTCTAAACAAAATAACGGTATAGTCAGTCTTAAACAAATGAAAGAAATCATTAAGTTTTATGGTTCTTGCAAAACAGGTAAATTTAAACAGATTCAACAGCATTATCCACGGCTTAAGAGTAAATCACGTGTTGCAAAATTTAGAACACATTTGAACAAACAGGGTAGTGTCAGTGAAAAATGCAGCATTGTTAAAAATTGTGTACATAACAATTTTTTAAATGCTAGAGAAAATCATTTTGCTGTCCATGAAAACGACTTGAGAAAGTGGAAACTGGTGAAAGCCAAAGAAATGGGTTTCGCAGAATTTAAATGTACAGATTCCTTTATAAATACTTTAAAAAAAGTTCAAAATAGTTTCCCTAAAAATTACAAATTACATGGTATTTGTTTTACAAACACGAGATGGGATAAAAAATTGTGTTCCAAGTCAAGTGCTTAATGCAGACCAACGCGGATTTAATTATTTTATTGGAAATGGTAGATTATTATCACATTAGTGGGGAAAGACAAACCTTTGCAGTTTAAAAGGCATTGCATAATACAACACACTAATATACGATAATGTCCATTATTTCTATGGGTGGAGAATTAAGAGGAAAACTTCTTGTATGTCTACGAGAAGTTTCAGGAAGTTTTGGGCCAAAGGTAGAAGAAAAATTATTTCGGCCTTCAAATGTATACGTCACTTGTTCCAAATCCGGGAAAATGGATAAAAAGACCATGAAAGATTGGATAAATCAACTGTTTGAATCCACTTCTTGAACCTCCATCCTGCATTCTTTTAGATGCATGGACAGGCTGTACTGACCCATATATATATGACAACCTTAAGAAAAACTCAACTCACTTACAAATACCTGCGAAGACTACATCTCTCATTCAGCCTTTAGACATTTATTTCTTTCGCCAGTATAAAAAGTTTGCCAAAAAGATCGTAAGCAGAATTACGCTTTCATTTTACAAATGTATTCACTTGTCTATAATCAGTTACAGTCAGAAAAATTTCGTGAAATGTTACAATTCCCATGGTTTAAATGCTGTTACAGTGACAAAAATCCAGGGAATTTTTCGAATGTAGAAGAAATGTGCTTTGAAGTATATGATATTTGCACAACTGATAATTGCCAAGTCGTTTTCATTCATAAAATGTTCCTATTGCAACAAAATGCTTTGCTTTCATCATTTTTACATAACGTGCCATTATCACGATGCGCCGAGTACATAAAAAAAAACATGTCTTATTACATTTTGTTTTATTTATTTTCTTAACATTTCCAAGGGTGGCCACCAATGGGAAAAATGTTAAATATTTCAAGACTTTATTAAACATTTTTATACCAATTTTGTAAATAAAGTCCGCAAGTCTGCGACTCCTGTGTATATATAGTATATGTAAGTAAGAAGTGTTTTAATCGATGTTTCTTATTCCTTTTTCTTATGCTTTTTGCAAAAAGAATGTTGCAAGATAACACTATAGATACTTTCTAAACTAAATATGCATGTTCCTCTTTCCTTTCAAAATAACAAACCGTTATATGTATAAACTACGTAATTTAACATTTATCACCTCACTTTCCAGACAGAAAGTACATTTTCGAAATTATGAACCATTTATTAGCTAAAGCTGAAATTGATTAACGTAAAGGTATTATTTATAAAGAAAATATGTATTTGTCAGATTTCTCTTTGTATTAGGAATATTTTTAAATTTTCATTTTAAATATAAAATTAGTAAATACAAGTATTTTTGCACTTTGTGCTGATTAAGAAAATACCACGCAATCACTTTTTCTCCTTTTGATTCACAATAAAGTCGCCAAATGTTAAAAAAGAAACCAACAACTGGAGCCAAAATCGCCAAATTCTGTTTTCATAAACGTTCTTCTTAATTGAAATTTTTTGCGAGTCAGACTTATATTTTTGACTTTTTTTTTTACACGTTTCGTTTCGTAACTTTCTTTACTACTACTTAAATGAAAATAAAATTAATTGAAATACAGTGTCAGCAAAAAATATGAAAATTGCTCTAAAATCGCACTTTCCCTAACTTCAAAGTCAAATAAAAAATCAAAATACGAGTCTTGCAAAAAAATAACACCACATTTGTAACTAAGGCAGCAGCCTCTACAAAATGTAATAGGTCTCGATTCTAGGTAAAGGGACCCACAAAAAAAAGTTCCCTTCTGAGCGTTTTATATTCCTCTATTTTAAAAATAAAATGAAAAAGTATAGTTCTTCTTAACCTTAAAATATATCTTACAACATATTAATTTTAATATCTTTCCATGTCTTGAAGTATTAAAGATTCTATAATACCCTTCCAATGCTCGGATCTAACTTCGAAAGATTTGGCAATAAATTTTAGAATTTCTGCTATAAATATTGTTAATTTAGCTTTAACGTTCTGTTTCAGTCACATATGCTAAAGATGAGCCATCTATTAATAATATATGTTTCACCTATAAATCATGCATATTGTGCTATGACTCATGTAGATTCAGCTATTAACTACTCATCCTTAATTTCTACACATTAAGCTATAATTTTTACAGAATCATCTATAAATTATATGACTTGAGCTACAAATTTCAAATATTCCATTACAAACATGGGAAGATTTGACTAAAACTTATTTGTTGTCCGAGTTTTGTCCTAGGATAAGATTTATATTTACACTTGTGTGTGTGCGTGTGTGTGTGTGAGTCGCGTGGAAGAAGCATACTGATTCTTCCTGAAAAGCATATTGATTTTCCATTCTTCTTACAAAGCATTAGGCTTAAATGCTGAGAAGAAGTACAACGTTTTTAAAATACGTAACGTAGTAAAATTTTACTAACAAACGATGTTTATCGACGTACGTTTCGGACGGATGTTGACTGCCCCTCATCAGGAATGCAAGTGGTCAGAAACTAAACAGTAAGGTAGTGTTGCTGTGTTTACATGTCTGTATTGCCGATTTGGCGATACCAGTTCCACTTTTTGGTGACAAAACGGAACTTGAAGAAGATGAGATAATTGATACTTGGAGGACAGAAATAAACTTCTTCCAAGTCTGGCTGAAACTCGGAGTCGTCTTGTGATCGTTAACAATATTTTCAGAGTGAGGGATTATAAAAAAAGACTTTTAAAAGCGCAATTGGGCTGGCGACCTCGGTTGACGGATTATCGGAACCTGTTGAAAGTTGAATTAGCGGTTTTTACGCCAGAAGTAAACAGAGATAGAGGGTTTGTTAAATTCGGCTTTTGAAACGTAATGTTGATGTTCTTTAATTCTGTGAAGTAAAGCACGTTTAGTCTGGCCTAGACAGAAAAGGTCACATTGGCAAAATATTTGGTATACCCCCCCAACATTGAAGCATAGGGAGTTTCATCTTTAAGTTTAGAGGACTGAATTTTATTAAACGAAGAGAGAAAATTGCTTTAAAATTACAATTAGGTTTAAGCTTGCTCACTAGGTCCATCCCTAAAATTAGTGTTTCCTCAAGGTGTATGAAATATCGAGGAACCCCCGGGTTCTGCGAAGGCCCTCGGGATATTAAAAACAATTTGAAGAACATCGCGTAAAATTCCAAGAAGATCCACAAAATTTATAATTTGCTCCATGACGATCCCTCAAAGTAAATTAACCGTAACTATGAACGCGCATCAAAAGAAAAGCATCACTTAGGTTTCCAGACTCATTTATTGCTGATTTTAATGATTACGTCCGAATAATGATAAGTAACAACCCTTCAAATCTTATAAATAAAAATAAAAACACATAATAACGCAGTTTAGTTGCAAAAACTTCGACAGCTCTTTCAATAGTACGGGGCCATTTTTGTCAGAAAGTTCTGAAGAAAATAGCCACGTGCTATTGAAACAGCTGTCAATATTTTCAAAATTAAACTGCGTTAATTTGTGATTTTGTATTTATTTATTAGTTTCGCTCAGTGTATCACTATTTGACTTGCCTTTAAATATTCTTCACAAATATTTATAGATGTATAAGATATTAGGAATTTTCTCAGGTATAATACAATTGCCAAATGATGGTCAAAACTGAATGCCACGGGGGCGAGTATTTTGTGAGTTTTGGTGGAGGGGGGGATTTATTATAAAATAATTTTTGGCACCTCTGTATAAGTAGTTCAAGCTAGAGTTTTTTGTTTTGTTTTGTTTTGGGAGAAAAAGAGACGCCGCCCCATCCTGGATTCGAACCAGCATCCCTCCTTTGATCCCGGAATAACAAGGACAAGAACAAGACACCCCTGGCTTAATAAAGGGATCCTGGTTCGAATCCAGGATGGAAACGGCGTCTCTTTTTCTCCTAAAACATAAAAAGACCTAGCTTGAGCTGCATATAGGTGGGTGCCGAAAATTATTGTATAATATTTATAGAGTAGTGGGGGGCTCTGTATCTATTCGTGTGGTAAGGAAAAGATACTATGGACTAAAAAAGTTCGAGAACAACTCCCTTAAAGGAACAAAATAGTCAACTAATTTGAAAGTTGTTAAATCTGGAATCCCATTTTCGATAATTATTTGCATCTCTTTTCATGAATCGGAAATTTCAATTTATTAGTCGTAAAAGGGATTTTTCGGAAACAGGATAATTGAATCCGAAGTCGTCCCTGAAAAATGCTGAAGTAATTATTCTTCTTCAATATTTAATGGGATTTAGATCCGTAACTCCCTCTCTCTCTCTCTCCATTAAAAATTGGTGATAAAATAGAATTCCTTTTCCCCAATACCCAAACGCAAAAACTAAGTAATTGAAAAAAATTGTTTTAAAGTATAGAGTAATGACAGAGTTTAGTAGAAAAGATGAATGGTTAATAATCCTGTGATTATTATGTACATTTTCTTGCATTTGAAGATTCTATCTTAGTGTAAAATACATTAAAACAATGTTGAAACTTTTGATTTAGAGATTCTAAATTTAATGATACAATTTCCAAAAATTAAAGACGAAAACTATTTGTATAGGAGTGTAAGAGATTAGTTCCGATTTCGAATTTTCTTCGCATATGTCAAAGAGCACACACACACACACGTCTTTACCATTTTCTGCAATTCCAAAAATTCAAAAAAGATTTTGCATATCTCTTCTACTCGTAAGTACCTTGAGTCGGTCTTATATATTATGCTAATTAAATTTTTCTGGTACTTTTGATGGATGTTTTGTGAATAGTTTATTATTTTTATATTGCAATTCTCTCTCTTCCTCCCTTTAGTATTCAAAGCAGTTCTTTTGTATTGCGTGATTTTATCCGGCATCAGCAAACAAACCTTAGGGGCATATAACAAGATACAGTTTACTAGAATTTTCACGAACCTCCAATTTACGAATTATTCGTTTTTGCGAACAAATGAGTTGATCCCAAAAAATGTCCTATAGAACTAATGTTAATTTCAGTTTAAATTTACGAACTGAAAGTTCAAAAACTCTTTTTTACGAACTCAGTTTCGTTACTTTTTTTCCAATGTTTTTCTTCAGACGCCAAAAATTTGAACGAATTTTACCATGATTGGACAACCCTTGGACCAGAATATTATTCATTGTTTCAAACGCAAATATAGGTGGATGCTTCTCACATGAGTTATTTTAGACCTAGAACTTGAAAACGACACGAGATCGATGTACTCGGTGCAATACATCTGTCTGTTAACGCATGAAGTGACATATCAAGCAGGGGTGTGGTGGAGCCTAAACGCCGTTCTTGCATTTCCTTTTTTAGGGCCTCTCCCACTCCATTTTGTCCCCCCCGCTTCCAACAACACCCCAAATTACAGAGCATTCAGAAACTGCTTAATTTACGACCACACTCTTGATTTCAAGACCTACGAAGCCACAGGATGGATGCCAGACTGCGTTTTTTTAAGCAGATAATAACTCTGAGATATGTGTGTGCTTGCCAAAATTAACTCTATGGAATTGTATATTTTGCAAAGTGTTGTTGTGAAACGAACAAAATATTACTGATTTTCTTTGAATATGTAACAAATAAAGGTGAGTGCAAATTGCATTTTTCCTTTTTTTAGGGGAATTCCCATTTACCGATTTCACGAGCTTTTTTTACGGTCCCCACTAGTTCGTAAAAACGCGAGTCTTTTGTAATATTACGATCATTTATAGAACTAAAAACCTGTGAGATACTTTTTTCTTTACTTTCTAAATAATTTTTAGAAGAAATTTTTAAAAACATTATATGTATATGTCTGTTTCTGTATTATTAAACCTAACATTGCCTACCATAACCACATGAGAGGGGGGGGGAAGAGAGAGAGGGCGAGAGAGAAAATTCACATATAATCATCAAAACAACAGCGAAATTAATTGCAAAAATGTAATTTAAATATGTAAGATGCAGTAATAAAGAGGTCGATCAATCAATCAATCAATCAATCAGAATTTATTTATGCATAACATCTATAAAAATGAAATACATTGGATACAAGTTAAAAATAAGACTATTTAAAACACTTGCAACCATGGCACTTTGTTTAATTGACGCTCCAAAATATATTCTTTTAATTTGGTTTTAAATTTACTTTTTGGTTTAATTTCCTTGAGTGTCGGCGGGATATTGTTCCATATGTCTATTCCATAATAATTAATATTATTTTTACGTATGTTGATTCTTATTTTTGTTTTATTTCTTGTTTCTTATATTATAATTATGTTTATTTTCACTTATTATAATCGAATTTAGGTGTTTATTTTCGTATAATCTTTCATAAATATATAATGCTACTTTTAAAATATGTATACAGGGTTTGTCCCAGAAGTTCCCGGAATGATTTTTTGTAGTTGGCAACGCTGGCTGACGGGGCGGAGAAGTTGGTGGGGGATCTGAGCTTGGAAACGAGACCGGTATCAGTCGCCTGCGGGCAGTTGTTGAGGCAGGGTCACGCTCCGCGCAGAGGTATCTACTGCACCCTCGTCGATCAAAAAATGGACCAGTTTTTGGAGCAGCGTTATGCAATCAAATTTTGTGTGAAACTGGGTAAAAACGGGGCGGAGACACTCGAAATGCTTCGGAAAGCCTACGGTGACGGGGCGATGAAAAAAAGCCAAACTTTCATGTGGCACAAGCGGTTCCGGGAAGGTCGGGAGTCCGTCAACGACGACGACCGCTCTGGACGCCCGTCGACATCACAAACGGACGACTCGGTGCAAAAAGTGCGTCAAGTTTTGGACAATGACCGACGATTAAGTGTTCGGGTGATTGCAGAGGAGTGTGGAATACCCAAAACAATCGTTCATCGCATTTTAACGGAGGATCTTCAAATGAGGAAAGTCTGCTCGAAAATGGTGCCAAAAGTCCTGACGAGTGAGATGAAGGAGCAGCGTTTGTTGAAGTGCCAGGAATTGCATGAACGCTACGAAACGGACCCAGAATTTTTGGACAGAGTGATCACAGGGGACGAGACGTGGATTTTTCAGTACGATCCCGAATCAAAGCGCCAGAGCAGCGAGTGGCACACCAAGGAGTCTCCTCGCCCGAAAAAAGCAAGGATGAGCAAATCGCGAATCAAGGCAATGCTCATTGTGTTTTTTGACAGAAAAGGTGTAGTTCACAGTGAATTCGTGCCACAAGGACAAACAGTCAACAAGGAGTTTTACTGTGAAGTGCTCAAACGGTTGCGCAACAGGGTTCGACGCGTCCGAAACGAAATTCGCGACAATTGGATCTTGCACCATGACAACGCGTCAACCCACACCGCGCTCATTGTCTCCGAGTTGCTGGCCAAAATGGGTGTGGCAACGCTGCCCCAGCCGCCGTACGGCCCCGATCTGGCACCAGCGGATTTCTTTTTGTTCCCAAGGATCAAAAGAACCCTGAAAGGAACTCGGCATGGGACGCTGGAGGCGGTAAAAGCAGCCGCGACGACCTCACTGAAGGAGATTCCCGTTGACGACTTCCAGGGCGCCTTCAATGATTGGGTGAAGCGTTGGCAACGGTGCATCGAAGCAGGGGGAGAATACTTTGAAAAGTTCTGAAAAGATTGTAAACTGATATTGAATAAATGATTTTAAAAAAAATCATTTCGGGAACTTTTGGGACAAACCCTGTATTAGTTATGTTTAATATTTTGTTTTCGTAAATCAATTTATCTTTATGCTTACCTGTTTTGAAACATAATTTTTGATATGTTTTATCAAGTAGTTTATTGAGTTTAGTTAAATTTGTTTGGGATAAATTTCCCCATACTATATTTCCGTAATTTATATGACTAAATATTAATGCGTAGTACAAAATTTTTGTATTTAATATTAGTAATGAATTAAGTTTTGTTAGAATTCCATTAGATCTAATTTTTTTCTCAATATCAAACATTTTTAGGTTGCAGATTAATTGATTTTCCATTGTTAATCCAAGAAATTTAATTGAGTTAACTCTCTCTAGGATGTTATCATCAAATTTTATTTTGTTAGGTTGATTAGTAAATTTTTTATTTTTAGTATGGAAGATTATATATTTTGTTTTATTTGTATTTATTATTAAGTTGTTGTCATTAAACCATTGTTCACAGGATGTTAACTTTGTATTTGTGTTATTAATTCTTTGATCTATGTTATTTCCATTTGTTAACTAGATGATATCGTCAGCAAATAACAGGAGTCCCCCATCAAGATTTATTAAGTAATTTATTGCGATTAAAAAAAATAACGGTCCGAGGATTGTTCCCTGAGGAACATCTAATTTGTTTATCAATGATTTCGATTGAATATTCTCAATTTTAACTATTTGCTGTCTATTTGTTAAATAGCTATCAATCAGTTTATACATTCGGCCTCTTATACCATAATTAAGTAATTTTGTTCTTAAGATATTTCTGTTAATTAAGTCAAACGCTTTGCTGAGATCGGAAAAAAATCCGTAAGTATTCTTTTTCTTCCATATTTTTTTGAATATTATTAATTGCTCTTAATAGGATTTCTTCAGTTCATTTTTTTTGGAAACCGTTTTTTTATGGATAGTTTATATTTATTAAAAAAATCTATTAGTCTATTATATATTACCTTTTCAGTTAATTTAGAAAATACTGACATGATTGCTATTGGTCTGTAGTTTTCTTTTAAGTAGTTATTACCCTTTTTAAAAATTGGTCTAATTACTGCTGTTTTCAATTCATCAGGAAATATTCCCGTGTTAAATATATCATGTTATCGATAATGGTTTTTTTTAATTTGTTTTTACACAGTTTAATTACTTTGGAAGATAAATCGTGAAACCCTGGTCCTATTTTTTTATTTATTTTATTTAGTTCTTTCTGTATTTCGTGTTTAGTTGTGTTTTTTACGTAAAAGGTTTCAGAAATATTTGTGCTTAAATACTTTTTATAGTTATCAGTTACTGATTGACTTATATTTAATTCCTTATCAATGGTTGTGCAATAATTGTTAAATTCATCTGCTATTAAGCTCGTGTTTTCTGTTCTGTTATTATTTATTAGTATTATTTTATTTTCATTTTTGTTATTTGTTTTACCCAATAATTTGTGAATTATTCTCCATTTTTGCGTGGTATTTTTTGTTGATAATTGTTCAAGATAGTAGTTATTTTTTATATTTTATTTCCTTGTTTAGTTTGTTTCTGTGTTTAGTAAAATCATCCCATCTCTTTTATTGTTCTTTCATTCATAAATTTTTTGTATGAATTTTTTTTCGTTATTATTTTTTTCTTTAAAATTGAATTAAACCATTCAGGATTATTTTTATTATTTAGTACTTTAGTTTTTTTAGGAAAGCTTTTGTTATATAATTCCTTTATTCTTAATGCAAATTTTTCATAAATAGATGTTCGAGAATTAATAGACGGTACATCAAAAGTTTGCTAGTCTATTTATAATAATGCCCCTTGAAATTTTTTAATATTTTTTGATTAAAATTTCTAATCTTTTTTAATTTTTTTGTATGTTGAATTATAGTTTTCATGTTTATTAAAATTGTTCTATGATCACTTATTATTTCATCTAAAATTGATGATGTAGAACAGTTATTTGTGTTAGTAAAAACTAGGTCTATTGTACTTGAGCTTGTTAGTGTTATACTAGTAGGTTCTCTTATTTTATTTATTAGTCTGTGTGATTCCAGTAAGTTCAAAAATTTTGATGAATCGTTATTTTTTTTTGTAATGTCTATGTTGAAATCTCTAATTATAAAAATTTGTTTTCCTTGAGTATTATTCTCTAGTAGCTTTTCCAGTTTTTCGGAAAAAAAAAATTTTATTTGAAGTTGGTGGCCTATATAATGTTAGGATTTTTAGCCCATTTATGATAATTGTCAGTATTTCAACGTCTTCGGTTAGTTCTGTTTCAATACTTAT
>QLNU02003225.1:91343861-91363417 GCA_006491805.2 Dysdera silvatica | reverse complement strand
AATTATCACTCCAATATATAAAAAAAAGGAATGTTCTTCAATATCTGCGCGGATACAAAAGCAGAGACACAAAACTTTCAAACATAATCTGAACTCACAAAATGGCAATTTGGGCTCTTTAGTTTTTTTTTTATCCGCAAAATAATTGCTTTTATTTTTCCTGAAACTTTTATCCTTAAAATATATTCGGAAATGTGCGTCATAAAGAATCAACGATATTTGTGCTTTTTCCCTAAAGAAAAATTGTGACACCTGCTGGATAGAAACTCTCTTTTTCCTCCTTAAGCTATTCTGTATTTTGGACCCAAGTTTTATACAGTTTTTAAACTATAATCTCTTATACAATAGTATAATTTCATATATGTAACTCTTAATAGTACAACTAACTTGTTAATTAACGTTTGTTTTACAAACATTTTAACATTTTTTGAATCAAAATTTCAGATAAGATATGTTGACTCTCAGATACACTTCTGTCTTGAATCTTGATAAACATAATTTCGTAAGCTTTATCCAGACGTGTGCCGCAATTTTCTCAAATGAGGCCCATGAAAAATCCCAAAAAATAATAATACTTCTTGCTCATTAATTCGTAAAAACGACGCTCAGTCTGTTCTTAAGTTATTACAATGGTTTTCCACGTCCCTCTGCTAAAGATATACAACAACTGAACTCTTTAAAATAAGCATAATTCAGAAATATGAAAATTTACCCTCTCTCTTGTCAACATCACCGCATTCTGGAAGAGAATCTCGTAACAAGCTTCGGCTTTATATTCTCTTCCATTTCTAACCTCAAAACTTAAAATAATTTAATATAGATCTTCTCTTACATTTCTATAATTTTTATACTGCTCAAGCTATGTATCACGAAATATTGTATATCGGGTTGAATAAAAATTTATTATTATTATTATTATTATAATTATAGAGGCTTTATTTTCAAAATTAAAAATTTTAAATTGCAAAATGAATTTTGCGAGGATTGGATTTAGCGAGCATTTCATTGCCTCCAAATTTCTCGTTATATACAGGTAATATTATATATTAAATTCCCTGTTATTTTATAAATCAATATTCACTATTTCTTTATTTATTTATATATATCAGTCCGTCATTATCTTTTAAACTTTAACCAACTGTATAACAAAAAGGTAGCTACTTTTCTACCTGTCTGCCTACCTGCATACCCGAAAACCTATATGCGTACTTGTCTGTATGTTTGCCTACCTATCTGTCTGTCCATCCGCTTGCTAACATGGCATTTCACATCTCTGTCTACCTATTTTCATGTCTGGATTTTTACCTCTGTTTGTCTACTTACCTGCTTGTCTGCATGCACTCTCTCAGACAACATAACACGCAAGTTAACAGAGCTACGTATACTGAATTGGATTACATTTTTTCTCTAAATGTGGACGTTTGTAAATGCGTTGTAATTCAAACACGCGTTAAGTCATTGGTCTCACCTAAGACAAATAATACTGACGCTAATTAAACCGACTGCATGAAAATGTTTCAATAAAAGACGTTTCTTCATTTATGTTTCATGAATACTTTTCTATTCAATGCTTGAATAAACTTTTTAACGTGACTAAAAAATCATTTCTCAATTGCAACGGAAGCTTTTAAACTCAATGTTTTAAAACATTTCTTTCCTCTTTAGCTTTCTCTTAAACATGGCTTTTAAAGAAGAAGAAGAAAAAGCAGCCAGTCGTATAAAAGCATTTTATGCGATAAAATAAAAGCTAGCGTAAAAAATCAGAGTCCAATAACGAAGATCTTCCTTATTATTCATAAAAACAAAAATATGCTTGACTTTTCCATCAAATTCATATTTGCTGCGGAGATATGTTTTTAAATCGAAGACAATACAGTTTGGTACGTAGTCTTGGTCATCGAATTCCGAAGCCTAATGTTAAAAACACATTATTCTACCTTCCTTCCACTACCCCACACTTGTACATGTGTCAAAATCTTCAGGGGAAGATGACCTATGAAGGGTCTTCAGATCTCGTGTTTTTGGATGCTTATATTGGTCATTTTTCGACACAGATGTCGCCTTCTCAAGACAGGATCTCGTGCTGCTCACGAAAAAAGCTTCGCCACAGATTTTCGTGACCGACCACAAGAAAAAAAAACTGTTAATGAAACTTTTGCCCAATAACGAAAAACAAGGTTAGCTAGCCTCCTTCTCTGCTGAGTTGCCCGTTGTTCTGAAACAAAAAAGTCTCTTAAATTGCGAAGTTATTACGTTTAGTTTTGCGGAAATTGCCAAAAAAAGCACTTATTGTCTTCACTTCTTCCACTAACAACTTTTCGATAGATTCGAGGAAATCTGTTGACTTTGATCGACGTGCTGAAAGGAACTGAGAAGAGATGTCGATTACGATGAATCTTGAATAACGACTAAAATCGATATCATGTTATCGATTATACTGTCCATTATAGTTATTCCTCAATATCAATATTGATATGTCTTAATATATAAATAAACCTATCATTTACGGATTCAATAAATCGGAGTGGCATGGCGGAGAGTGCAATAAAGAAATCAGATAATTTAGAAGCTCCTCAATAAGGAAAAATATGTTTCTTCACCAGTACTCTAGAAAAATCAATAACTTCTTCACAGTACATAAA
Source organism: Dysdera silvatica (assembly GCA_006491805.2). NCBI lineage: Eukaryota > Metazoa > Arthropoda > Arachnida > Araneae > Dysderidae > Dysdera > Dysdera silvatica. The sequence continues at coordinate 91,360,775 of QLNU02003225.1, read as the reverse complement.
AATTAAGATAACTATGAATAAATCAAAATATTGTTTTTATTTTCTATACAAGTGTTAGCAGTAGTTCATCATTTTTTAGGGTGATAATGTTTGGATGATTTTGCTTCTTACAGTACTTAAATCACAATTTGCATGAATTTATTACGCTCGTGATTTTTATTGTTTTCTTTATCAATTTATTGCAATGAGCCTTTTATTATTGTATTATTTACCGAGGTTTGTTGTAATACTCAAAAAATAATTACTAATTTGATGATTTTGCGATTCATAATTCATAATTGATTATTTAATACGGGTGTGAAAAACAGTTCAGTGATCAAATCGGTAAACGATTTGATAGAACTTCATCCTGCAGTATGTTCATCCCCATCTTAATGCAGTATTCATCCTGTAGAATGTTCATCCTCATGTCGTACTCATCCTGCAATATGTTCATCATCATCCTCATGCATATTTATTCATCCTGCGGTATGTTCGTCATCCTCATGCAGTATTTATTCATCCTGCAGTATGTTCATCATCCTCATGTTGTACTCATCCTGCATCATTCATTCTACAGTATGTTCTTCATCAGTCTCATGCAGTATTTATCCTGCTACATGTAAAGTTCTTGGACAAAAAGAACTTAGTAAAGACTTTAGTATGTTCATTCTGTTCTCTTCTTTTATATTTTATATCTGCATTCTCTTCATTACTCCGAAAAAGAGACTATTTTTGAGTCCCGCAAAAAGTTAATGCTTTTTCACCCTTTTCCGTTTTTCATCCTCACCACCAGAAAGAAATTACTTTCATGTATATTACCAGCTGTAAATAATTTATATAAACTCACTAATGTCATATATGTTTGGTACTATGTATGCTTGAGATTGAATTAAACATTATTATTATTATTATTATTATGAAATAGCCTGTTCACCATAATTTGTACCTTTTAAATTTCAGCAATTGAACACTTTTTAACATTTAAAATGCAACACTTTCATGTAATTGACATGTAGATAAGAATTTTTGAAGATATTTTAATCAAGATCTATTAAAAACGGTTTAAAACAATACTACTTTTCGAAAATGGTAAGCCTTTAAATAAATCATAAAATATTTTGCCTCAGTTTCTGTTAAAGAGAAAGTTGAATTCGTTGTTCAGCAGTTGTCCAGGATGGCTCGATTGAAATCACAAGCCCATTTCGTCGGCTCTTGCGTGTTCTTAATATTTTAAAGAGCTCTTAAATCTTTGAATACTCTTTAGATTCCAGCACGCATCCTGTTATTCAACATAGAGGAAAGAGCATTTATACGTCATTATATGATCTGTTTTCATTAGTAATACATTTTACATTTTAGTATTAATTAGTAATACATTTTACATTTTAGTATTAATTAGTAATACATTTTACATTTTATATTAATTAGTAATATTATTTTTACATTTTAGTATTAATTAGTACATTTACATTTTAGTATTAATAGTAATACACATTTTAGTATTAATTAGTAATACATTTAGTATTAATCAGTAATACATTTTAGTACAATTAGTAATACATTTTAGTATTAATTAGTAATACATTTTAGTATTAATTAGTAATACATTTTAGTATTAATTAGTAATACATTTAGTATTAATTAGTAATACATTTTAGTATTAATTAGTAATACATTTTACATTTTAGTGTTAATCAGTAATACATTTTACATTTCAGTATTAATTGGTAAAACATTTTACATTTCATATATTACAAGATACCAAATCAAATACAGCAACAGAAGAAAATATAGATTAGAAATGAGACGTGGAAGTATCTAAATGTGATAAAATGTTCACTAGCTTTCCGTCTGTGTGTCTTACATACACAACACCTTTTCTTTTGTTTAATAAAATTAAATTATTTCAAAAATAATAAGAGTAACTTCAAAAATAGATTACCCGTCTTTTTAAAACAAAACTCAATTTATTATACATTAAGAAACGAATTATTTTTTATTTCGTATCAAACTTAGGGATTCTTTTATATGATAGTTGGGATTTGTTGACCTACTGGTAATTGACGTGAAAAAAAAAGCTTAGTTTGCATGCTGTAAATTCGTTTGCATCCCTTTGTGTCGTTTCAGTATTTTTGTAATGTTTTACAAAAAAGTGTTAAGTCAGTATTACAAGTAAGTATAATCGATTCATTCATCCTCCGGTCTTAAGGACTTTTCTTGGAGTAAATATTGAATCATTGTGACCAGTTTTTAAATCACTTGATAGATGATACGCAACCCCTCGACTTCTCCAAATGGCCGTTGACATATATGGTACTTTCTGGCGTTGCTATTCAATGTACACCTATTAGCCTTGTTATTAGAGCAAAGCCTTTTAACTAAACCATTTGACAGCAAAGGGATTTTGAGATAAGACATGTTTTGATTTTTCTTGATGCTTTTTATGTATTCGTGGGTTTTGTTTTCCCGTTCAATTTGGTTTTCTGAGTCCGCTACGTAACTATTGTTTTTCATGCAAGATGTTTGTTCTTCCGCTAGAGGCAGAAGAAATAAAGGAGGCAGTAAAGGTAACGATTATGGTCAAAGGAACTATCGAAATACGCATAAAACCCGAAACCGGAACCTTTTCCAATTACCGCTGCTTGCGTAGAAGAATTGAAGCTAGTTTTTCTTCCGCAGTATGGAAATAAAACCGGTATTCAGGCTTTTGCGAAATCCTTTTTAGTATATTAAAGTGAAAGGGATGGTGGTTTCTCTTATGCGCTTCTATGTTAAACAATAGAGGCCCTGCCTTTGAGTTCAAATACTACGCTTTCGTTTTCAAAATCCTCGCGAATTATTCCTAAAAATTGCGAAGGTATCTTTGCAATAACCGTTATTAGGATATCAGTTTTATTACCCATTATTTAGGTTCTACATTTACTGAGGCACTTTCTGAATGGGCCAATATGGGAGGAAGATTGGTTCCAATAGCAAAAATTTCTGAATTACAATAGCTTTTACGTAAAGTCTTGAGATATTAGTTGGCGAGGCTGATGGTTTGATTGAAGTATATATTTCATTCCCAAATGTGCGCAGCTTTAAAGCTCGCTAGAAAGCAGCCTCTGGTTGTTTCTGAATGTTCAGCTTCTGTAAGGTCTTGGAATTTGTAGAAACATTGCAACGTATGGTAAATATGTGAGATTGTTATGAAAGTCTACAATGTGACGTCGTTATATGATGGTTTTTATTGATTAAAAGCAAGAAAAAATGATTTTAACATTAGAAGAGAGCAATTGTCAATCGAGTTACGAAATATTTTTGTAAGCAACAGAAAAAAATGGATTTTTGGAAATAATTAGATAAGAAAAATGGAAGGAGATTCATTCGAAACGTCATTTTGATTTTACTTTTTCTACACTTCTATTACCTTTAAGATGTCTATACTTCTATTGCCTTCAAGAGGTCTATAGTTCTATTTCCGTCAAGATATCTATAGTTCTATTACCTAAAATATTAACTAATATCTTGAAATGTAAATTTCTTAATTATAAAGAAAAGATGCTGCAAAAAATTAATTTTGGATGCTCCATGTGTTAGTTAAATTCCCGCTACTATCCTTTGGATTCATTGGTGTTTGAAAAAGAGGAAGGAAAAAATTAAGGATTCAGGCATAGTTGGATTTGAATCAGCGACCTTTGATGTTATGTCTCAGTGCCTTGAGGACTAAACTACTGAGTACAGGCGTGCATGACCTTTTTTTTCCGCCAAAGACAAATTCTGTAAAGGAAAGTGGGTGTGTAGAAATTAATTATCAAAATTAAATTCTCTTTCTCTAGCTTTTATCAATTAAAAAATATTCCGGCTTGAATTTGCAATGAATTTTTCTGAAAGTGATTTCCACACCTTCATCGAAACGTCGTAATTGTACTTCAATAAAGAATACGTTTAATTACAGAAAATAAATAAATATTTACACTGTGAACATGCGCTAACAATTATGCTAAATAGCGAGCACTTTTAAGCCAAAAATATGGGAAAATTTAGAAAAAAGAAAAAATTACGAAAGTTTTAAAAAAGCGGAAAAAAGAAAAAAAAAGAAAAGAGAAATTTCGTATAAAAACATTGATAAAAAAAATGTGCCAAATGCTCGAGCAGATGAAAACGCGCCAAATATTCCTACGACCATGGGGACCATCCGCATTATTGCGCCGCACCAATGTTAAAGTATAGGCGTACCTAGCAAGGTTGACGGGCCCCGAAAATGCGGATGGTCCCCATGATCGTAGGAATATTTGGCGCATTTTCATCCGCTCGAGCATTTGGCACATTTTCTTTCATGTTTTTTTATACGAAATTTCTCATTTCTTTTTTCTCTTTCTTTAAAATTTTATCATTTTTGCTTTTTATAAATTGTTTTCTTTCTTTTTTAACTTTTTTTTTCCAATTATTTTTAATTTTATTTTTCTTTACTCATTATTTTTCTAAGTTTTGTGTTTTTCTTTTTTTATCTTTGTGTTTCTTCTTTTATTTCATTTTTTTTCTCTGATTACTGAAATATTTCTCCATGTAAAATTTTTTAGGTCATGTTTATATATCGTATTTTGAAAATGGCATATGATTTTCTCCTATGGATTAGCGTTAATTACAGGCGGTGTTGTATGCATTTTACATATGTTCGGTCTTGACTGGGTGCAACCCGCAGTTGATTCGTTGCTTTTTCCTGTTATGGCATGAAATGGAGGCATGGATTATTTACAAAGCCTACCACCGTCTATACCGAAAAAAGACGTTTCTTTACAATTAAAGATTTCCACTTATTTTCTTTGGATGACTTAACATTACACTTTCTGTATTTACAAGTCTTCCCTTCCTGGACTCGAGTTTGTATGGACCTCACTTAGTATAACACTCAATATGGAGGTAAGATACATTTAATTTCTCACATATTTGGGTCGGGCAAGAGCAGCACCGACATCAATCGCTTGGGGGTTTACCCAATCAGCTGGGTTATCTTATTATAGACCGAATTTTGGAGTCGAAAACGTGATTCTAACCCTTTTCTTATACGTTTTCAAAGCTTTCCATATTGTTCAGCGTTGAAATCGTTGATAGTTAGATATAATTCGAATAATGGTACGAATTTAGCAGCCAATCAGCCTGTTGATGACGAACTTATTTAAAAAACGTGATGAAGCAGTGTGTGTAGATTTCATAAACTTAGTAAAAATTTTTTTTGAAGAATGACTTCCATAAATTTATTTTTAAAAAAAGACCAATAAATAATTTTATTTTGAGACAACGAATATAAAAAAAATTCTGCGTCTTTAAAAAAAAGAGTAGCTGAAAATTTTCTTAACGATAAACTAAAACGATAAGAAAATTTTTTAACAAAATTTTCAAGATTAAAATCAGAAAAAATCTTCGGATGTGAGTATAATGATGAAATAAGGCATGAATAAATTTTTATAAAAAGGTTTTCTTTGTTTATTGAGATCTTATAATGCAGGCAGACATATTACACAGAGAGATAAAGTTTGCAGGTTGTAAGCATGAAAAATTTTAGTGGCAAAGTATATTTGACATTTCTCCATCTATTGAATAAACCAAGAATTTCAGAAACACAATACACATAATAATTCAATCGCTATTTTATACATTGAAGAAAAATTAAACAAGAATGAGATTTTTACGTACGGTTTTTTACACAGTAAATAAATAGTATAATCAATGGACTGGATGACATGCATTATTTTCGTGACAAAATACGATTTTTTTCGCCAATGGGATAAAGCTGATATTTACAGAAATGTAATATACGTTATTTATGCGTAAACCTTTTTTCCCTCATCGAAAAAAATGGGGATTGAGATCTTACGAGCATTTTCACACACATACATAGGAAGGAAACCTTATAGGTACACGAAGCGAAATTTCTATAGAATTTTTTCACACACCGAATTTGCATCTCATATAATAAAACAAAACAAACCTAAATTTAGAGGAACGATGCTATAACTTTCTCGATGAAAATCAACTCCTAAAGACTTAGAATGATATGTATACCAGCATTTTCAAGAGAGGGTGATTTTTCACACATAGATTCTTTCTCCATAAGAACTCTTTCCAAGATATCAATATTAAATAACATACTTTCGGATACAAAACAAATGAGAAGCATATCGCTTCCGAAGACATCGGTTATTGACAACACTTGAAGAAAGTCACTAGCTAAGTTAGAGACATTAAAATTCATAATTTCCCGATAAAAAATATTCAGGAATTTTATTATAACCACCCTTCTCTTCATATAAGTTGAACTTGGAATAGACATTATCCACCATTTTAGTAGATAATACCTTATCGGAAACAGAATTAACCTCTTTATCCCTTTTGGAGTTATACAAATTCTACCTGATTTGACTGATTCATAGATTTTTCAATCTTATGATCAACAGATAAAACAGGAAATAGCAGCAAACTTAGATTCTACAATATAGCGAACAACCCCATTTTTCAGCTTTACCAGTTTCCTCCATTGGAGAGGATTTAAGGATATCGACTTCTACTTTACTACACCCTTGTTTAGGAATATCTTGCGAGAAAACTTTATACAATTATTAGACCTTTTTAGTGGAAATGTTACACTTGAATTAATGAAACAAAGTGGGGAATGTAAGATTGATGATTAACCACTAGTTCTCGGAAAGAGCCCTGAATCTATAGTATATTTACATAAACGGCTTCCAGTAAGCGTATGATTAGAAATCCACCTCTTCCTCCTCCTTCGAAGAAGAATTTAAATGAGCCAGTGGTTCGGCTAAAATATCAAGAAATTCCGTCTTATTTTCACACTTTGTATTTCTTTCATATTTAATTTTTTCTAAAATGTTCACATCAGCCAGAAAACCAGATGGAGCTTATGATCTCAGCGAGCATTTGCTAGCATATACCAACCAGTTGTTTAAGATATTAAGTTGCGAGTCAGTTCCCGAATATTAAAATTCAAGATTTCGCGGTTGAGGATGATATGAGGGATTTTACCCAATATCATTCTCCCCTCTGCATAGAGGAAATTTGGAATATATAATTATCTTCATGTAATTTAAAAACGCCTCATTGAAAATTGTTATAATTTCACATTCTAAATCCCTATCGTAGGGTACTTTCTTTGTTTTCAGAAAAAATATAGAGTCCTCAATCTTCCTGTATAGAATGGTGAAAGAGATCCCTCCAAACTCAGCATCCACTATACATGAGGAAATCTCATCCTTCTCCTCCAAAATTCTCTTCCATTGGGAAAGGGAAATCTCTACCCACTTCTTGTTTGATTCAAACTCGTCTATAAATTTCTTACGCGAGACCTTTATACTTTCGGTAGCACACTCGATGGTGATGTTGCCATCGTAATGCCGTGTCATGGTGGGAAATCCATATTTCAGGAACTGCAGCTTTACCTCGTCACATAGTATGCGAAAGAAGTTACTGGACCAGAGTACTACTCCTTGACGGGTCGAGTAGAACCACTTACTATCAAAATGATATTGTCTCACATGTACGTAAGCTTCTCTTAGATAGGTCCTCACTGACATGAACACTCCTTGCCCTAGGTGAAGAATATTGTTTGGGAGCAAGTCCAAATGGAGGAACCCTTCACGAATCTACAAAGGAAAAGGGATAAAATATGAATATAGATAGATTGAGGGAAGGAAAAGTGAGTGCATGGGAAGAAGATACTAGGAAAAATACTATTTTAAAATATGGAATATAGAAAATAAAATTTTATGCTTCAACAGCTATACATCTTATTTTGAAAAAAATAATCTACAGAATTAACTTTTAAAATTTTTATTTAAAAAAAGCAGATATTAAGAAAAATATAAAAATATTTTAAAATATAGAACAACTATAAAACTTGTTTAAAAAATAATTAAAAACATAACTTTTAAAAATTTTAATTTTAAACCTGAATAATAGATGATCTAAAAAAAATCACATTTTGAAAAATCGAATCGGAGAAATTTTCCAATGATTTAAATGTGAGTAATGGAATTTATTTTGAAAGCGAGGAATAAAACTAGTGGGAAAAGCAAATAATAATGTTTTTTCCTTGGGGAAAAGAAAATTTGCGCAAATGATAAACTTTTGAAAATTGAGAAAAAAAAGGAGATACATACGAAGCATATATTAAGAGTGATGGCAACGATCATGGGAGAAAAAAAAAAAGAACTTTAGTACATATCGCAATGGATGGTGATGGATCGTAGAGACGCTTCGGTGGTTAATCTATCCAATCGCTTGACCGTGTGTAACTCATTGAAAAACTTGGGAAATCTCCTTGAATCTGAAAAGATTGAGTAAAAAAAAATGAATATGGGTAAATCGTGAAATTTATGGTAGCAAATAGTAATAAATAGATGGAAAAATAAGAATAACGCTAACAGCGAAAATAAATAAAAAAGATGTACCACATTAGAAGGTTCGTTGGATGTAGATTGCACCGAGGCCATGGAATTCGGTAATAGAAATAGCTAGCACAATCTATCTCTGACGATGTTACAAGCTAAATTGGCTGAAATGATGGCGTTGGGGAGTTGTTAGAGGAGAAAATAAGCGCGATAAATGATAAATGTGGTAACCTACGACCAATTCATGCTCCGATAGGAAAAGATCAGAGATATCGATTAGATAACAAGATGTCGACAAGGAAAACACGCTGGTAACCCTGCATCGATATCGCCCTCTCGAAAATATCTGCCGATGCCAATCCACTAAACACAAATAGGATGCGCACTCTAGAAAAAAGAATTATGACACGACGAGATTAATTTAACGAGAAATGGGCAGCGCCCCCTAGGAAAAAAAAACATTTCCAGCGCACCCTAGGAGAAAAAATAAACATCTGTAGCGCCTCCTATAACAACCAATAGAAATACCCCTCGAAACAATAAAAATCGAAATCAGGTCCAAAATCCGTCACCAGGGGAGGTAGGATCTCTGAGGAAGTTGGCATGGCACCATCAGATATGTACATTCGACAACCAATAGAAATATCCCTGGAAAAACAAAAAACAAAAAACAAAAAAAATTCTAAAAACCACCACCAGGGAGAGCTAAGATCGTTGAGAAAGGTGGCATGTAGCCACCAAATATGTATATACGATGACCAATGGAAACATCTCTTGAAACTAAATATTTGCGAAAAGTTCCAAAAACCCGCTACAATTACCTAAAAAAGTGGCATGTAGCCGTCAAATGTGTATATACAAAAACCAAAAGGAATGCCTCTGAAAACAATAAAAATCAAAATAACTGCCTAAATCCGCCATCAGGGGATCTAGGATCGCTGGAAAAGGGAACACGTGACCATCATATACATAGATGCAAAGATCGAAAGAAATGGCCGTTGAAACAAAAATTACAAAAAATACCAAAATTCCCCACTAGTGCGAGCTAGGATTGGTGAAAAAGGGGACATGCAATCATCATGTACATATTTACAACGAACAAGAGAAATAACCCTGGAAACAAAATATTTACAAAAAGTTCCAAAATTTGCCGCTAGGAAGAGCTAGGATCGCTCAGAAAGGGGACACGTGACCATCATATATGTACATGCAACGATCAAGAGGCATGTCCCTCAAAATAATAAAAATCGAAAGAAGTTCCAATCTCACTCTTACCGGTATAAAATAAATCCAATCAACCTTTCAATCCAATCAATTTTTTACATCAGTGAATAAAAACAGCTTTTTAATAACAAAGATTAAATTAATATTCCCTTAAAACTTCCTTATCAATAATGATACCTCTTATAAAATATTTTTCATACACCGTCATTGCGTACACATCACAAACACCGCCTTTTAATATCTGAGAATAAAACCAACCGCTTTTAATAACAATTCATACAACTTAAAAATCCCTTATTATTAATGACACCTCTTATAAAATAATTTTTATGCACCACCAACGCGTAGACATCACAAACGCCGTCTTTTAATATCAGCGAATAAAACTAGTAATACATTTAATCACGCGCTTATACCGATGTAATTAACCTTATCAGTAATAATAACCCCGGACGAGCCTAAATTTAATAACGAGATAATAATATCACGTGAACTTAAAAAAAATTCTTATCAGTAATGCAAACCCTTATCCGTATGCTTCTTATCAGTAAAAAAAACTTTATCTCTCCTCTCCCTCTCGACACCCCCCACCGTAACATCACTTCCGTCCCAGAGCTCACAGGATAACTACTGTGGGATTAAATTCACATGCATAAACATAGCAGGGATTGTAACTTTTTTGTCATTTTTAGGAAATTTTTAAAACATCTTTTAAATTTATCCCATGGATGTCTATTCAAACAAATATTTACTTCCATGAGTTTCCTTGTTTTTACTTCCGTCTTTACATTTGAGTGGCCTTTGGAAAGATAGATGCTGTTTCATTCAGTCCACACGGAATTGAAACGAAAATGTACATTTCCAAAACAGCAATCTTCATCAAATGAAGAAGGTCCCGTTTCACCAAGAATTTAATTAAAAAATCTGTGAATAAAGCTCAATAATTCAATTCACAAAATATTGTATCGGAAACCTGCGTAAATGTGAGTATAATATTAATGAATTGAGAATATTTTCGCATCAAGATTTTAAACTCTAAATTTAACAAATATAAATGGTTTTGGATAGAAAGTCTCCTCTTTCAAAAGAATAGTTTTCCAACGAATGAGATATTACGGTAGAATGCAAACTAAATGATATATTTCCGTGACATAAACGTAGGTTTCATAGAGTCTTAAATGCATTTACAAACTGAACTAAAACTTTTAAAATGTTAAAATCGAAAAAGCTACATTGGTTAGGATAGTTATCATACTAAAGTATTACGCTGTATTGTCATATATAAGCATTATTAAGATATAATATTAATTTATATATTTTATTTGCTTTTTAAATTATAATTAATATTCATTCATTTATTTAATTAAATTTTTATTCTTTCACTTTTTTAATCATTTTCGCTTTAATCACCAAACCAATACTTCAGAAGCGAAGTACTAATGCAGTTTGCGTCACACCTCCCTATATTTTTCAGTCTTGTAGTTGGAAGGGTAAATATAGTCTTGGAACAATAAAGATTAAGATTGTGGAAAAATAAAAGCAAATAGTTGAAGAAGAAACCATCTTGAGATGATGAAAGTTGGCAGGGAATGGCAACGAATGATCAAAATTCAGGACGAAAAATTGTCCTAGAATCCAATTAAAAATTTCTCCATCTTGAAAGTTGGTCATCTTGAAAGTTTCAACCATCTTGAAAGTTGGCATGGAATGGTAACGGATGATCAAAATTCAGGACGAAAAATTGTCCTAGAATCCTATCAAAAATTTCTCCATCTTGAAAGTTGGTCATCTTGAAAGTTTCAACCATCTTGAAAGTTGGCATGGAATGGTAACGGATGATCAAAATTCAGGACGAAAAATTGTCCTAGAATCCTATCAAAAATTTCTCCATCTTGAAAGTTGGTCATCTTGAAAGTTTCAACCATCTTGAAAGTTGGCATGGAATGGTAACGGATGATCAAAATTCAGGACGAAAAATTGTCCTAGAATCCTATCAAAAATTTCGCCCTTTTGATAAATCAAAAGGGAAGCATGGAAAAGCTTCCTTGCCCCCTTTTGTTTTGAAAAATCAAAGCTTTTTGCTTTAATTGTTCAAAGCAAAATAACGCGTTCTAGTTATTTTTATTTTTTTTTAATAAGTAGAGCTATCGATATTCTAAATTAAACCTAATCACCTTAGTTGACAATTCACATTTTTCATGTAGAAAATATAGCTTCCTACATATGTAGATATTATATTCTAGTAGCTTTGATAGATAATTGAATCTTACTGGTAAAAATTCAATCTTTTCAGGATAACGCTATTTGCAGGTATTCAATTTAAATATTTCGTAAATATAATTATGTACCACTTAAATTAATATTAATAAATATAATCATCTGGTATTCACTGTTTTTACTTCAAGTTATAGTTAAATTATAGACGGCGTAAGCTATCTAGTATATAGAATTTGTTGGAGAACTGCGTTGTTATAATTATATCTTTCCAAATACTGAATAACTGATTAAATGCATCGACTAATTTCGGATGTCAGATGTCTGACCTCGTTAGGCCACGTGGAGATCCAAGCATCCAAAAGGATCCAAGCATCCAAAAGGATCCAAGATATCATGTTTATGATAAGGTATTGGACGCGAACAAATGTGCGAAATTAGACATTTCCTCTGATGTCATTAAATTGGGAAATCACCACCGACTTCTTTATTGATGTCAATTTCGAAATTCACAATTACTTCCCTCCGCGCGATGCTTTCGCAAACAGATCGTAATTATAGAAATACTGATACGAAATAATTGCTAATTAATGCATTGCACGCAATTTTAAAGCTTTGAAGACTAATTCATTAAATTATTATGAAATCTAATTTTTGCCTACTATCAATAATTTTAAATTATTCAGGGATAAATCATGGGAATTTTGATGAATTTTTATCGCATCTAAGAAATGTAGTTGCGCAAGGCTTTTCAGATATTCTGAGTTCACACGCAATTCTCCAATTCTCCATTTCATTAATACGTTATTCAAACTGAGTCCGATTTTTAAACTTGGAGGGAATTTTATAAATATTAAATATTTGTAGCGAGTGAAGTTTTGTCTTTGGCCTGAATGGGAAGAAAAGGAAATAGAGAGAAAAATAAGTGAAGTAAGAAAGTAAAATGTTGATAAGAATATTAAAATTAACGAAGAGAGGAAAATATACTAAAAAACTTACGAGAATAATGGAAAACAAAGAAAAGGAATAAAGGTAAATAAAAGGAAAGTTAAGAAGAAAGAAATAGAAAGATAATAAAAATAAGCAAAACTCACGAACGGCATAAGAAAAATTTCGCAACGTTTCGAGAACAATTGCTTTCTTTGTCAGGCAAAATCATTTTTCGTCAGACTTGGCTTGATAAAGAGAACAGTAGTTTTCGAGAAGCTGCGAAATATTTCTTATGCCGTTGGTAAGTTTTGCTTATTTTTATTCTCCTTTTACTTCTTTCTAGTTAATTTTTCTTTTAGTTGCTTTTTCCCTTTTTCTTTATTTTCCTTTGTTTTCGTAAGTTTTTAGAATATATCTTCCTCCTTTCGTTACTTTTATTATTCTTATTCTTTTAATTTATTTACTATTCTGTTATTTTAATCTCGAAAATATCCAATTGTATCATTAAAATTCTATCAATTCAGATATATCACCAGTAATTTTTTATGAGTTAAATATTTTTTTCTTTCTTTCTTTTCTCATTTTACATTTCTACTTATTTTCTTTTCTTCCCCTTCTCTTTCGCATTCCAATCAGTGACAAAAATTTTACTCGTTATGATGAAGTTATATACCGGGTGATCCAAATTAAACAGGAGGTGTTTAGACCTCTCTGTAGAGAAAACTATTTGATCAATTTCACCCAAATTTCATACACATGCTCCCCTGAGTATGCGGTTTCGATTTCTGAAAGAAACAATTTAGTTCATATTTCGGCCGCTAGAGGAGGAAATGGCGCTGCGGAGCAAACAATTTACATATTACTTAACATGCGCAACATCCTCTGCCTATATAAGGAGTCGTGAAGCATTTTTCCACCATACGAGGACTCCGTCATGAAACTTACTTTACCAGATCGCGCGTTACTTGTTAAGCTCTTTTATCAACGAAATAGCAATGCTTCTGCTGCACTTAAAGCATTTCGGCAGGTAAAAGGTTTACGCAGACGCACTCTCACAATTACAAATCTTCGAAAAATGGTCTTGTATTTTGAAGAGAACAGAACATTCGCCATTAAATCAGGACGAGGCCGCAAACCAACTCGAGTGCAGCAAATTGAAGAAGTTGCAACTGCAGTAGTGGAGTAGGGAGCAGCAAGTGCACATGGTAGCAGTAGTGCACGTGCGATATCACGGGAATTGGACATGCCATATACGACAGTGTGGAGAGTTATGAGAAATGTCCTGAAGTTTTATCCATATAAGATAGCCCACACTCAGCAATTGCTTTCTGGTGATAATGACGTGCGGAAAACATTTGCTTTGATGTTCATTGCTCGGATGACAGTGGATGATGAATGGCCTTGGCAGATACTGTGGAGTGATGAGGCCCATTTCCACTTGAATGACACTGTAAACACATGTAACTGCCGTATTTGGTCTGACACAAATCCCCACGTTCATCAACAAATTCCGCTACATGCTCCAAAAGTGACAGTGTGGTGTGGCTTCACCTCATCTTTCGTCATTGGTCCTTACTTCTTTGAAGAAAATACGGCCTCGGGGCCAATGACATGTTCTGTTACTGGCTCTAGGTATGCATTTATGCTACGGAACTTTGTCATTCCTTTGCTTCAACAGAGAAATTGTCTTGACACTACAATTTTCATGCAAGATGGTGCACCCCCGCACATCGCGTTGCCTGTTCAAACATTATTACGGCAAAACTTTTCGGATGACAGAGTGATTAGCAGGTCATTTTCAACATCTTGGCCGCCTCGGTCACCCGATCTTAACCCTTGTGACTTTTGGCTGTGGGGATATTTAAAGAGCTGCGTTTATAAAGGCAATGTTCCGAACTTAGTAGTCTTAAAAGACAGAATTTCGCAACATGTATCCCACCTCCAAGCGAATGAGTTACGTTCTGCCGTGGAATGTGTTGTGCATCGAATGCAATTTCTAGAGCAAAGAGACGGGGGACATATCGAGCCGTATCTGTGATGATAGTGTGGTTCCACATATGATAGCAATAAAGTTATTGCACAAATCTTTTTTTAGTCATACCTACTATCCTACGGTATACTGTAATTTGTAGTTAATTTCATGTTAAAACACTTTTTCGTTGTTAATATTAATAAATTGCCTGCTCCGCAGCACCATTCCCCCCCCTAGCGGCCGAAATATGAACTCATTTTTTTTCTTTCAGAAATCAAAACCGCATACTCAGGAGAGCATGTGTACGAAATTTGGGTGAAATTAGCAAGTAGTTTTCCCTACAGAGAGGTCTAAACACCTGTTTAATTTGGATCACCCTGTATATTGAAGATATGTTGTAATTTCGCCCAGTTGAAATATTTATTTAATGCTTTAAACATTTAAAACAATTAATTAAGGCATTAAATTACTCGTAAAGAAAAGAATGATTTTCTGGCGCCTGGTGGGACCCGAACCCACGACCTCCTGATTGCCGGTCAGGTGCTGTACCTACTAAGCTACAGGCATAAATCATTTCCTCTTTTACAATAATATATATGGCTTTCCATGGACAAGTTCGCTATTGGTGTGGCATTGCCGTGACAACTCTGTTACCAAAGTGACAAGTCAAGGAAGCAAGAATGACCAATATGACGAATTAGCATTAATATTATTAAATCAATTTTTTTTTTACTTTGTGGAGGTCATATCGGACACCGTCTTTCTTTTCTCTGTCGAATACTCTTTCCTTACTTATATTTTTCTAGTATTGTACAGGAACGAACGCTAGTGTTGTAAACGAATTGGGCGCACAGTAGTCATTTTCGTTATTTTGCAAAAGCGCCATCTCTCGGTGGTGATTAAACTACACGTTTTTATTATTACGTCTAAAAAATAAATAAATGAATGAATAAAAATATAAAAAATCAAACAATACTGATCGTGAAAGACGTACTTCAATGCAATGATTTTTTTCTTTAATCCTGCTGTGGCGTATATTGTAGAAATAACGTGGGTTGCTACTATATTGGCAGAACCATTCAGTTCATTCAATTCAATTTTCAATTCAATTCACTCATTAAATCAATCAATTCAATTTTTTGGCAGAATCATTCAATCGTTCAATCAATCAATTCAATTTTTTGGCAGAATCATTCAATCGTTCAATCAATCAATTCAATTTTTTACAGAATCATTCAATCTTGTAATTTTTTTTTAAAGAATAGATTTTTGTAACTTATTCTCATCGTCTTGAGTCGTTCATTTATGGAATGAGAATGTAGAATGATCAGTCTCTAAGTGAATGAGGTACGTATGAGGAAGATTAGCACATAGAATAGGAAATTGGATTACAGTTTTGCTTAAACAGAAAGGATTTAGTAATAGTAACTATGTGCGGTAAGAAAATTTTGTACATTCGCACTTGGTTTATTTGAAAAGAACTGATGGGATCACAAACTTCCTTCGAATTAGTCAAAAGTTCGAACTAGAAAAGTTTATATGAGTATATATAATTTTATAAAAGTTTATATGAGTTTATATAATTTTATAAAAGTTTATATGAGTTTATATAATTTTATAAAAGTTTATATGAGTTTATATAATTTTATAAAAGTTTATATGAGTTTATATAATTTTATAAAAGTTTATATGAGTTTATATAATTTTATAAAAGTTTATATGAGTTTATATAATTCATAAAAGTTTATATGAGTTTATATAATTTTATAAAAGTTTATATAAGTTTATGGAATATGGGCACTAACGATAATCCCAAACATCGACTCAATCAAAAAACGTTTTATTCAAAGATACTTATGTACGACGTCGCATACTTACGGTATTTTGAAAAGCTAAAAAAAATTAACTGTGTTTTAGTGTTTATTTTTTGAGTATTAGTAAACTCTTTCATTTTGTTAAGCGTTTTGGAAATACAATCGCTTACTTTCTGTCACCCGCCAACAAACCATCTCAATTCTTGTATATGCTCCATAGCCTGCGTGAATAGGGGAACCGATCTTTCTAGGAGTATTGCCTGACAAGCATTACTGCCAGAATTACCTATATTAAATCATAAATCTATTAATTAAAAATTTAATTAATTTATAAAATTATTATTTTAATAAAAGCAACACAATTTATTTTTTTTTAATAAATTTTTAACGT